>CM068374.1:147610229-148065229 GCA_034769895.1 Magicicada septendecula | reverse complement strand
ACATTTTAGGATGCCCTTTTTCCTCTTCCTGTGGATATCAGTATTCAGACGTCATAACTATCTTTAACCTTTTTCTCGATAGTGGCATTATGCCAAATGTTCAGGTGTTTATATAGCCGACATTCTATTTCCGAATTTTCAGGCGATCTTCTTGAAAGACCATCCACGTTTCATTAAATCGTTTTATTTATGTAACTTTTGTATTCCTATTACTATATTTAACTGATGTATAACTCAACCTAAGCATACAATAAATAAATATTTAAAATTAATAAATATTCAAACTTCTTTGAGTATACTGTATTACTGTATACTGTATGAAACTTCTTCAATATAAAATAAGATTGTAAAAGTGTAGTAAGTAGCGTAGTGTAGTAAATGTGGTGTATATTCATATTCAGATTCAGATTCAGATTACATTCATGTAAAAAGAAAGTTAATAAACAATAAATTTTTTTAAATCTTGTCACTTTTCAAATAAACACTTTGCCTAAAAAAATAAACTCACACTTATTGAAACAATCAATAATCATTCACTGAACATTTACATGATTCAGTGTTCTTGTAACAATTCAGTGAACAAAAAACAATTAATGATTGTCTCCAGTTTTTCGTCTATTTACTGTCTGGCTGTCTATTTTCTGTTTGTGTCCGCCTAAATATTTTTCTGCCTCTTTCTTTCTCTCTCTCTCCCTGTGTCTGTTGTCTGTCTGTCTCTCTCTCTCTCTCTCTCTCTCCCCCCTCTGTCTAGAGTACATATGTAATTAGTGTTCAGTTATCTTTGTGTAATATTTTGACACTTATTATTTGTTCTGACAGTACATACTGTAAAACCAGAAGTATATAGTAAAACAAGAGGAGGTATAGAATGTATATTCTTGTTTATTAGTAGTATCAAGAAAACTGCAAATACCGATTTCCTTTGTCCAATAATTTATTCTGTCCTTAAAGATCACGTTTATGTGGTCGTCGTTGCTGTATATAAGTGCCATTAAAATTACACGGTAGTAAGACGCTGCTTGCCGAAGGACTCTCAGAGGTGCTGTTGGTTACTTTGTTTCATTCCCCGCCATATCAATAATGCGTGTCTCGTATATCATGTAAAACACACCCTTCACACGTAGCGCACGGCGGCAGATGTGTTTATTTAATCATGATAATGTCTCGCTTTTATCAACTATATAATGTCAGTGATCTTGCAATCTTAACGGGAATATTATTCTGATGTTTGTAATGTACTGGAGCTGGCTTGTGGATTACAACGTGTCGAAATAACTTAGTGTTACATTTAAGAAGAATTTTTATTTAATTCTTTACTTTTTGTCGTAACGTATTGTACAATTTATTAGAAATATAAACGTAACATTGCCAACAACATCACATATAAAATCAATAATGAATTTAGTCAAATCAAATTGTAATCAATATTAAACAAAATTAGTTTAGCATGATTCAGTTATCTTTAAATAATCATATGATACATAATCTGTAAATGAAATGTATAATGGAACATCATAGCTCTGTTGTTTTGTTTCAATTTCTTCATATTTTTATGATATTTACCAGCAGTTTTCAATGCTAAAAGTGTTTTGCAAATTGGGTTTACCACAGACTGTAAATTTGGTTTACCACGGACCTTGTGACATATCATCTCACGACTTTGCTACTATCCCCATGCGACAGCAAATACTGACATGGAATGGGTGTGCTAACAAAACTTTGCTTTCACGGTTCGTCGTTAGAGTTCGCTACTTTGTCTTGTTTACTCTTCGCGGCACCAATACCTGGTGCACATATTCACCCTTACTGAGTCATGTGTAACGTGACTTCATTGTCATTTTACTTTTTTTAACAGTTTAAGTTATGCGTTTATAATATTTATTAATAATATAGGAGCACGAGAATGAATCGTTCTTTATTATTTATGTATTTTCTGGATATATTATTATACTTCAAGTTACACATATTTTTCCTGCTTCAACTGCATTTTTGAACGCCCACTACTTTTTGCTGAAAGTAAAGTTTAAGATTTTGCATATTATTTGATAAAATTTCTTAATCGACATTTATTTGTTATTACAATGAACTTCCGAATAACGAAACTTTGCATAGAATGAGAAAGGAAAAAATCATAAAGAATGAGAAGCAGTCTTTACTAGAAAGCAAAAGTCTTTTCCAATGTATTATGTGAATTTAGTAGGTTATAATAATTAAACATGGAACATTAGTTGTTAAAGTTTGTTTATTATTACCATCAAACAAAAAGAAACTAAACGTTTGAAATATTTACTGTTCCAGTATTTAAAACTAAGTTACTCTACTTCAAAGAAGTTAGGTGTTATTGTTATGCTGCTTTAACCTACATATTCTGTAGTAGTACGCTGCAGACAGTTAACTTTGTAGGTGATTGTAGACTAGTAAATATTTTAATAGAATTACAGAAAAAAATATACATTATTATAACTTTTTTATAAAATAAATATAATCAAACTATTATAAATTTTTTGCAATACCTGTCAGACGAAACCAAGCTGTACGTTTTCTGAACAGATGTATTGAATCCCTGCAGTAGCCTGCCGTACATCCGAAAGACAAGTCGGACAAATTTATTTATAATTATTAGTGCAAAAACTAATAACTGATTATTCATTCCAATTATATTTTTAAGAAAGTTCAATTGCGTTATGTGCAGATAGTTAATAATTATTATTACTAAGGTTTCTATTAGAAAAAGGTTCTGTAGGCGATTGTGTTATTGTAGAATTTTGTTATTCAGAAAGTCGATTGTACATAAAAGAAGAGCAATTCCCTAATTTTTACAACTTTGAAATTTTAATTTGTATGTAATGTGACCAAGAATTAGTAAAACTAAACTGATAAATTATAACTATATCTACAATACATAAAGCTGCTTCTGAAGGTATGTACCGATAGGGTTCATAGCGTTAGGCAGATAGCTATTATTATTATAGTGGAGTATAGTTGTACACAAAAGGCAATCTCTAATTTAATTATACGCTATTTACATATAGTACTTAATTCAAAATTTCTCTTCATATTATAGTAATATATTAATCACTTTGTGCAGTAGCAATAATAATAGAGTAAATAAAATCATAAAATAGCAATTGAAACTAATAAAACACTAATATTATATTTTTATTACAAAACAGCTTTATCGCTTTTGTGAGGTTGTAGAGTGCAATAACCTCAGGTATAATGTGTCTTGAGGGGGGTGACGAGTTAGGACTGAAAAGCAAGGTTTACGGAACTAAGAGTTCAACGCAAAAAGTTTTAATGAAACCTATCGTAAATAATATTATAATTTAATATAGTTTTTAGGAAAACAAATAATGTTAAATCATTTGCGTTCTTTATAAAAATTAGGCTTACTACATGTAGATATTCCTTGCTGAAAAACTGATGATGCTTAGTTGTATCTCATACTCAGTTCTGCATGGTGTTGCTTCTTTATAAAGGTGACGGAAGTTCTAAACCACCTTAAACGATACACCTGTGTGTACAAATAAAATCAGTAATCCCTCAGCAAATTTTAGTAGTTTGCTATGGTTTTAGTAGTTTCACCGTTTTTGTCAACTTCCATATTTTCAGTTTCTTCTTTCACTGTAGTAATTTTATCTTGCTCAATTCTTTCCCCAACATTGCCCATTGCCAGTTGCCAGTTTCTCCATGCCGTGGAATCATTTTGGTTAGGTCCATAATATTACAGTCTTCTGTTTCCTACTTGTTTTCTAGGATACTCTTTTACTGAAAGGTAAGAATATTAATATCAAAACTATATCAAAAAATTTCATTGAATTTTAACAACTTTTAATATCAAAAACCTTATTTTGAACCCACCGTTACAACTGATGCGATATAAGTGTTAGTTTAGTATTGTTTACGATTTATTTAAAATCTGATAATATAGAAAGGCAATTGAAACGAATTAAACGCGCTGCAATTTTACAAAAAGGTTTAATTTTAAATTAGAGGGAGAATCTAATTGTAACTTAATCGTATGGCTTTAGTAGTAAAAGGATAAGACATTTTAGAAGATATTAGAAGTTTATCTATTACCTCAAAATATTCATAGGAAGTTTTAATTTTATGGAAAATGTTTTCAATAACCAAAACTATTGAGTTAGAAAAAGAAAGACATGAAGGTCTCTGGGCGAATGATTTGCTAGCGAATACTGTAGTTGTAGAAACAAGAGGCTAGAGAAGAAAAATCTCTGAAGGGTGTGAATGGTGGAAAACGTTTTATAAGCAAAAATAAAAAGAATAAGTTACTAAACGATTTTTGTTTTCCAAACGTTTCCATCATACGTGAATGTTTTAAAACTTTGTAGCATAATTTAGATATTACTCATAACATAATCCCATTACTGAATGAAGGGAGATAAGACAATATATTTGTATTAGATACATTTGTATAAATTTTTGAGCTCATTGAGCTTTCGACACTTGGATTTTGACTTGGCAACTTACTAAATACCACCTCGACACCCACCAGTGGCTCGCTACCCATAGGTTGTAAGCGACTGTATAAGCAGACTGGCAAAACAAACTGACGTCAACTTTACCGCTGTACCACAATGGCGAAACTGTATGAATAAAAGCCATGAATAACACACGATGTCACCAGAATTTTTTACATTATCTTCTACTTTCTGCTGTGCATTGTTTCCATCTTACTATGCAGCAACGTATTATTCGATATCCCATAACGTTTACGTTAAGAAACGATACTCATATTTGACGTTAACAATATTACGTAAGAATTCTTACTAATTGTCCGTGTTGTCATGCAACAGCAGAAATCTATTCGTAATAAAGTCCTCACAAGAACAATTACGATAACTCATCAAAACGAATATAAAAGGACACCCAAATACGGTTGTAAAAATATATCGACTTCTGCGTTTTTTTATTGTTCGGAAAAATTTAAGCTACTCTAGTAAAATAAGACAGCTGAGATGCAACTGATTAAAATACAATGAAGTACACAAACAGTACAGAGTAAAGAACCAAGATGTAAGGAACGAACTAAAGAAAGCGTGAAATTCAGTATTTGAGGCAATGGAGATAATTGAAAATAAATCGAAATACGTCATAGTAAGGACAAGGAGAGACGAATGTTACCGAACAAAGTATTAGATTGTGAGTTCCATGATGTAATCACAATTAAGTGATTAGGTGTTATTTAGCCTTAAAAAATTTAAATAACATAAGTTTAGCCTAATAAAAAAAGACAAAAAAAATAGAAGAAAAGAATACGCTAAATCGCAAGCCTTTAAAAATAAAAGTTCTAAAATAACAGTATCAATTTTATCCCTCACTTCAAAGGAATCAAAAGAACTGTAAAATATTAAGAATGTTTTAAATTCCCAATCTAATATATGATGTATGTACTGTGTTACATGTGACGGGACAAAATTGGTAGTTATCATGTTTTGTCTGGTTACTCATTACCGATATTTATTTCCGTTTAAAAAGTTTAAATTTGTGAAAGCTGAAAGACATGGATTGTATATGTGCCTTGAATATAACCCTCAAGGCTACCAAAAGAAAGTAATGTAGTGGAGGAGAAAGATTTAAAAGTGGAGCAAAAACGAAATAATTCAGTTGGAAGAAAAAAGACAGGCGACCTGAGTGAATGGTTTGTTAGATAAAACGGGGCTATAGAAATAAGAGGCTGGAAATTCAAACGGCGTAAAGTCGTAAAGAGACTAAAACGTGTGAAGTATTAAAAACAAATATAACGAGAATACATTTATAAATAATTTTCAAGTCATCAAATCGCTTCACTACAATTAAATATGTTTCTTAGACAGCTAAGAATAAATATTTAAAATAATTGGAACATAATTTAAACATTACATTTAATCATTAATTTAAATAATATACAACAATATTTAAGAAACAGATATTTATAGAGATACATTTTTTTGTTAAAAAGGTGAACAGCAATTCTCTCCGTGCAATCCTCTCGGTCTGTATATCTATCTGTCCGTCTCTGCCTCTGTCTTTATTTTTCATCCTCTATCCACTTTACACAACGTTTTACTGCACAACTTTCTTCGCACTAACGTATCTCTTACTGGTGCGACACATGAAAGACAAACAAAGCCATTTCCATTGTGTACAGTAAAGCCGCAACTACACGTCCAGGCAAGACTAAGTACCATATGCATCAGCTGTCGCCTTCAGACGGTCATTCATTACTGAATTCTGTATAGTATACAGTATATTGTATGTGGAACTTTGCGCAGCGGCTAGGACGTGACGTGTTCTTCTCCCTTCTCCAATAAGCTAATATTGTAAACATAGATTACATCACTACTTCACTAACTGTACATTTGTCACCCCCTGTTGTTCTATATAAAACATTAAATAAATTCATTTCATGATTATCAGTATCATCATCACTATCATTAATATCATAATTTTTGCCATACGTTTTAGTCATTTACCTGTCCCTTTTTAAAATATCTAGTCATATTTTTTTCAAAAGTTCTATATTGTTTACGACATTATTTTTGCAGTCTATTATTATCCGTTCCTTTTAATTTCTCTTTGTATTTAACCAATTATCTCTTGTTTACATTACCATTAACAATTTCACTCCAGACAAAAATCGGTGACCTGTTTTAGTCCTCAAAGTTCTAGCTATTTTTGCGCGGTCTCACCAAATATCTTGTGTTCAGCGGTTTCTATATGAAGATTAACTCGGGCAAGACTCCGGCATTTGTATTTGAGATGTCGGACTTCCACGTGCTTTCGCCACTTGTTTCGGTAAGCCACAATCCTATTGTTTTGATAGGTCACATGTGGATTCCATCTATGATCGAGTCTCGATCATCCGTTATTTTTCTAGGAATACAAGCAGATGGAATTCTACTCTCTTCATTTCAAGTGACTGTCCATATTTTTCTATCACACAGCAGAAGTGGTACAACTACAATCGTTTTTCATTAATGACACACACACACACACACACACACACACACACACACACACACACACACACACACACACACACACACACACACACACACACACACACACACACACACACACACACACACACACACACACACACGTTTTACTGGACTTAATATCGAATTCTTCAGTTCCGTCTGCCCTTTCATACTCAATACAGACTTTATCTAGAAATACTGTGTCTCTATTTTCATGATCGCAACCCACATTTCATTACATTAAAATAAAACAGCGATAGATACCGTTTATATTATTTATATACTACACACTTTTTTACCTTAAGTCTTGCAACGATTGTTAAACATATCACATAATTTGATATTAATGCATCTCAAATGGACTACATCCATCTTTATATAAAAAAGCAGCAATACCCATGTGGGTAAAGTTAATTAGTTAATTTTCGACCTACCTGGTTGGATGGATGTGAATGAAACTAACTATTGTCCATAAGCCAACGACATGTACCCTAGAGAATACGGATGGCGTCTGAGTCTTCAAATTTTAAGACCATACTGTGCAGTAACCTTTTAGTTATCGTTAAATAAGTTAGTGCACAAAGAAGAAAGTCGTCCGAGGCGAGGGACGGCCGTTTATTATTTCATTGCTTTGCTGGCAGTGCTGCCGCTAAAGGGTAAACAAACCCATTGTACCCTATCGTCACATGTGTATAAATTATTACGGATGTCGTATAGGAAGATATCGGTAGCAGTTTGTATTGTGCGCTGTGCTTACTATGTACAAGTGGCTCAGTCTACGGTATAAACAGCTAAGTACTGTCCTATGTCTTGGTCATTGGTCTGCCTTTATCGAACTTTAAACTGGCACCAGTTGAGGGCAATAAAATCTTTGTGTAATGCTGTAAATAGCATATCGTGAATACCTTAAAGGCTTAAAATATAGATAAAAGTGGCTGCATAAGTAGAAAGAAGAAAATTATGTGTAGAAATATAGTAAAATGCAAGTAAGAAGAAACGGATGAGGGTAGTAAACGAAACACAACTACCTGTAAAATCTAAGTAGTTTGTTATCTCTCAAAATGACCCAAATAAGTAACTCTTATAAAGTAAACGAGTTGAATAGATAATCGGTTATCCAATACTTGCTGAGCAAACCTTTAACTTAAAAACGTGTTCACGAATTGATGGGGAAAATTAGGAAAAGCCAAATACTTAGATGGGTGGTAAGTATTACAAACGCCATGAGACAGAGCAGAATGACGAAAATCTTCTGAACGGGAGTTACACAGCGTCTTGCCGTCTCCTTATCCTCATCCTTACACAGCGTAAGCACTATCGAGGACATCGTCATTTCTAATTCGCGTAATATCATGGATTTTTCACAACGTAGTTCCAACATATTCATTTCTTCCGTCTTTCAGGCGGTGTTTACAATTCACCTCCTCAACTGTTCCCATCATATGTTCAAATCACTGTAATCATGTGAATGACGAGGATAATTGCTAAATCGAAGCCCGGAAACCAAATCTAAAAGCACAGGCGAAGAAAAATAGATGGATGACTTATGATTTTTAAAAACACTAGAACACGGGGAGTAAAAGTCTGTTAGTGGAATGCATTCAACACCACAGATTGAGTTGCATTCAAGATCGGCCAAAATCGCATATTACTTCACCGAGTATTATGTTTATTACAGACGCAAAAGGAAAAGTGTATAATCGTATTATGTTTGCTTTTATAAGAAGAACAAGCTCTCTAAATTGCGGACATAAAATTACAAAAGACAATGAAAGATTTCAGCCTAAAAAGTTAGTTCTTAAAACAAATGTTACGACTTTTATTAGCAAAGACCACAACTATAAAAAGTAGTGCTAAATAATAAATTAGTTCAACATATCAACTCGTTTTCTGTACTGCATAATCAAGCAGAATCAGAAACTACACAATGATAGGAAAGTTGTAAGATTTAGTTATTAAGATTTAGTTGTAACTGGTAACAAGAGGTGAAAGAATAAAGACAAACCCGGAAACGAAAAAGTTCTATTAGTATCTGTCCCTGATACTAAAGTCCTCAACTTAGTCCGGTTACATCTTTCTTGCGACACTTCAGTAACGAAAATGTCACCTGAATATGTCACTAGCATATCGCAAGTTAGGACGATGATGGGGCTACCATCTTCGGGCTTAACATCCAGCCAGATTTTCTGACTCCCATAAACGGCTTGTTTTACCGACTAAAGGAAACATTTTTTTCTGTACGCAGTATTCCTGCCGACTAAATACAACTAGATTCACGCCTGTAATATTCCAAAGTAAGCCGGTCAGGGATCATTTCCCTTACACCTTACCTTGGTACTGGTGGCTACTGCTGGTGTCCATCAGATATAGTTCTCGACCTTCCGGTCTAGATCTATACTGTTCTGCGTTAACAGGGTCACCTCTTGCAGGATGTGGCACTTCATCACGCAATACTACGGTCTTGACTGGAGAGAGGCTGAGGGTCCTTTTTGGAGGTAACAGTTCATCAGCCCCTGGGAATTTGTGATGACCTGTGCCAAGTTAACCATTCCTTCAAATAAAATGAACCTTCCACAACTTTTTATGGTTGACAACTCCGCAGTCGACACGTTTTTATTTGCTGATGACTAGGCTATTCTGTCGAGCTCGGAAAACAGTTTGTACCTAGCTGTACACTCATTGAGTCGAATCTGCAAGGATTTCGGAATAAAGATCTCCGAATTGAAGACCAAGGTGATGGCTTTTTATAGATCGGATCTCAGAAGAGCTAAAGTCGTTGTAGACAGTACTGTTCTAGGGCAGATCAGCAATTTCGAATATCTGGGCTGTAATGTGTCTAACATTAGAAACAACGATATGATGACAAATTTATTAACGAAATCCCAGGCCAGTGGTATTCAAGAGGCCAAAATGAGATTTCGTAGGCACGTAGCGGGAAAGACTCTTCGAGGTTGAAAAAGAAATGTCGATTTATGGCACACCTGAATACTCTGAGTATATTTGTTAGGATTGTCCAACATCGGCAAAGATGTTTGGAACATCTTAACCGAACAGATGACTGTTGCATCCCCCCGACAATTATGGAATTATAAGCCGAAAGGACGGAGAGGTGTGGGGTGTCTGAAGAAGCGTTGGAGTGACTAGCTCTAGTCCATCTGCTTGGGACCGGAAGAAACCATTTTCGGTTTAATCCTTGCTATAAATGATGATGGTGAAAATTATGTATTATAAAGTTAAGCACAATCATGGGTATTTGTGTGTCTACAATGTCAGCTTATTTGTCTTTAATTCAGGCAAAAAGAATATCAAGAAAGAGAAAAAGTTTTATGATATTTGTCAAAGTGTAGGATACATACGAGTTTATGTATGCATAATTGAAGCGCATTGTTTGACTTAGCTTGTATGTCTTTCAACCACAGAAAACACTTCAAAAAAAAGAAATGTACTATGTTATAAAAATTACATTCGTCCATGCCATATGTAGGCATACGTTTACAGAATTCCATACACGTTTAGTCACAGAATTGAAAGTCTGTAACAAATAACTGAGGTCTGTATTGTTAAACGAATTTTGAGTTACAAATCTTCTGGTGAGAAATTGTTTTGAAATTTGCATTGTTTCCTGAAATCCTAATTGTTGAAGTTGATACATTTTAGACTTAAAGTTGGTTTTTTGTTAAACCTTATATCCATTTTTCTTTATAATAACTCGTGATATTAAATTGAAGAAGCTATAGTTTCTTTCAGTAATTAAATATTGAATTCGTTTAGCACAATAATAAAATTCTGTACGTCCTTACGAGACAAATAGTGTAAATAATAAGACACTTGATTAAGGCCCCGGAATGTTAATGGATACTGCATCGGCTATAAGGATGACTGTCAGAGGCCTTTAATGTAAGAATGTGTTTTTATTTTATTTTGTCTCTATGTACCAATCAGATTGCACCGTTAATAAAATGAGATTACCATTTTGTGTCCACGTTGCTTGGCGTTGCCAGAATTAGTATTCTTCAACCGCAGCTTATCTCCTTAAATTGAACTGAGGTAATGTCTTGTAGTCATTATGTTGTCCGTCTAGCCATTGTTAAATGATGTGCAGAAATCAACAACGAAACTATACTGATCCAAATAATTAAAACTGATAACAGTTACGTTAATGCCGACAGGTAATGCTTCAAATGAGGTAGCTATTTCCGAAATGCGATGTCATGTATGAAAGATAAATTATGACGTACGAAATAAAAATAGTAGGTTTCAACCTCCCGTACGGACCCCGTTCCCGTATCCTCCCGTTCGGAGGATAGTAGAACGTATCCTCAAGAGAAAACACGAAGGGACATCCAAACACGACTGTTATTGGGTTCCAGATTTCCTTGTATTTCGTAAATATTGGTGCTTTCCAACGGGATTTGTGTAGTCACTGCAGGTAAAGTGTATTCCCTTCAAGGTTTGATGCTGTGTTCAGGGGGGGGGCGTGAAGGGGGAGAGTAATGAATCCGGATATAATATATGAAGTGGAGTTATGAGGAGCTATGAGAGGAGGCCAATTTTATGCATTATGAGCATGCGTTGAGAATGGAGAAGAGAAGGTTACTACATGAAGTTTCCATTTACAGACTCCAAGGTGGGAAAGTCGTTAGGCTCTGGAAACAAAGGAAAGGTAAATATTCTATGGATCCGGAACTTATTTGTATCCTAATAAAAGCAGAAATAGGAGAATATACGTTTCTACGACGAAACATATTACATAAATTATGCTAATATGTAAGTTTTACTCGTAGAATAAATTTATTGTTCTGGTAATAAAATTTAATAATCGTTAAATGCATTTTTAATGGCTACGTGCTTTGTTACATTTGGGCACAGTGCATCATGAAAATCAATCAAATTAATTACCCCTCTACAAATTGTATATAATTTGTCAACAGTACCGTAAATCAAATTACTAAATTTCTTATTGAATACGTATTATATTACATTATTCAATCTTAACTCCCTTTGAACACAATCTTTCATTTTTACACATTAAATTTTTTTTACACATCTATAATAATTTTCATTGCTATTTCTTTTCAGTCCAACTGTTTGTTTATTTACTACAATTTTACATATAGGCCTAGTTAACCGTCAATTAAGTGTAGAATATTGTGTATCCACATTTACACATGTTTACACGATGCACATTTTAAAATGGTTTATCTTGAAAGCATCTGTATCTAATTCCATAAAAACTTTGGAAGTTAAATAAACAAAACCACTTTAAAGAAATGGAGATAGTTTGTTGAAGAAGATCGTCTGAAATTTTGCAATTTCGGTAACATAAAGATATGGGGATATCTGATCACCATGATGTCACTAGGAACTAAAACCTGAAGGTATTTATAAACTCTTCCCATTCATACTCATATGAAGAAGACACGACATTCTGAAACGTTAACGTTCAAGACGCGATCGTAGTGGGAAGAAAACTGATTGACATTGCCGACGGTAAAGAGCGAGATATAGGTCTATCAAGTTATAGTTTGAGCTGAAGACATCCTGCTTAAGAAAAAGTAAATAATGGTGTTGTGTCATACTTACACTTACAGTAACACAAGAAATTTAAAAAAGAACTAAAACAAATGTACTCATCTCTGTGTTTTATTTAATTCCTTTTTACATTTCTCCTATACACAAATGGAACATCATTAAAAACCATTGCTAATAGTCCTTTAACTGTTGCTGTCATTTATACTGTTATATATTCGTCTATTTTTTATATAAAAAACATCAAATTATTTAAAATCTATGTTACAAACATTTATAAACTTTCAATATTTTATCACTACATTGCTACTTATTTAGTATTATGTTGGACAGTGGCAAATCAATCAATCAGACGAGTGGCAAAAAGTATATACTGTATTATTTGAAGCAGGATGATGGCGTCTGTGTGTGTGTGTATGTGCGTATGTGTGTGTCCGAGCGTGCGTTTAGGAATTTACAGGTTTGTAACTACAGTAGTATATACACGTACCCTTGTCCGCGGTACACACGTTGAGCGTTAGCGTGGAGTGTCTGTCGCACACTTCACAATAAATATCAATTTTCAGATGCAAATGTCACACACACACACACACACACACACACACACACACACACACACACACACACACACACACACACACACACACACACACACACACACACACACACACACACACACACACACACACACACACACACAGGTATCAATGCTGATAACTTTGACAAAGTGCCACTCTGTTATAATGACAAACAGCTGGCGAACACAAACCATTGGTAACGCTCCTGCTACTACTACTTTTTAGTACGCCTTTGCTTCTCCTGCTTTTTCTTCCCATATTTTTAAAATTCTTCTTCTTGCTTTTATTCTTTGCTTCCTCACTTATGTATAAGGCAGATTAACGATTAAGGTACACTTTCTCGGGCATTCCAAGTTTCTGCGCTAATCCCCCTTCTGTATACACGTTAGCCTGCCATTAATCGTGCGTTTTTAATATTCATTTCGTTCTTTTACGTTCTTCTATTTAACATATTTCCAAAAAATATGTTAAATTCCCCCAAATGTCATTTTTTTCTTTGTTTATTCGTACGTTTAGAAATTTTCAACGCAGAAAGGAATCTAATTTCCCAAACGAAGTAAAAGAAAATGTACTGGCAAAAATCGTTAATGGAATGACCAAAGTAGATTACTATACGTAAAAGAATACTCAACATAGAATAACAAGTTAAAAATAATAATACATTATAAATTTGTATTAAAACCGTAAAATTAGAGCCACATATTACAGCAAAAATATAAAGATGACGAAGTTGGACGTCAGAAGTGGACGAGATAAAGTTGAGGAAGTGACGTCACTTTGCTGCCTGAGAAACTAAGTAACAGAAAATAACCAACCGAGGAGGATATTAAAAATACTGGACCAAGTGCGCTTTCTTTAACACTGCATGTCTAAATTGAAAACATTAAAGTTAAATTGTTAGTATGAAAGACGTTTTATGAAAATCTTTACAAAAACGATAGGAATATTTATACAAAATAATAGAATATAAGTAATAAAAATGATGTGTCAATAATTAAATAACCTTATAAAGAATATTTTAAACAGGAACATGAATTATCACTAACACTACTACGTAAACAAACTGATGATGATGAAGATGATGACGATTGTGATAGGGATAATAACTTCAAAGACGATGGTGGCGTCTACGACGATGATAAAAAGAGTCTGAATTCATTGTTAGTGCTAGACAACACCAATGGGGACAAGATTAAAAAAAAATATGGTGTCATAACAGTACAAAATGTTCCACATATAAAAAGTCCAGAATAAAACGCGGCATTGCTACAAAGGTACTTTAGTAATTCATGAACACATGACGACACAGCTAAATAGTTTTATTCGCCCAGTAGTGGCAGCACTGCAAACAGTCGAGACAAAACCGTAAAATAATAAACATCTGTTCCACGGCTGACATGACCTCATATCTATCTTTGCTGAACTAATTTGTTTAGCATAGATGGTGACGAAACGTGTCTCGAGTTCTGTAAACTTATGGCTAAATATACGAAAGGACGAATGTAAATTTTATAACATAGCTTACTGCATTTATTTTTCTTGGAATGTTTTGTGTGGTTGAAAGTCATACAAGCTAAGTCAAACAATGCGCTTCAATTACACGTACATAAACCCGTAAGTATTCTACATTTTGACAAATATCATAAAACGTCTTCTGTTTCTTGATATTCTTTTTGCTTTAATTAAAGATAGATGAGCTGACTTTGTAGACACAAATATTCATGATAATGCTCGATTTTATAATAACTAATTTTTACCATTATCATTTTTAGCAAGGATTAAGCCAAAAATGGTTTATTCCGGGTCCAAGCAGATAAACTAGAGCTGGTCCCTCCAGCCCTTCTTCGGACACCCCACACCTCTCCGTCCTTTTTTTTTATAATTCCATACTTGTTTGTGGGTGCGACAGTCATCTATTCGCTAAGAAGCTCCAAACACCTTAGCCGATGTTGGACAATCCTATCAAACATGCTCAGAGTATTCAGTTCCTGCCGTACATCAAATTTATTTTGCAATCTTGAAGAGTGTTTCCTGCCACGTGCATAAGAAATTTCATTCAAAATTACTAATGTGCTCCAGAACAGTACTGTCTACAACGGTTTTAGCTCTTATGGGATCAACTTCATGAAATGCCACCACCTTGGTCTTCAATCCGAAGATCTGTAATTAGAAATCCTTGCAGATTCGACTCAACGAGTGTGCATCTATCTGCAAGCCGCTTTCCGAGTTCGACAGGATAGCTTAGTCGTCAGCAAATAACAACGTGTCGACTGCAGAGTTATCAATCATAAAATGTTGTGGAAGGAATACAATTCTATTCGTAGGAATGGGCACTGGTCATCACAAATTTCCAGGGACTGATGAAGTGATGTTAGCTCCCAAAAGAACCCTAAGCATCTCCCCAGTCAAGACCATATTTCTGCGTGGTGATGTGCCATATCATGCAAGAGGTGACCCTGCTAACGCAAAACATTACAGATCTAGACCAGAAGGTCGAGAACTATTTCTTGTGCAGACCAACAGTAGCCACCAGTACCAAGGTAAGGCGTAAGGAAAATGATCCCTGACCGGCTTACCTCTGGAATATTACAGGCGTGAATCTAGTTTTATTTAGTCGGCAGGAATACTGCGTACAGAGAAAACTGGTCCCTTTAGTCCGGTAAGACAACCCGTTTATGGGAGTCAGAAAATCTGGCTGGATGTTAAGCCCGAAGGTCGCAGCACCAACGTCGTCTTAACTTGCGATAGGCTAGTAACATATCCAGATCCTTGATGTTCCTAGTTTATAGTAACATACAAAATTAGATCCTCGTGCTGCTGCCTATATTCTAATGGAGTGTTCTGTTAGTCGTACCACACATTTTCTTTGATAGTTCTGAAAATTAAACTTAAATGCTACTATGTATGACTTCCGAAGTAACTAAAGTGTTGTACCCGTTTCAATGCATGGTCAACAACTACAATTCTCCTTCTTCTTCTTCTTCTGCTTTGTTGTTGTTGTTGTTGTTGTTGTTGTTGTTGTTGTTGTTGTTGTTCTTCTTCTTCTTCTTCTTCTTCTTCTTTCCCAAGGACGTAGACTCCTGTTACAAACCGGTAGAAGTTGGGACCAATCACCGACTAAATACACGCAAAGGGCACCAAAAGGAACAGCTGAAGAACGCTGCTTTGCTTGTTTGAGTCGCATATCCACTTTGAAAAACAAATTCAAACCCAACATACTGGCGTCATCAATAATAACGAATCTCACATCTTTTAATTCTTCTTCAAAATTTTAGATTCACCTTCTAAATCTTTGAAAGTTCCTCCCCTTTAAAGTATTTATTCTTAGAGCTGAATGAACAGTTTGTACAGCAATATTGTTAGCTGCCACACCAGTAGGAGCCATTAAAAGAGTTGCATCGCTGCCAAAATATATCTTATTTTGTTGGTCGTTGAAAATAACATCGTATGATTCATGAGAATCATACTGATTTCCAAATGTTTCTCGATTCCTTTCAATGAAAGAAGTTTTATTCTTTATATCTGGATATTTGTAATAGGCTGCATCCCAATTATGAAGTAAATCGTGTAGCGTGACAGATGTATGCATAATATTGAATGGCAATTGATCATTAGAATAATGAAGTTATAATATTTAAATTTGGAAGAAAGCACTAAGTTTAATATAAAAAGATTAATTCATAGCAACTGTGGAAAGAAATCATTATTATAAAGAAAATACAAGTTCAAATAAAAGGAGTTACTAGCGATGAGTCATCCAAAACCAGTCTCATAACCAAAGGTTTCCAAGGTATAACCCAGGAAGGTAAAATAGTAAATAACCAAGCAGTACAGAATATGACCAAACCCACAACGAGGGAGAATAAATAGAATAGAAACCCTAAAATAAGCCAAGATCAACCAATACAGGTGGTGTATTTCTGAAATAAAGAAGAAGATGGAGAAGATCCCAAGAAACCTGATGGCATCAAGAAGAAGATGGAGAAGATACCAGTCCCAGAAGGCAGGAGAAAAGAAGACTGATGAAAGAAGAAGAAGGCAGCATCCTGAAGAAGATGTCATGCTCTTATAAAAGACACCCAAATCCCTATATCCCCAAAATAAATATTTAAAAATAAAAGTATAACGAATTGAAAACCACATGTATACAAATTTAAGAGAGAGAAGTGTATAAAGTAAAAGTTACCTGTGAACTAAGATGAAACAATAATATAGTACCCATGGAACAAATCTCCATTGAAAAAACGCTAACCAATTTATTATGTTAATAAGACTATACGACCATTTAGCATTAACATAATTATATAAGTGAAAGTGAACCAGTGATAGTTTTGGGTATTATAAAAAATGAACCTTGTGTTTCATTCTTGGCAATCACAAACATTGGATGCAATGAAATATGCATCTTTTCAGTGACTTGAAATGTGTACTGTGACAATATGTTGTTCATAAGACATGAATCTGTTTAAAATAACATTTTGTTTTACATGAAAAAAGAAAAACAGATTTCATAGTGCTTTTTGAACGGTTCATACTATTTATTTGTTAATGACAGGGTACAATTCCCCAAAGACAATGTATAAAAGACGGTACAAAAACTGTAGAATCCTACTTATAATAATAGATAGAAATAAGAATATAAATATAAGGTTTTTTATGTATATAGTACAAGAATGTTTAAAAGTGTTTTAGATATAAGGCCATTTGTTTGGGTCTGAAACAACTAACATCAGAACTATAAAAATAATTACCACTTGTAAATAGTAGAGAGCAATTAAGATGTTAGTTAGTAAAAAACCTTTTTTGTAAGCCATATTTCCATGTTTAGAAATAAGGATTTTGTTGTAAGATGTCTGACTTGAAGACAACCATTTATTTAAAAAAAATATTCTTTATTTGTTTTAACTATTATTTGTATTGTAACCAATACTAATTGTTATTGTGTAATTTGAAAACATGTTTAATTTATAATACTATATGTAAAAGTCAGAGAGGGTATCACACATCATATATTGTTTGTAAAATATTTTGTAAGAAAAATTGTTAAAAAATCATAGGCCAAAAGAATGGAAACCAAACTTCATCAAAACAGATAAATTGCTCATTTAAATGCAAATAAACAAAAGGGGTTTAGACAAAATAAACTTGAGATCATGCCATATAATTGCACATACCATTCAGAGAGATTTTAATAAATTATATTCAGAATTATAAATAAAAATGAAAATGACTAAACTCAGAAATTTGGACATGGGAGTCATATATTCCTGAATAATGTTTCAGAATACAACTAATTCAATTAATTACCAGAAAATAAGGGAATAGGAACCTTTTAATACAATATAGGATTATTAATATTAAATATAACTGATAAAATGGCTGAATTTATATAATGACAGGAAGTAAATTTTGATGTTTTGACTTTTCAGAGTATACCAAACTGAAAGTGAAATTACTATTTTTTGGACAGAAAACACTATAAAATGGCATTATTTAATCTGAAAATAACCAGAATGAACTGAAAGATTAATTTAAATCACATCTAGTGAATAAAATTGACAAATAACAAAAAGTTTAGGCATTCATATAGTGAAATAGTAAAGTGTACACAGGATGTGAAAAAATATTTGAACAATGTTAAGAATAATATTATATGGGCTAAGAGTTTAATTGAAACTGAAGGAAACAGTTAGTTGATTATTGGTTTTTGAACGGTTAACATAAACGAGAGTTTTGTGACGATCTAACCTATCTTACAACGTTAAAGATCAGTGGCGAACAGTACGTTACTGTAAAGTCGAGAGTGAATTATAAAATCCTTCCAGAACATATACATTGTGACAAAAACGATCAAGAAACACTATCTAACACTAAACAATACATTTCTACTCTGAAAAACACCACAAAACACCAGAAAACTGTATAACACATTAACCAAATTAGTGTCGGAATTGGGAAAAGTGTTTTGACTTATAATTACACAGACATACTAAATACAACCCAGAATCACTACACCAGTCACTACACAACATTTAACAAGAGATTTGCAGACACAAGAACAGGAATATTGCCAGAAAATACATTATTTGGAACGCAGCAGTAACGAGCAACATTTTGATCAACTTGACGGCAGCCATCTTTCTTTGACGATCCCAGTGCCTTCTTCTCAGTTCAACACAGCTGTTGGGTGAAAAAAATTATTATATTTACAAATTATTATTCAATGTCTGTGTTTATTAATAACTATTAATTTGATTGTAACGTTATACTTTTTAAATATTAGCCCTATTTCTCTGACTTTGATAATAACTGGCTGTTTAAAGAACCCTGTACGATTTTTATATAATACTTTGTAATTTTTTCGATATCCTGAGAATCGATATTAATCGATAAGAGTCAATATTGCTATTAATTAATAAAACATTAATACTTGTCAATACTTAATAGTTCTTTATTTCTTCAATAATACTAATTACCAATAATATAATTCTAATTGATAATCTACAAGGACTTTACCACCTATAAGTGAAGATAACCTAAAAAAAAATAAAAAGATAAACAAGTATCGATTGGTTTGAAGACAATCTTATGAGTGGTGATAGTTTATTTAAAATATACCAAAACTTTAATAAAAATTTTCAGAAGAGCATTACACTTTTTAAAACTTCACAGCCCTATATTAATTAATTGATCATAATTAATTAATCAATAAAATTAAAAATTTTTTTTTTAATTATTTTTTTTTATAAACATAATTTTTTTTTAAATTTCCTTCAAAACAATAATTTTTGTTTTGAAACTTTCTGTGAAGCTGAACATATATATATTTCTTCATCAACTTTACTCTACTCGACCGGTCTTGCTACCATTGGGACTCGACCAGCTGGGAAACTTAAGGAAGTGTTTCAGGCCAGTAAGACGTCGAGAGCCACACCAATTACACACCAATTAAACATATTACATTACAATTTACTTATTTTATTACAAATTGGCTAGCCCAAACAAGTGGGGCTTGATTACATCGGAGTCTCATACTCCACAATAGCTTATACATCAACACACATCAATCTTTTTTTATTTTATTACAATCGATATCACGATTACCTAGACCAACATGAATTGGTAATGCATTAGGCATTACTGCTGCTATAGCCATCCAGTCTCTATCGTAAAAAATATCAAACTCGTTATTATTATCCTGAACAATTTCAGTTTCTTCTGTAATTAAACACATGTGTAATTGTTCGTGAAACTGTCCAAAATTTTGTCGGGTATAAGCCATGAACCATGTTTCATCTGTACTTTTCAAGTCTTCTTCATTACGCCAATGCTTATGTAAAATCAACATTTGTTTACAATATAATTCAGTATTGACTGCATTGTTATTGTTGTTTACTTTTGGGAAAAGGTGTACAATTCTTTCTTTTCTGTTTGTGCTAATTGAATTATTTCTTCCCTTAGAAATTTTTTTAGCAAAATTGAATAATGTTATTTCTTCCATGTCTAGTGGTCTACTACTATAAAATTGAATGAATGAATTTCTGTCATTTTCACTGTTGGTTCCATTAATTGCAATATAGTCTTCTATTGGTATGACAAATATTCTAAAAGTTCTGGTACAATGGAATTCCATAGAGTAAATGACATGTTTTGCAAGTCCCGATGTCTCTTTCTCCGATCACTCTTATCATCAAACTTTTAATGCTAGACGAGATTCTTCATCCGGGGTTCCCGACTCAACGATTTCTTGAAACATTTCCGTCAAATTTTTAGAAGCAGATTCTGACTTTGAAGCATATTTGGATACATATTCAACCACCTGGTATGAGGAGATTACTATACTAAAATCAGTATTTGCTCTCCATGTTTGTGCGATGACAGGATTATACTGATTCAGGAGTTCATCATTCTTTATTGGTGTATATATCCAAATACCTTTCTCATTTTTCTCTAGAAGAGATTGCTCTTGTAATTCTTTAGGATATTTGAACCTGCAAGTATAGTCTTTGCCATTCCACTTAAGTCAATATCCTTTGGTAAGTCTGGTATGTCTTTTGAATCGATTCAGTAGTTCTGAAAGAGAACGATCGTTGTCGGTAACAACATCACAACATCGGTTGATATAATCCTTGAAGGATGTAAAGTTGCCGGAGGAGTGAATGGCAAAGAATTGAATGCATTAACCAAATGGTCATAATACATCTTAGCACTCAAAATGTCTTCCTCAGATGCATTATCAAAAGTTCTTGGATCAGTAGCACCAGAGATCCAAAGAAGACCGTGTACATGACATGAACCACGATGCTGGAATTCGAAACGAAACCAATAATCTGAAACTGAGAATATCTTACAGACGACATTTTTTATGAATAAAATTGCACGAAACGAAAAATAATCTTCAGCAATTGAGGGATTCTCATTTATAAGTTTTTGCCTTTGCTAAGCGATTCTAGATTCATCTAACGTTTCCTCTTGCACGAAATTACAACCCATGAGTAGTGCCAGATCAGGCCACCAAAGATCAGCTGCACTCAAAGTAAAAAGACCCGTAGGAAGATTATCACAGTGCTCAATCATTGATTCAAGTTCACCTCTTCGTTGAAACCAGTAAGATTTTGATTCTCTTATTTTTCGACACCAATAATATAAACTTCTTATTATTTGAGGATGACTCGACAGCGTGTTTCTCAGTTGTATTGTTCCATTGAAATGAGATTTTCTAGCAAATATTGTCCTTCGTTGAATAGTTTGATGACGCTGAACAGTGTTCAATGCAAAAAATCTGAACCTAGGATCTTGTGCAAAACGTTGGTCTTTATATAAAAAATTGAAAATATTCGAATGCTGTAAGTTTCATACTACTTGCTCGAGTATTATCGTTTAGTTCAGCAGATCCGTAAGGTTGGAAAGCGGGAAATACCATGCTTACATATCCTTCGCACGAGAATTCATTTATGATATCAGTACCTTGTGGCCATGGAATTACATTACTCACTGCAGATTGGAGTCGATCAACTTCTGTGATTCTAATATTCTCCGGGATCATACTTTGATAAGTTTCTTCAGAAAAGTTCTCATCATCTGTATTCACTACAGGTAAATCAACAGTCCGTATCATTCCATAAATACTATCATTTAATGAAAGTTGAGATATTTGTTCCATATCATTGATGATATCACTATAGAATGGATTATTCATTTTTAAATAATTGAGTGCTTCTAAAATTTTGTCACGTCTCACATGAAAATCGCGATGTCCACTAACACTTTCTTTTCTTACAACTATAGTGCTCAGTGAAGCGGGTGCAGGGGGCAAGAAACTAACAGTCTCCGTTATATTTTGACCAATATTTATAATATTTCCCTTATAAGCATATTGACCGGGAAAACCTTTCAATTTCACCCTATACACACGCATCACTGGTTGTACTCTTGCTATCAAGAGTTGTTCTACATAAGTGAGATCCATCAGTTCTATAGGTACACTCGAGAACAATTTACACATTCATAGAATTCTAGAGATCGTAAATTATCTTCAAATTAATTCTGAAGATTCCTATATCCCGTGTTGTTTTGTTCATATAACACATGATTCATGTTATGTTCTGCAGGGCCTTCAACAGTTGCTGCAGCAACATTTTGTCGCTCTCTCATCCGTCTTTGATTTGTAGTTAAAAGACCAATTTTGGACCTCTTCTCCGTCGAGCCATACTATAAATAATACGTATATATAAATGTATGAAGAAGAATGTATAGAATATGCGTATAACAGAAAAAACTACTTAAACGAAAAGTAAAAAATTGAATAAAAATTATAAGAAAAATAATTTTAATAGAATATGGAAAATTGAATAAAGAAGTATAAGAACAATGTTTCAGTGAAGGGTTAGTCAGGGTCGGTCAAAAATAACACAAATTTTAACTTATTTGTGTCGACGTTTCGACAATGTTTATTGTCATCATCAGGACCTGTGTATGAATTCAAAAGAAATGTCAAACACAACAGAACAATTATTTGGGTGAAAGTGTTCATGTATGTGAGTGTGTGTGCACACGCGTGTGCGTGCGTATGTATCTATCATGTATATGTGAAGGAGTTGAGATAATTTGTTTACATATTCAAATGTTTTCTTTAAGAAAACGAGAAAAATATAATATCATAAAACTTAATTTATACATTATTACAATTTAATACTACAATGTACACGTGTTACTTTCATGACCTTCAAAAGTCAAATAATGTACAAGCGAGATCTGGTTGTTTTATAAATAGGGCGGTTGGTCTGGGAAAATTTACAGTTGTGTGTTTGTCGTCAGCAACAATTGTAAGTGCCTCACTGATATCATTATTTAGTATCATCTAGCAAATATAGAAAACATATAGCGATTCTTATAGACACATATTCTGATTAGTTTTAAACTCAATACAGTGGTCATCTGCGTTCTGCATAATTTACACTTAGGTGACAAAAAAGAAGAGAACATAATTGTGTTATACTCGAGTATAACACAATACTTGAGTATTGATGCTCGAGTACGTAGTTGTGCTTGTGTGTGTGTTTGTGTGTGTTGTTCGAGCGTGTGTGTGCGCACCTGCATTTGTGGTACAGCAAGACCTTATCTTATCGGGCGACGGCGCCCGACGAGCCAGCGCGGACGGCGGAAGCCGCACACGCACACGCACCGGCATTTGTGATATAGCAAAATCTTATCTATCGGGCGACAGCCAGCGATATCTCTATCTCTCTTCCTCTCACACGTTTAAGCTAAGATTTTTAAAAATCATAATATCTTTTCAACCAAATAATCTAAAGAAATAAAAATTACATGATTGCACTCTACAATACAGTCCGTATATGTATGCAAAATTTTGTAACATTTGGTTGAGTAGTTTCGGAGGAGTGCGCTGTCTAAGTTGTGCACGCGTCATGGATAGAGGGTTATGCCTGATTTCGCTACGCTCATCAGGGCTCCGCCCAATGACATGTATTTCTCAGAAATAATACCGGACCAATAGTCTGGAAAAAAAGAAAAAATCTAGTAAATGGTATTAAAAAACACTGAGACAAAATAAAGGGAACACAATTATTATTATGGTATGTATCTGAATAGTAACAAGGATAGTATATAAGTTATAGTATATGAGCAAAAAAAAAAAAATGATAGTTTAACTCAATGCAAGATTAAATTTCCAAATGGAAATTGATGCTAAGGAAGCTGTAGCAGTTGGTTCTGTCGGTGACCTATGTCATGAACTCTACAAATTATTTACTGTTAATTGTCCACATTGTGGTTTGGCTAGTTCGTTTAACACATTTTATTTTGCAGTTCGCTACGTTGGCCCGCGTTAATTAACGACTTTTAATTTTCACTGACCGTTTTTATCATTTCTGTATTCAAATTATTTATTATTTAGTTGTAAAACAAACGATGCTGAAACCAACACACAAACATATTCAGACATGCGTAATTACACATGAGTGACTTTGCATATAAGCATGATTCTTTAATTCTAACTTTTCCCAGTCAAAATAATGTGGCATAAATTCTAACATTTTACAGTTCAGATATTTTGTCATGTTTTTCACAATAGGATCTTTACACTTTATGTATTTTTGTTCATACGTTATTTGCAAAAATAAAAAGAAGGAAATAAGTGAAATTAGAAGACGTATTGAAGGAAATATAAAATACAAAAAAAACACGAAGAAAACGTCACTAGAGAGAAAGATAAGTGGAAAAGGTGGGAATCAGGTCGATTACAAATAAGAGACAAGTAATATAAAGAGATATTTAAGGAGAAGAATCTAAAGCAAATTAATGTGGAATAGCGTTGGGAAAAGACGGGGGAAGAAAGTTAAATACGTATTAGCAAAGGAATTATCAATATGATTATTACTTTTGATATTTCATTATTAGGGAATAGTCACAGATAATATTAACAAATAATATAAAAGTACTGTACTACAAAAAATAATTTAAAATTTATGGTAGTCAGTAATCATAGTACCACTACAAGTTGAACAACAAAACCAAAAACAAATATAAGGGAAATAAACATTTTGAAGTGAAGAGTAGGAAAATTTCATGCGTTTATTGTTGTTGTAATGTACCTTCTTTTTGAATATTTTGACAAGTTGTATAAAGATGTTTAATATTTCCGAAAACATAACAACAATATCCTTTGGTAAGAGCCACAGTGTGTTGCAACATAGAGACGTGTTTATGGGTTAATTCGTAATAGGTGAAGTACAAGACAATAAAGGAAAAGAAAAATACTGTGATTGTGATAAGAAAGAGAATAATAAGAAGAAAACAAACATGATGGAATGGTGTCATGGTGTCATATGCACGATGAAAAAGTGTAGCGTGGTATACGTCGTACACAAGTCCTTAAGAATCTGTCTTGTTTCGCGTTAATTGTTAGCGGTCAGAAATTTCTGTTTACTCTCTAAGACGATATAATTTCAATAGTCCAGCTCGCTTAACATATTAGCAGAATAATTAAATTTATATCTACATACAAGTTGTAAACAGCAGCGTTCTAAACTGCACGTGTTTGTATTCACCCAAAGTCATCTTTTCATTCGAACATAAAAACAAGTGAATGTCTTTAGACGTGTACTTCTCTGGGTCTGTTCACTCATATAAGTCGGACGAAAAACACATTTCATATAACAGTTTATGAAAATAGTTTCTAGGTATATAAGATAAGCCCACAGTCTACTGCAAAACTATTTATTTATTTCAGTTTGTGTTTGGGGGGGGGGTTCTTGATACGGTACAGTTCAACCGCTGAAGGGTAAATAAATTTTAACAACAAAAATTTTAAAACAGCCATTGCTATTGCAAACATATTTATTATCTATTGTTTCCTTCTGTCTGTCAGTCTATCTGTCAATCTTCTGTCTCTCTGTCACCCTAACTCTATGCCTGTCTGTCTGTCTGTATGTCTCTTTCTATTTCTTCTAAATAATAATAACAATTGTAAAACCTACATACTAAGGTCTACGCTGCATTCACAATTACATAAATAACAGTCAAGGCCCCCATTGTCGCATAAAAATGTTCCTCAGCCTGCCAATTTTTTGTGTCAGAAAGCTACTTACAGCATTTTTTCCACCACGATGGTTTCTAAAGAGCCATCACGTATCAATACAAAACATGCAACAGACTGTATGTTATTACTTGATTTATTTGGTTCTCTGCAGAGGAGTAACTATTTTATAGTAAAAGAAAAATAATAAACGTGACGGACGATTTGTTTGTATTCTGTGGTGTAACAAGCATTCGCAGTGCTTACGGAACTATCGGTTGGGACTGGACGACGCAAGTATTGCGCTGTATGCGGGCGACAGAGTTTCCGATGTTCCAGCGGTTTCTGCGCCATCCACATCCCACTCGATTGTCTCCCGGGTCGTAAACAACACTGCAACAGCCAAGTAACGCCAATGTATCGCCGTAACAAGTTGGGTTTGGCACATCAGTTGCACATCAGGTGCACATTAGACAACAGTGTTTAGTGCCAAGTCTTCAAGTTCTCTCTGTGCAGGCTATTATAATTTTACTGAAATTCTGTGACACTTAATATTTGTCCTGGTAAGATACATTAAACAATTCAAAGTGTACAGTACAACTAGAAGAATTCTGGAACAAAAGATTTTGTTAACTGGAATTGTTATCAACATTGCAAATACAGATATATTTTGTTCAATAATTTATTCTGTCTTTAAAGATTCAGTTTGTGCGGTCGTCGTTGGTGTGTATAAATATCATTAAAATTACACGGTTGTAAGACGGTGTTTGCTGTAGGATTCTCTGAGGTGCTGTTGGTGACTTTGTCTCTGCACTAAGTTTAACCGCCCTCTCCGGCACATCAATAATGCGTGTCTCGTACGCCACGTACAACGCGCCCCTCACATGTAGCGCACAGAGGTAGATGTGTTTACTTAATCATGTATATGTCTCACCTTTATCAACTATATAATGTCAGTGACCTTGTAAATGTAAATGTAATATTGGTCTGATATTTGTAAAGTACCGCAGCTGACTTGTGGATTACAACGTGTAGAAGTAGAAAGTTTTTTCATACTTTAATATACTTTTTCATTTAATCTTGAAATTTTATGCTGTAATGTATAAGACACACAATATACAAATGATTGAAATTATAAAGGTAACATTGCCAGGAACAATACTATTTAAGTCTAATAAAAGTGTTACATATGTTATCAAAACTTTCCGTGCATTGTTATTACCGATTGTAATAGTATACAATTTTAAAATGAGAAAAAATAATTATTTTTTAAGCCGCAACAATAAAACGACCAAGTTGTGAAAGTAGCATGTTTTAAAATTATGATAAATATTAAACAAAAATAGTTTTTCAATGTTCTCTATAAATTACATTTATAATCGCATATACAGCATTGTACGATTGATCCTGATTTCACCATACTAATTGTGTAATACTATAAGTTTTCAATGCTAAAAGTGTTCAATAAATTGGGTTGGCAACAGACCTTATGACATATTGTCTCACGACTTTGCTAGTGCCGCCACACGAGAGCAAATAGTAACACAGAATAGGTCTATGCAGTGCTAACAAAACTTTGCTTTCAGGGTTCGTCGTCAGAGTTCGCTACTTTGTCTTTGCCTTGTTTACTTTTCGAGGCATCAGTATCTTGTGCACATATTCACCCTTACTGCCTTCACATATACAGTCGCTTGGCTTTCAGTAACACTTTTAGATAGTCCTATATGTTCACAGTGTCTACTAATAATTAGGAGGTAAGAGGATGCCCGACAGTAAAAATTTAAAACAAACAATACAAAATATTAAAAAAAATATATCGATTATCACGTTTCAAGATCTCGGTAACAAAGGCCCTCAGCATTCCTACATTGACCAGGAATGTTACTGGGCTCTACGTTTGGTTTTCAGGTACACTCTTGTTACTCAATAAACTGAAAAGTTGTTTACACACAAGGACGGAAACAAACTTTTGTGAGCCGGAGAAATACTTTTGCTGCTTTAGGAAGGTCAGAGTTCTGTTACAGCTTGTCCATGTTAAATCAACAATAAATAAACGCTTTTTTAGAACTGGATGGAAGAAAAAGTGGACCATTGTAAGCATGGTGAGAGAATGGCCTTCTCCAGACAGAAGATGTTATTGTCAATAGACCTAACAATGTTAGCATTCCTTTACAAACGCTCACAAGCTGGTTGAAAAAAAGAGAAGGTTTAGACACATGGTCTGACCAGTGACAGATCGTCGTAGCATAGAATTAATGAATTCATAAAAGGCCTCTAGACCTAAGCTGTTAGCCCTACGCTTTTCGACCACTCAGTTTCCGAGCTCTTTCTAAAGGGTATTAAACATTTAAAGGGGCAATAAGTAAAGTAAGTACCCCGAAGTAAAGCATAAAAACGTTAAAGCAGTTAGTTTTACGTTTGAATTTTGTACCTGGATTCCTGTTTTCTATGCATTAGCAGAACATCGTAACCATACCAAGGACGATTAGGATAACACCAAGAGAGATGTAAAATAAGGACTGCGAAAACGATTGTGAAAGGTATGTCGATTCCTGCGTTTTTCATTGCTTGGAAGGTATAATACTTTTCAGCTGCTGTAGTAACAATAGCTGACTGAAATTACTTAAAGTAGGATTAAGTGCACAGACAAGACAGAGTTGGAAACCAAGATATAAAAGACGAATTGGAGAAGTCGGAGAGTTTAGGATTTTGGTGATGGAAGAAAACAAAATATAAATTTAAAGACCTTTAAGATGATCAATGATTGACCCCGTAAAACATAATTTTAGCCTAATTTTAAGAAAAGAACGAAAAATAAGAAGAAGCAGAGATAAAGCAGAAGACAAGTGTAGCCAAATCGTACATCTTTAAAATACATTTTCTGAAGTTACATTGTTAAATTTTATCTGAAAGGATGCATAGTAATTATAAAATCATAAATTTTGTTTTTAAATATGGTTTTAACTTTTCAAAAGTAAAGTGTACTTTACTATGTAAAGTACACTTTACATAAAGTATATTTCTGTATCGAACGAAAGCAGTGATTTATTGTTATCAAGTTTTGTCTGGTTAGATATTGCTTTTATTTGTTTCTGTTACAATTGCTGTTCTGACAAAGTTCAGATTCGTAAAGACGTATAGATGTGGTCCTTATGTGAATCCTAATGGCACAGTCAAGGCAGAATGAAAACAATTCAGTAGGAAGAAGAAGAACTGGTTGAATGATTTGTTAGAGGAAACGTTAGCTACAGAAATTAGAAGCTGGGGAAACAAAATTACTGAACGGTATAAAAGGTAAACAGTTGCCAAGGAGACAAACACACGTCAAGCTTTATATTGTCAAAATAAAAATAATAAGTTACTAAAAAATTTCAGGTCAACCAATAGCGTCACCACCAACTGAATATGCACGGCAAAATAGGGAATAATATTTTTGACGAGGTAAATGATAACTTACAAAATAAATTAAATATTTCATTTAAATATAACAATTTAAAACAACATTTAAAATAATAAATATTTATAACAATGTATGTACATGTATATATAAAACAATTTGTCTGTAAATTGGGAACAGAATTTCTCTCTGTACAATTCCTCTCCTTCACACCACTTCTCGCCCCGCTGTCTGTTTATATGTCTTTCTCCCTCTTTCTCTTCTTCTCTTACTCTCACTCGTTCTCTGTCAATTTTACACTCCGTTTTACTGTAGCACTTCCTTCGCATTAATATGTCTCTCATTGAAGTGACACATGAAGAGGCAAACGCATTTCTGTTCTGTACAGTAAAGATACAACTACATGTCCAGGTAAGACTACGTGTACCGTATGATTCAGACGTCCTAAACTGTGTATAGTATTCTGTACGTGGAACTGTCAGAAGTGTATAGGGACAGGACGTACTCTATCCCCTTCTCAGTTTTATACACATATATTAATATTTGCTTAGATTTACGTACGTCACCCACTGTTGATCTACACAAAAATTTAAACAAATTCATCTACTCATCATAATCTTTATCATTATCATCATTTTCGTTAAAAATTTTAGTCATTTCCCTGTTTCATTTTTAAATATCTCATAATCTTTCTTTTATTGTCCTACATCCCTTCTTCTTTATATTAACAGATTGTTTAAGCAATCTTTCATTACTCATCCTTTTTATTGCTCTTCCTGTTTTTGCCTATTATCTCTCGTTTTTACATCACCATTTCCAGTCCAGGGTATTGGTTTCTTCTGCCACCTCCCACACATCTTCTGCCCATTGGCTTATAATTGAGGATTAACTTCGGGAGAGTCGGGACTCGGGCATTCCTTTCATGTGCTCCCATTACTTGTTTCTGTAAGCTACAATCTAGTCGATCATATTGCAAATTTGTAGTTTATTCCTTATATGATAGTCTCAAGCATCCGTTAAGTAGTAGAGGAGTTTAATATCCGAAGAATACATGTGAGGAATTCTACTTTCTTACTTTCTGGTGACTGTCCATATTTTGCTACTATGCAAAACGTTTAGGATATCCATCACTGTTTGATATTAGTGTTAAAAAAGATACACTGTTTTTTGAACTTTCAAATTTAAATTTGTTCGTTTCAATCTTTTACGCCTTATACGAACTCCATCTCGGAAAACTCATTTCAGTTTTCATAGTCACTACCCACGTTCCAATTACATTAGAATAAAACAACGACAGCTTCCCAGATTCCAATTGTAATATTACTATTTGGCAGCACTTTTCCTTCCGTGTTCTACTGATTGTTCTACATTACATCTGACATTTATATACCTACTTCAGATCTATATCTGACTTCCTATTTTACCTAACCAAATTACACCCTCCTTTGTGTGAGTAAATAGCCCCACGTTTTATGCGTCACTCTGTTAAATATACTTTTATTTACGGTTTATATTATTTAATAGGGTCTCTAATTTTGCAGTAATTATTATTAACAATTGATATAGTTTGTTGTTATTATTAGCGATTTGGTTTATTCATTTATCTAATTCAATTCAACCTATTGTGGAATCCAATGTAAATAAATCGGTTTATTTACTTTCGTCGTTTAATTACTGTTTAGTTTTTTATGAGTAAATGTTAACTTGTCGATCCGTCGATGAATGTAACTGATTCGGAGATCTCTTGAAGTCGAAATCCTCTTCTGTTAAAATTGTCGTCTGTGTAAGTCAAAGTAATTGTCTGGACAAAGTTTATTAATATAAATTACACTTCACGTACCTGTTTTGAAGTACTGGATGTTCAGAGGTTCACAGTTAATTAATAAACTGTCAAGTTCTTGGTTGACCAGTATAGTATTACTGTGAAGTTTTTTTTTTTACAACACTTTAAATATTACTTGGGCGCCATATGGGTTTTTTCCACAGAAATGTCCCATAAAAATAAAACTTCTGATTTAATAATTGAGAGTATTGACCTTTACTGATTCTATCTTTAAAGGTTATTTAGATTGAGAATAATACTTGATTATTCACTGTAAAATGCACCTCAGTGCTTGCAATACTGATAGTTGACTATTTATTAAAATAATTAATAACAAAGGTTGATGCTGTATAATACTGGTTGTTTATTATTACCTATTGAATTAGGTTGACAATTACATTCAAAAATAATAAATTACGGATCACAAGTCTTCCGGTTTAATTACTGGCCTAGCTCAGTTTTGAGTACAATGAAAACTCTTATTCTTATTAACAAAATATTTATCTTATTTAATTAAATACCTCAAGGGTGGTTTCTTTTAAGATACAGAATAGAACGTTATTTCTCTAAAAAAAAAAAACACTAGTATGATATCACAATTTAGGTTAGACACCTTTAATAAATTTCAATTGAATAATGAAAAGTTCGTTTGTTCAAACTCAAACTGATTTTAGTTATAACAATTTTAATACATATACTCTTACTTCGGGATGTGTTAATCCCTCTAAATAAATTTGGTACAATGTTATCTACAATAGTCTTATTGTTTTTACGTCAGTACAAAGTGTGTTAGGTTCTACGATTAACTGGTGAAAATGTAAACAAATAAATTTTATCACTGTACTACCTGGTTTTTAATCGTATCGATTAAAATTATAACCACTTTAACGATCGGATTTTAGTGACCGTTAATTCACTTCACTTAAATCGCACTTGGAACGAGAATAACCTTCTTCTTACTAAACAGATATGTTATCGCCTTTTTAGGTTATGATTCTGTCTCGTTCAGATACACGCACTACTTGTTTAAAGTCACCACTAACTCTCGATGCACTTAGGTGAGATTATTCATCTTCTCAATGGTTAATTTCCAAAATTTACTTTAATTATTTCAGTCTTTACTGTTGTTGCTGGTTATGTGATGTAGACAAATGCAGAACGCTTACGACTAGCTTGTGAAGAAAAATGCCAATGCCAATTTTTTCGCGCGTCGTCGATTATATAGGATTCTCTCGATCGTCGCTAGGGTTCATTTTCGTTAAGTAAACTCGTTCGTGATTGGTACAAAATTATGTCATGATGACGTAATGTTATTAATAAACATTACCGAGGCGTATTCTGTACTCGTTATCGTTGTTGTTATTATTATTACATAAACTTCTTCAAATCTTGCCAAAAAAATGATGCTAACGGTAATTACTTGGCTATTACAATTTCATTTTTGATGCTATTACTATCAAATTATAGCTTATTTTCTCATCTTTAATTTGATGTGGCTTGAGGCCAGGTTAAACATAGTTTTTATTAACAATTCATTCATTTACTGTCCTAAGACATTGTTTACTATTGTCGTCTGCTAACAGTGCAAATTCGACTATTTACTTTTCTTTAATATTTGATTAATTACATTTGTTTTCTCATTCGAACATTATAAAATGATTAAAATTAAATACATTATTAATTATAAATGCTGCCTACAGCTAAACAATATAAATTCTTGGTCTAATTAAGTCGACACATTAATTTGAATTTTCCTAATTTACTAATTACATTTTGACATGTCCTACTCATTTCTAAAGCGTATAATATCGGTCAAGTGGTGGTACTTTACACCTTATTCGTTATAGTTATAATTGTATTAGTTTATGCTAATTAGGGGTTCTATTTTCCTATCGTTTCACTGACATAAACTTGGTCATACAGGGTCTGGGTATAATTCTATTTCCATGTTTCTTCCCTGATTACTATTAATTTTACATACATATTATTTTCTTAGGAAGTTACCTACATAGTGTACATATAATGCTTCCACTTATAATTACTCTTAATTTGTACTGCTACACATTTGTTTTTAATTCTATCTTTTATAATTTTGTGGCTACATCTAACCTAGTACATGGTCTTTGTTACTTTTATATGATGGTTCTATTTATATCAGCCAATATGCTGTTATTTATTACCATGTTATTAAAGTCAGTGGTTAATTTGTTTGTTCTGTATGACTCTACTCATCAATCTTTTTATCTGGCTTACTTGACAGCTTATTTGTGAATCTTTGCTTGTCCATTTGTCATAGTCAGTCAGTTTATTGAAGTTGTAGTGTCATGTAGTGGATTCATCACTGCTTCTTGGGATCCTTCCTCTTCTTTCTTCTTAGCTGGTCCTTTCTCTTCTCTGTTACATTCATTTTATTTACTCATTTACAACTCTAGTGGTATAATTCACCCTTCTGGTGTTCATTATGGTTATGGAACATTTTGTGATGTTACACCTATTAAAAAGAATTGTGCCCAAGTAAGTAAAACTAATTAGTGTCACCATTGTTTGATTACCGATAATTATTTTAGAATTATCTTGTTGGTCCGTCCTATCCCGTACAATTTTATCAATATGAGTTAAACAAGAAAACACATTTTGATTTAAATGGAATAACTCCTATTGTAGCCCCAAGCCACACGTGTTTGTTAACCAAATATACTGTTACTCACCGTCTATGGCCTTTCCGTGATGTTATTTCGTTGTTTACATGTTTCGAGGCACTTGCCTCATCATCAGAACTTTATAAAAACTAATGTATGTCATCAATGATGACATGTGTCAAAATACTAAAACACAATACGGCATCAAACTATGTACAGAACTTGCTTTAACGTCAATGTTAGGTGTCTTGCAAGGAACACCTAACATAGACGTGCTCATTTTTAAAGCAAGTTCTGTACATAGTTTAATGCATCAAATTCAGTTATTTATTTTTATTTATAAACAATGGATTTCCATCAAACACACACATGCTCGCGCAAACATAAATTTTCATGTTAACTTATGGGACCGTTGCTTTTACTGCCGATAGCATCAAAATTGTACCTATCATTTTGCACTTTAACAAATATTTGAAAGCCTCTTGCTCATACGTGTGTCTGACGTGTCTGACAGAAAGAGTACACTATCCGATAAATATCAATTTGGACCTTAAAACCCAGCGCGCGCAGGGATGTGTATGTCTGTGTGTATAGGAGTCACTTTGGCAGTAATAATGACTAGGTGAACGTAGACGATGCATTCACTCACGCACCGACATAAAATCACACTCTATTACGCAATTATAATATGTAACTCGTAATTGTGATTTTTAATGGTGTTTTTGTAAGTTACAAAGAACATACAATAACGTGTCCTTTATGATAACGAATCAACATTCAATCAACATACCTATTATGAGCTGAGTGAAATATTGGAAGAAAATAATTTAGTTATTTAAGGCGCATACATTCAGGATTAATGAAAACAAAGAAAAACGAATATACAGAACAAAAACAAGACGTGATACTGGCATATGAAGGAAGAATGGAGGAATGGAACGGATGTAGGTATTAAAAATTAATGTTATTCTGGAGAAAACACTAAATACTTCCTTCGTAAAAAGAATCAACCTGAGAAGGGATGCCTATTAGCCCACTAAATCGTATTTTATGGGACAGTAATAGTAATGAAATACTATGTAATGCGTATTCTATGTAATGAAATAATAAAACACATAATAATAAACTTCAGTAGGCCTATCAAGAAATGGCTATTAAAAAAAAGGATTAAATGCTACCGAAAGTAATGTCTGAAAACGATCAGCTAGAAGACACAGAAGTGAGGGATAGCAAATGGTCGGATAAGAAAAATTACGAGACTATTATATTAATTCACAATGTGGCTTTAGGAATGAATAACTTGTAAAAACTAAAGAATAAAACGTCCATGTTGAAATGATAACCAGAGGACACAGGAAGGCTAACCTAAGCAAATTTTTCAGACAAAAGGCTCAATGAGGAATACGGTATGTATGTGCATTGAGAGAAGGGAAAGGGAGTAAAAGGTACAATAAATGGACATAGAAGACTCTGAAGATGATGGATGGAAAAGGCATTAAAATTTGTAAATCTGAGGAAATCTAATGATTTGGACTAAATTAAGGTGATTAACGAACGTTTAAAAATTACTATGGAAAGCGGTAGATTAAACAGAAAGAAAGAAAATTACGTGTTGAAATATGATAAAGTAGGACGTATAAGGAAAGAGGTCAAAATGGAGACGATAAAACAAAATAAGGGAATGTGATCAAGATATATAAACGTTTGGAATAACGTGATGAAGAAAATAAAGAATACAAGGAACGGGTGAGGGTAGTAGATGAAATAGAGAAATGCAACAACCCACAACCGTTGAGAAGGGTAAAGTATTTGGATTAACTCACTATAACTATCATGAAAGAATATTTCAATCTGGCTTTTAACTAGGCATATGGCCCTGAGAGACCACACAATATTTTTGTAGCCTTTTTCAAGGAAATTAGCGCTACCTATAATTATACAGGATATCGTACACTTCGAAACGGCATGATTCCTGTTTCGCTTACACCAGCATTCCAAGATATTAGCGGCGCTCTTTGCTTCCGTCTTTTTAGGTGGCGTCCACTTAGATATCAGCTTCGTCCATCGTTCGTCCCCCATTCTTATCATATCGTTACGAGCGTCTCACCGAGCGTCTTATGGTACAATGAAAAACAAAATACAAGACACCAATGAAACCACTAAATACGAGCTTCGATTATCACAAATAACAGTTTATAATCAATTTACACAAATAATCCAAGTTAAATTTGTCCACACCAATAATAGTGTCAACTAATATTGTCCCGCACAATAATCAATTTTCACTAATAACAACTTGAACGCACTGTGTAATCGCCCGAAGTAAACTAACTTTAAACCAGCAGGTGTTGGCTGTTTATAGTCTGCAGGGTTCCGTAATATGCGTCCTTTCAAACACTCGAAAATTCTAGAGAATACTTCAGCGCAGCTTTGGGAGAAACACGCGCCGGCTGGGCTAGCTGAGAAGCTCGTAGAACGACACTATCGACTGTATGAGAATGTTCCGTATTAAGTAACATTATGATGTGGCATGGTACCACTTCAATTACAAATATGAATGATGAAGATAATTTTAAAATAGACGTTCGAAAACAAAAGCCCAAAATTCAATCAAAGGAAGAATTGGCACAAACAATAATTTTTGAAACATCTTGAAACTGATTTAAGAAACTTGTTTCGGTTTGTATCATACGGAACAGAACGGAATCCAGCCAACATCAGTCAAAGAACTGTAGCGCCGGATTACAATAGAGATACGAGAGATATTATAAAATTTTACCTCCGATTAAATGAATTAAGCTGGCTGTCATAGCAACACGCCAAACGTGCAGTAAAGACTAATATACTTTTACAACGTTACATGAAAAATCACGGTCTATTTCGTTTATTTCTGTTTACGTAGTGACTGACGAAGCCTGAAGCTTGTCAATGTCTCTCCCGGCACCAATAAGGTTCGTGGTGGTTTTTATTGAAAGTTTCCATCGTGCTCAGGGTACGTTCAAGTCTATACTGGACAAAGTCAGACGACGAGCGTCTCAATTGATAGAAAGATGGGAGCGAAACCGTCTGTCAAAAAGGAAGAAGAAGAAGAAGAAGAAGAAGAAGAAGAAGAAGAAGAAGAAGAAGAAAGGAGGAGACGCAGGAAAAGAAGGAGAAGACAGCAAGAAGTATTAATTGTTATTCTTATTTTTGAGACTCAACTGAGACCCAATGAGGAGTAAACCTGTGGTTGATTGTTATGTACTGGAACAAGTGCAGCATTTTAATTACACCTGGATAGTGGCAGATATGATCTTAAGCTGCATACATATGTACTGTAGTTTTACATATCTTGTAATATTACGGCACACCTACGAGAACACTGTAGAGTACAGGTACGGGCGCAATGTTCAAATTTTTTAAGATTTTGGCTTTCACAACTTTCCGAATGGTTTTATGGTAATGGGGAAAAAGTTGTAATCGTATCGGACCTATAGATATATCTAAATGCAGTTATGATATTTCTAAAAGCAGTTAGGAGATGTAATAGATGAATACAATAAAGATTTAGAAGTCTAATCTATCGGATAAGTTGGAAATGATTTTTATGTATTCTCAAAAAATGAATATAAAGCAAATAAATCAAACAAACAAAACTGAAAAGAGCCCTCCTACGAATGATTGAAAATAGAATTCCAAATTTATAAGCTCCGAACTTAAATAAAGGAGACGAGTACGTTAACTAGTAATGACAAGAAATTTAGACAGGAACAGGTTAACAAACAAGGAACAAAAAGATAAGGCGTTACTTTCATAATGAAATATGTTACCTTACTTTTACAAGCTGAGCGACTTCATGAATTGAAAGCGCACTTTGAATTTACGGTGAGTCTGTTCATCGATCCCGCGTTCTGTGAATATACAATTTTGGGCCGTCCACTGATGCACTACATTCTTATGTAAATTATAGTATAAGTATATTTTGAAGAATGAGAATTACTGACTACAAAAACGTGCACCGTCGTGAATGCGTGTGTGTCTGTAAAGTGAGCTTGCTTTACTTAATGGGGCAAAAAGTATACCAGGATAATGAGATCTATCCTATAGGAGATCTATTGAGTTATATTACATTGGTCCATTGTCACATACAAATGGGTTTACGCCAGTATAAGTAAAGAGCATTGTACGACTTGGCTTGTAAGACTTTCAGCAAGACAAAACGTTGCAAGAAAAAATTTACCATATTATAAAACTTACTTTTATCCTGTCATATATAAATGAAGGCTGTCAAAATGCCAACCACGTATCGTCACCGCGACTGCTAAATAAATTAGTTCACCAAATATGAAGTCACGTCAGCCGTGGAACAGCTATTTATTATTTTACGGCTTTGTTTGTACCGCTGCCACTACTAGGCGAATAAAACCATTTCACCATGTCGCCAAGTGATTATGAATTACTAAACTACTATAACAACACACAGGTTGCAAATTTAAATTTATTTGTGTTTGAGGAGCCCCACGATTTTGGAGCGCCAATTATTTAACAGTACAAATTACCAATTTAAATGTATTTTAAATTGTGTAGCCCCACGCTTTTGGGAGACAATTTATACAACACAACAAATTATAAGTTTAAGTACATTAATTTGTGGAGAGCAAAATTCATACAACATTACTGGTAAAGTGTACCAATTAATGGAGTTTGGGTGTAATGGTAATAAGAGTAGTCATTGATTGAATTGTAACGAGTTTCCATAATTTTATTCATAAACCACAGCATGTTAAAAAAATCTCATTTACTTCACTATAAATATTCATTATTGTTTACCAAAACGTTCAACTGTTGCAGTACATTTATCATAAAATAAATCTTATATTCTACAGTAACAAAGTTATATTCTAAATATTTATTGGTTAATCTTAAAATTCGACTGCTCAGTCTGACTCAAACTGTGTGCTTTACTGCAGTTTTGTTTTATTTTCTTGATATATCTTTCAACTACGTTAAATTATGTATTGCATACATATTAATCATTGATTGCTTTACAAACTTTAAATAAAATTTAAATTGACTAACGTAATCGTTAACCATCAATGAACATATTTATTGAATTTTAATTAGATTCTCGGAACCTACATTTTACATAACTCTTATTTATTTTTAAAATTTCAAAGTGTCTTTTCAATGTCTTTAGTCTCTCATTTAAAAGTTATAAATTGATTATCTGTCACCTCGATTCTGTAGATTATACCCATGTCCTCCTTTCGACGTAGGTCCTCTTCTGATGGAGTTCCCTGCACGTTCCCTCGGTCCAACTTGTCGTCCTCCAGTTACTCGTTCCTCATGGTCCCATCGGGTTGCTGTAGTGTAGAGTGATATATTGCTCTGCACCAGCTGCTGTTGTTCTAGCAGACGCCTCTACTGTTCAGCATAATGTTCCTCTGCATGATGTAACCTCGTAGCTTGTCTTGAGTGACGGACGTTTGTGTGTAGACATCGTCAAGTATGTTCTATAATCGTATTCGTAACCAGACTAAGAGTTACTGTTTGATACTTAAGATGAACATAGCGTCCATCCGCCTTTACTGTTCAATTAACAAAATTTAAAACTCGCGTCGATACTGGACATAGCGTCCCGCCGCTACTGAAGACTGATTGAGAAGAGAACTGGCTTCTTCCGTGCCCTTATTTATATTCGAGCATCGTACCGCACCTGTTGGGACAGAATTCTGCCTGTCTGAAATTGCTTGGTGGCGTCAGTTCACCCACTATCGTCCAATTTCATATTTTCGCACATTTCTGCCAATGGCAAAGTCTAATGTGGACTACATGGTGCTCTAATGATGGATAATTTAATTACACATGTTGTAACGTCACAGAACGTTCCATAAAAAGAAATCATTTATATAGTAAGTTAGCATAAGAGGAAAGTGAAGTGAACAGTATCGAACCCAAGTAGTCCCAAAAAATTGTGTAATTTTGTATAATAATTATTTCTATCAACTTGAAAAAAAACGACCAAACTATGACTAAGACAAAACCCCATATATATTATTCAAGTGAATAAGAGTGAAAAAACACTTGAAGATTGAACTCCAGAAATGATGCATCTCACACAACACTGATCAACGCAGCTAAGGCGAAACCGAGAGGCGAGAAATCGACAAGACACGGCAGGAAGGCTTTTCCCGTACATAGACATAACCGACTGACTTAACCTCAACGAGAGTATACGCCAAAAAAGTATCGCTGAAATAGAGCAGCGATACGGCAAATTTTAATAGAAAGCACGCAGCCAGAACGTCGACGGCCCAGGAGGGTCCCAAACATTTAATAGAGAACGAATTCTGCTGTGTTCGCATTGACTGACTAACGTGACAAATAATTCCCCCGAACGTAAACAAAACAATACACTGAGCCTTCCTCAAAACTGCATGGGAGTCAGCGCTGCGGTGGCAGATTTCTGAATCAACGCTAAACAGATGATTCGTAGTGGCGGCGTTTGAACGAGATTTTACTGCCAAACGTTTTGACAAAAAGTGCGGAAAAAGTAACGATCGAAAAAATTGACTTTAAATAGATTCAGTGTACACCCGAAGAGGCGAGATCGAGAAACTACCCGAAGGAAGTGTCCAGTGAGAGAATAAACGACCGTTGGAACGTGAGTTACCAAAATTAAAGTTAGTTGTTACCTGGTTACAATTATCACACAGTTGTACTTTACACGCCACACATACACCTTCAAATCACTTAGTTTTTTTCTTGTAAGGCATCTAATTGATATGTCTTGGTAGTTCAAAGGAGTCACGTCCTGAGAGTAAAGATTTTTCACATATTAAACTCATGCTTGTCAACTGAGTCAGAATCTGAAATACTAGCCGATACTTGATTGGACATATAAAAAATTGTCAATAATAATAACTTGTAAAATTTTTTCTCTGCAATTTTATAATTTTTTTTTATGAATGATAGTCCTTCAGACGATTTGTTTGTTGTTTTTAAAGAATCATTAAACATAACTGGTTTTTCAAAGCTAAACTGACTTGTTTAAATTTTTTTCGTAGATTTAAAAATTTTAGCAATCACATTTAATTTTTTCTTGGAACAAACGTTTCCAAGTGGCGCCCACAAAAAGCATAGTTTTAAGTTGTGTTACAGGACTACATCACTGCAGAGGATCCAGTCAACAGAGTAAGTAACAAAAGTGCGCGGAGTCAACGCCCGACACAGTTTACAACACTTTTACAATTACAACACACACCCAACCCTTCCTTTTTGCTATAAATTGGCAGCCCAACTAGTGAGGCTTGAAAAAGACGGAACAAGCCCGGCAACTACCAACATATTAAAATGCCGCAACCAAAGGGAAAAAAGGTGAAGAAGACTGTGGAACCCGAGTTAAGTGTGGAAGACGGAGAGGCAGTACAGGTCGAGGAAACGGAATTAGAACCGCCCACACTAGAAATGGAAAGACCGGTACAAACGGCAGACGAATTAGAGGAGCAAACGGGAGAAGAACCCATACAAATGGTAGAACAGACAGAGAAACCCGAACCAGAAAAAACAACAGCAAGCGTTGATATGAGTGCAATAATGGTGATGCTCCAAGAAATGAATAAAAATAGACAGGAAGACATGGGGAAATTAGACAAAAACATAGAATCCTTAAGGGAGGATATAACCAAGAAAATAAATGATAATGGGAAAAAACTGGAGATATTTCAGGAGGAGAACAAAAAAAGCATAGAGTCCCTGAAAAAGGAAATTAGCATAAAATACGAATCAGTAACCAAAAAGATCGATGATAATAAAATTGATAGTGACAGGAAGGTCGAGAATATGGAGAAACAATTGGAAAGGTTACGGGAGGGAAACAATACACGTTTCGAAAGTATAGAGGAGCAAACAGTAGAGACCAAACAAGATGTTAGAAATCTCGAAAACAAGGTAAGGCAGAACCAAGACGCCATCATGCAGGAAGTCCAGAAAGACGTTAGCGAGAGGATGCAGGAAACATATGACATCGCTAACAGGCTGGATGAACAAATAAAAACTAACAAAAATAGTATACTGGAAATAGACCAGAGAGAGAAAAACCTGCAGGAAAGATTAGAGGCGCTGAGAGACACACCAATACTAAACACTCATACGTGTCATGGTGAAAACAGGGAAGTAATCAACTTCCAGGACTACCGACGAAACCCAATGGAATTTTTGGAAAGAATGGAGGAATTTATTGGGAGAAGTAGAGAAACAAGGTGGGACAGGATAAGAGAGATGCTTGACGAGACGTTTAAAAATACTAAGGATAACTGGTGGATAGCGGTACGACCAGAAATAACGAATTTAGCAGAGTTTAAACGCCAGTTTAAGGAAAAGTATTGGTCAGAGACCGCACAAAACAGGGTAAGAATGGACATTTTCTATGGCAAATACGACGCGTCCTATGGACAATCCCCGACGTCTTATTTCCTGGGAAAGGTATGTTTAGCACGGAAGTTGATACCGCCGATCCCAGAAGAATGTTTGGTAAGGCAGTTAGCTGGACATTACAGCTATGGGATCAAGGATGCCCAATTATACCAACAGATTAGCAAAATAGCCGATCTGGCCAAATTATTGGAAAATTGCGAATCCACAGGAAGGTTCCAGGATTACCAACCCCCCAATCGTAAGGTAGAGTACAGCAACAATAATAACGGACCAAACCGGAATGGAGGTGGGAACGGTAATAATCTAAGCACCAATAATCAGAATAATAATATCCCACCAAATGGCCGAAATGATACCACTCAGGGCCCAATTAACCGCAACTATCCGGGACCAAACAGGGGTAATTACACCGGGAATAACTACGGTAGGAACTTCCACCAGGGAAACGGTTATCGCGGGAATAATTATAGAGGAAGTAATTTTGGTCAACGTAATGGTTATCGCAACGGGGGAAACCAAGGAGGAAGCGATAGGAGAAACCAAAATGAATATAGGCCCCAGGTAAATTATATGATGGCCGATAATCGACGACCATACCCACCCAATTTACCAAGTTACGGGTATATGACTCAACAGGCGCCAGGTAGCCAGGGTGATACGGCGAATAACCGTCAGCAGTTTTCAGAGGGTAGGAGTAGCGAACCACCCCGAAACGAAAGTAACAACCAACAAGAGCCAAACGCTAATCAAAATAATAGTGAGAATCGGGTAACAGTTCACTAAAATCCGGGTTTTTCAATACAGCATAATCAGGCAAATAATGACGAAAAACCCCGAGTATTTTATGTAAACCATGTATTGGCAGAAACTGGCCGAGAACCAGATAATGATCCCCAAACTGAAAGTGAGAGAGAGGAGGAATTCCGCTATGCAGAAAAATTATGGCCCAAACATGTGATGAGATGGTAAGGCCATGAAACCAATCGTCCAGAATAAATGTCATAGACCAGGCATTTGAAGGAGTAGAGGTGATAAACATCGAAGGTCGAATATTGAAAAGAGAAGGAATTAAAAAGGAATGGGAATAATAAATAAGGACATAATATAAGGAACACAACCAAAAGGGGTTGAAATAATCAACGTAATTAACCCAAACTGACAAATATAACCAAAATATTATCAAACATGAAAACAATACCTACGAGGTAACTGACACAATCAGGAACAAGGTAAAAGGAACGTATAACCAGACTTCATTAAAAAAGTACCATGATTAAAAAATCGCAAGTCGAATACTCAATCAGTAACCAAGTACCATGACCAAAGACCCAAGTCAAATACAGCACCATAGAGAAGGTACCTTGACTAAACATGTCAACGTGAATTTTTTAACTTAGCCATAATTAGAAAGGAGATAGAGATTTTTAAATAAATATAAATATTATTGTATAATGATTATTATTAATTAATATTACGAGATGGACGCATTCCACCATAGGCAAAATTTATTTCCAATAGCCATGTCAACGTATATTTACCAGCTTACCCGTACTTAGAGAAGGAGAGAGATTATTATTAATAAATACTACAAAATGGACACTTAGTAAAGGAGAAAAGAAGGAGAAATACTGTCATATATTTGATACTAAATGGAAATGATAAATGAAAAAAAATGGGAAAACAGTGTGTTACATAAGGAGGTAATGATGAATATGAATATAGCTATTAACATTGAATGATTTTAAACGATAATTTTAACCTGCGGAGAACGATATATTAATATAATTGTGAATTAATCAGAGGAGTTTAAGAAAGGGAATTTATGTGTAGGAGCCTACGATCTTTGAATATTGTATTTTTTATTATTATTATTATTATTTGTTGCAAAGGTGCAATTATTATTTTCTGAACAGGGATGTGTTGCCTCTGATTTCAATAGTTATAGACAGGAAGGGACAGAGAATGTATGCCATAGCGAGCCACTCTGACTCCCAACCCTCTATGTAAGTTAGGGAATTGATAGGGAATTATATCAAAGATTAATTATAAAACATCAAGGTAAAAAGGAAAGGAACAGGTGATATGACAAAGAACGAACTAGGAATATTGAGTTGGATTAATATATTAAAGGAGTAGTACAGGAATTTAATTATAAGATAAAAGAATGAAATATAAAAAAGCTAATAATAAAGGGTTATTATAGAGATGATAATTTCATCAAAACCAAAGATATGTTTTTCCAAAATTATCAACTTTAACGGGAGGCATATGTAACGTCACAGAACGTTCCATAAAAAGAAATCATTTATATAGTAAGTTAGCATAAGAGGAAAGTGAAGTGAACAGTATCGAACCCAAGTAGTCCCAAAAAATTGTGTAATTTTGTATAATAATTATTTCTATCAACTTGAAAAAAAACGACCAAACTATGACTAAGACAAAACCCCATATATATTATTCAAGTGAATAAGAGTGAAAAAACACTTGAAGATTGAACTCCAGAAATGATGCATCTCACACAACACTGATCAACGCAGCTAAGGCGAAACCGAGAGGCGAGAAATCGACAAGACACGGCAGGAAGGCTTTTCCCGTACATAGACATAACCGACTGACTTAACCTCAACGAGAGTATACGCCAAAAAAGTATCGCTGAAATAGAGCAGCGATACGGCAAATTTTAATAGAAAGCACGCAGCCAGAACGTCGACGGCCCAGGAGGGTCCCAAACATTTAATAGAGAACGAATTCTGCTGTGTTCGCATTGACTGACTAACGTGACAAATAATTCCCCCGAACGTAAACAAAACAATACACTGAGCCTTCCTCAAAACTGCATGGGAGTCAGCGCTGCGGTGGCAGATTTCTGAATCAACGCTAAACAGATGATTCGTAGTGGCGGCGTTTGAACGAGATTTTACTGCCAAACGTTTTGACAAAAAGTGCGGAAAAAGTAACGATCGAAAAAATTGACTTTAAATAGATTCAGTGTACACCCGAAGAGGCGAGATCGAGAAACTACCCGAAGGAAGTGTCCAGTGAGAGAATAAACGACCGTTGGAACGTGAGTTACCAAAATTAAAGTTAGTTGTTACCTGGTTACAATTATCACACAGTTGTACTTTACACGCCACACATACACCTTCAAATCACTTAGTTTTTTTCTTGTAAGGCATCTAATTGATATGTCTTGGTAGTTCAAAGGAGTCACGTCCTGAGAGTAAAGATTTTTCACATATTAAACTCATGCTTGTCAACTGAGTCAGAATCTGAAATACTAGCCGATACTTGATTGGACATATAAAAAATTGTCAATAATAATAACTTGTAAAATTTTTTCTCTGCAATTTTATAATTTTTTTTTATGAATGATAGTCCTTCAGACGATTTGTTTGTTGTTTTTAAAGAATCATTAAACATAACTGGTTTTTCAAAGCTAAACTGACTTGTTTAAATTTTTTTCGTAGATTTAAAAATTTTAGCAATCACATTTAATTTTTTCTTGGAACAAACGTTTCCAAGTGGCGCCCACAAAAAGCATAGTTTTAAGTTGTGTTACAGGACTACATCACTGCAGAGGATCCAGTCAACAGAGTAAGTAACAAAAGTGCGCGGAGTCAACGCCCGACACAGTTTACAACACTTTTACAATTACAACACACACCCAACCCTTTCTTTTTGCTATAATGTTCAATGTAATTACCATCGTAATCGAATAATTCGTGTAATTACTACGCACTTAAAATCGCACTGAATTCGCACTGCGCGTCCTTTTCACGCCGTTTTCTCACTACACATGTGCATTAATTTTATACATATTTAGGAGTCTTTGAACTTTTTCTACCATTTATGGTTGTCTTATAATTAAATAAAAACTATAATTTGACAATTATTTAGGGTGAGATTGCAAACTTTCATGCTCGAACCGGCCTCACTCACACACATTACTTACTACTGGACACACTCTCAGCGACAATCGCGTGAGCGTTCAGGTCAGTTCCTGCTTGTCTACATGCCGTATTTTTAACATAAACTCAGCTTTCAATCTCATACCTGCTTATTTGTTACATATTTATAAATTAAATTTAAATATTCATTTTATCTAATTAATGCACATTACAGCGTATGGTTGTATTGTCGCACTGCCTTTGTGGCAAGTCCAAATTTTGTATATAACTATTTATATATGGGACCGGAATATTTCATACATGATAGGGACCATATATTTTTATTCAAGTATTTGTCTCGAGTGGGCATTCTAGCAATAACAGTAAATTCAGATTCCACTTATTGTCCCCACCTATTAAATCATCAAAAGATCCTTAGACAGTAGTTTAGTATTTTTATTCTGTATATATTCTCGCCACTTCTTTCTACAATTTTAATTTCGACACTCACACTATAAACCTAGTATTTTCTCAACCTCTCTATAATTAACCACTGATATATGCAATAAATGTGTTTTAAACATGGTAGGGAGGTCTCGTAGGCACTTTAACCTCTGGAAGAAATTTTATATCTGATGCCTGTACTCTACTTTACTATGTTATGTTTGTTGTCCTTACCTCGCTTGTGTTAAAAATATAAAAAAGGTCATCGTCACCTATAAAGTATCATATTTGCCTCCCTGCGTACGTTATTGAGAGTCTCATGTAAATGCTACGGAGCACTTACAATTTGTCCAGCGTGTTATCGACTCATGGCCTTGATCAAAGATGACGTGAGTTCTAAGCTGAGTGAAAGTCTATCACGCTCTAACCTTTTGTAGGTCACAACTGACTTTCCCCTCCTAAATTCATAAGTTTGTTTTCGTTATCAAATTTTTCATATTATATTCACTTTATAAATGAGGATCTAAGTTAATTCACATAGCTTGATCACTACGTTTTCTTAATCCATGCAATAATTTTAAAATATATATTCCATATATTTAGTAGATGATAGGTTTGCAACCTCATCTCAAGTGTGTTAAGAAAAATACAGTAGTCAGCTACTCTGATAAATATGTTTGCCTGAAAGTAGCTCATGTCAGGTAACGTCTTAAATCTTCAACTGAGTCGTTCTCCAAAAATTAAACAATACTATTTTGTTTTGAGTAATAGTCTCATTCGTACATTAACTGTCTAGAATTTGAACTCTGTTATCGAGGAAACAGTGCCAGTGGCAAGGCGGACTTGAAACAACTATTCGACATTCCCTTTTTGCTTGTCAACATTATCATCATTCGCTACTTGGCACACTAGTACTTGTCATACAACTGTATTCTATTTTACATACTCACCTCTGTGCTAGTTCTCTCACTATTTCGGCCAAACAGGATTTGCAGATGATGGTGGTGACTGGAAGTCATTTAGCACTAGCAGCAGGAATGGTGACAACATCCGGTCTAGATAAAGAAGAAAATAATAAAAAAACAGGATAATGTAGTTATTACTAAAGAAGAACTACTAAAAAAACAGGGTAATGTAGTTATTACTATGTATAGTTTGTTGATAAGTGTATTAAAAATTTAGGTCTAGATAGCCTAGACCCCTGATTAGTGATTGCAAAAGCTATACAGCTAACTACGGATTCTGTTCCGTGATGAGTGTGCTTTTGAAGCTGTGTTGAGCGCTGAACCAATTAGACGCCAATATTAAATTGAAACATTTTTTGAAATAATTTATTGGTTGGAGAAATGCAAAATGTACAGATGTGCTTGTACTGGCAAAACGTTTTTTTCAGAAATGAAAATGAAAGATGTTTGTACTTTGTAAAAGTTATCTACTGGTATAGCCACATAGCATGGTTTAAAAATACTAGTTTGTGTTGAAAGTCTCTAGGTAGGCACGTACAGCTTATGGTTTGTTTCATAAATGTTTTTGATTCATTTCAGCTGAGGTAAATGTAGGTTTGTGTGTGTACGCGACCGCCTGGGCGTGCATGCATACATGCTTGCAAATAGGAGTGTCTTGGCATAGTTCAAACAGAGCAGCGCAAATAAATTTTTATACAAAATTCTCTATTAAAACGAACTATTTTATGAGTTTTGTGGCTTTGTTTTCTCATAATAAACTTTTTTCTTCCCCCCCTCTCTCTCTCTCACTCTCTCTCTCTCTCTCTCTCTCTCTCTCTCTCTCTCTCTCTCTCTCTCTCTCTCTCTCTCTCTCTCTCTCTCTCTCACTCTCCTCGTATATTTCGTCTTTTTCTCCTTCTCTAACCGTCACGTATTAGGCTATACGTATGTCGCTGATTCTATTCTATCTCACGTAACGTATTAGATTCCATGTTGGTTTAATAACGGATCAGTATAATGTCTTACCACAGAGATTCGTTGATTTATCCATTAACGTCATAACAGAAATTTCAAACTTTAAATTCAAATTATCGGAAGTTTAATGATAAATACAGTACAAATTTAAATTAGTTTTTCGTTGTATCACAGTAGAATTAAACAAAATAAAACGTAGGAATGTTATACAACTTTTACCATTCATGTCGAATGCAAAACGTTGACACAGAACTACTCTGCATTCTGGTCAGTGTTTGGATATGTGAGAGTGTAGGATTAGTGTAGTGACAGTGGACAGTAAATATCAATTTGCTGTTGAAAATTGCGTCTGTGAGCGTGCGTCCCCGGCGCTAATGTTGACAAAGTGCTAGCGGTAATAATGACACACTGGGCAGTCATTGTGCCCTTTCACGATTATACTGCCCCTACCCATGCTGCAGTGTACACGAGAATAGTGCCTTAACGTAAGTTGGCAGGCGTTCGCCAATATAGGTACATGGTCGTTCGTCACCAATTGATCGTTCCTATCCTATCCAATCCTATCCAATATTGCAAGCTCCTTCGCAATAATTTAACATATATTCAATAATATTGTAACATAACAAAATTATCACACTAAACATTTGAATTAATGTTACATAAATAAAAGAGAAAGTTCCATAGTGAGTGAGAGGAATAAATTGTTTAAGGATTACCCTAGAAACTGTATAATTAAGTCTATAAAATGTTAATAAAAATGGAAGATAATAAAGAAAACCATTAATTAAAATAACCTACTATGAAAAAACCAGTTAAACCAGCAGTATACCCAGTAGATTGGGGAAGCAGTACAAAAAGGGAAGGACCATAAAAAAGGAAATAATCTGTCATGAAACCATTTTAATAAGGAAACTACTAATGTGATATTTGAAGAAGGGACGAAACATATCAAGATTCCAACAGAGACCAGAAACAGGAAGAGATATGCCAAAACAAAATGTTAATCATATATTAAATACCATGAGACAAAATTGAAAACCGACATAGGTAAACCCCAAACAAGTTACAAGATACAATACTATAAAAACAAATTGTATATTAGTTGTAAGTGTAACATGTCAAAAAATATGTCAAAAGAGACTACCATAGAGTAGAACTCACTAAAAAGACTACCAGAGTGTAGAATACAATAAAGTGAAGTGAGATAACAAAATTAAGGAACTACCGAGTGTACAGTGAGAAACATAGTTAAAAAATCTATGAAAAAATCTTCAATGAGGTTTAAGTATTATAAAAAGACTACCATGAGTGTAGAATAATAATAATAAAACTATTGAAATGAAAGACGGTCTAAGGACTGACAACATTACTAGTAATAAGAGTTTTAAATTAGATATAAGGACTATTACATATAAAATGTTTTCTTTAATTATAACTAAATAAATGGTGAGGACAAAAATACCAAAGGACGGTTCATAACTGAAGGTATGCCTAATATTAAGATATTTATTATTTATTATTAATTAAATAATATTTTAGATGTAAGGTGTAAATAGATACACGAGGTTTATTATCACAGTTAAAGTGTTTTCATAAGAATAATACATACACAAGACAGTTAGTGACTGACAGTGTTACTAGTAATAGGAGTTTTTTATGTTTTCTAATTAAATTATGTCTAGGATAAGCTATGTTGTTATCATTTGATGATACAGGAAAAAATAATAGGAATAAGATGTTTTTGTTAAAATTAGGCATAAGATGTTCATGTTATGGTTCAATGATGTTATTAGTATAAAGAAAGTTTAGTAGATACAAGATATTCTATTGTAATTAAAATCATGTCATTTAATTTTCCATTGTGTAAGTCAGAGAGGCAAGTAGGGCATAAAAATGTAATAGTTTTATTCAAATCAGTAAACCATGTATAATGTACAAAGAGACCCACCAAGACACTATGTTTGTAAACACAGAATGGCCTATAAACAAAAAAAAAACTATCTATCAAAGAATTAATCTATGTAATAGGAATAGAATTCAATACATACAATACAGAAATTGAGAATATAATTAATGCAGATACAGTTAATAGCAAATAGAATGACAAAAGAAAGAAAACTAACTTCTTTTGGAAACAGTCAAAAATAGGCTTATGATAGTAATCAAATCAGACTAAACAGCAAATTAATCAATATTGAAATGTTTTAATAACCAAATTACTAACAGCAAAGTAATTACGGAGTTATTAGGTGTATTCCATGGAAATATTATACCGAAAAAAAACAAATAAAAACCTTTAAAACACTGAATTTGTACAAAATATAGGACATACAATTATTATGCAAAATTGTAATTTTTGGGCTTAAATGAGTTTGAAACAAACCCAGCTATATATCAAAAGATGTAAAATTAAATAATCAATATTACTGAATAGTTAGATTCATGTAAAATTAAGAAATATTGGAAATACAGTAAAAAATAAGAAAACTTGTTATGTATAGTTAGATAGTGAAACAAGTCTTAGACAGATATTTTATAATTAAACAATATGAAGAGGAAAAAGACATACCACAAATTGCCCTAAAACGACGACGTTGCGTCGTTTAGTCTATTGTTAATCGCAAAGCTGAACAGTTGAAAAATGTATTAGTGGAGTTTTGAAAACCAAATAATTTATATTAAAACCAAGTGTGGTTATGTGGCGTGTAACGGAGATGAACTAACAAGTGAAATAACATTATTTATCTATGTCTAACACTTCACAAGTTTCCAAAAACACAGAATAACACCATAAAAACGTAACACCAGAAATCGACAGCCATTTTTGAACAATTTTTGGAACGAATTCACACAAAACCAACACGCATATTTGAACACTACACTACACAAGAGATCCATCCAGAATTCGACATCGCAGACGACGAGGGGACATTCAACACGATATTTTGGACCAACACCACTTTGCAGAAAAAGGGAACATCGTTTTATTTCTGTGGGAGAAGATCTTCAATTCCAACGGCGTCATAGCAGATTAAAACCAAGCAGACGGCGGCCATTGCTGAATTTCTCACATAGACGGTGCAGTGCTGACTGGAGCAGAGTGACGTCATTTCTTCGACTTGGTTCGAATTTTAAATAATTTCTTTCTAATTGACAATTGTAATAATAATTCTGTTCTATTTCAGATGTTAACATTTAGTTTAAGAATACCTGTTAAATGTATCTTGTTCCTTGCCCTCTGACCATTTCGACTCGTTAAAAGAACCATAAATTTAAACTTGTAAAAAATATATCTGTTGATTTTTCTCATTGCCGACTGTGGCGAATATTTGCCAGTGCCTGGGACATGCGCAGTCTGACTGGCGCACAATTTTGAATGAATAAACGCAAATCAGTATTCAGTTACCAGCATTGTTTTTATTTCTACCATTAATGTTATTATTATTTTTTATTAAGCAAAACCATAATTCACCTTGAGAGAATAGATATAGGAGGAAATTACAAACTCAAATAATTAATTAATTATCAATTAATTAAATTAAATTATTCAGTCAATTTCGATACAAGCACAAGAAAAAATATTTGCAAAATTTTTAAAGTTTGATACATTTGTTATTTATCAATCCAACACACTTAGTTATAACATATTTTTATCATCAATATCTTTATATTTTGTTTATTATTACACTTGAAATTATATTACAATTTGACTAGCCTAACAGTGGGACTTTAAGGAGTCAGACTTACCCAGTGATAAACAAAATATCAATACGTATCAACACATATCAACATATTTCAATTATAATTATATTTTTATTTTTATTTGTAAAATATATTACAAATTGGCGTTTTCAACGAGGAGATTAGTAAAACGCATATCAATTTTATTTTTATTTTTATTTGTAATATTTTAAATTATATTACAAATTGGCTTGCCCAACTAGTGGGGCTAAAAGAAGAGGACAATACACTTTGTTAGCACCAAAGATACACACACAATATCTCTCTATATATATCAATTATTTAATTTTTATTATATTTGTAATATTATAATATTACAAATTGGCGTCCAACTTAAGGGGCTTTAAATAGGAGATAATAGTGTTATAAAATAAGGACGATTGTCCAATTTCCTATTTTTAGCTTGGCAACGATCAACAGGTCAGAAGAGGGAGCGAGATGCACAGGAGAGCTACATCAAGAAAAAGGGCTATGGAGGCCGAGCAGGAGATAAACATGGAGGATAAAGAAGCGACACCAGTGGAAGATGTGGAGTTAATGTTACCGCCAGCAGAACCAAATAAGCCGGCACCACAGAAGGAACAGCCGGAGGAATCCACCGCAAAGGAAAATACAAAACTTGATCAAATGATGGAGATGTTACTCCGAGAATTTAAAACGACCAAAGAAGAATTGGGTAATAAAATCGGAGATACCAACAAGAAAATCGAAGAAAATAGTAAGGAAATGAAGAACGATAACCTACGATTGAAGGAGGAATTAAGAGAAAACAGTAAGGAGATGGAAAAGAGGATGGAGGAGAATAGTAAGAAGATGGAGGAGGAAATGAAGAATGATAACCAACGATTGAAGGAAGAGTTGGGCAATAAAATTGGAGATACTAGTAAGAAGATGGAGGAGAAAATGGACGAATTAAAAAACGAAAATAAATTATTAATGGAAGAAAATATCCAGAAAATTGAGGAGAAAATGGAGGAGATAAAGACTGACAATAAACAGTCGAAAGAGGAATTAACCCAGATAAGCCAAAAACTGGAAGAAACCAACAAGAGGATGGAAGAAACAAATCAGAAAATGGAAAGCAATAGTCAGCAATTGAGAGAAGAATTGAAGGAGACGAACCAGGAGAACATGAACCGGTTAGACGGAAAAATGGAAATATTGAAGGATGAATTGAGCCAGAAGATAGCTGAAAACAATGAGACAATCAGCAAGAAAGTAGAAGAGGAAATAACGGTAATCGAACAAAGGGTTGCCAGAGCTGACGAAAAATGGAGTCAAACCGAACAAGAAGTACGGAGTATCAGAACAGAAATAAATACGAAGGTTAACACCATTGAAGAAACAACTAGGAAGACATTGGAGGAAAAACTAAAGGAAACACGAGAAGACTGGGAGCGAGTGCAGGACCGATTCACAGAGAAATATGACGGCATAGAAGCTGCTGTGACCAGCATCAACAGTCAGGTACAACAGAACCAGACGGATATAGACCTATTCCATAGTCGACCGACAACCATTACCAGTTGTCCCAACAATGAAAATCGTGAAGGGATTAACTTCAGGTTTTATAAAAATAAACCCATGGAATTCCTAGCAAGAATCGAGGAATACTTTGCCAAACACAGAGGTAATCGCTGGAGGGAGAACAAAGAGGTGCTGGACGAATCATTCAAGGAAATAGCAGACAATTGGTGGATGGCAATAAGAGACGAGGTGACCGACTATCAACAATTCAGAAGGCTATTCAAAGCCAAATATTGGTCGGAATCAACGCAAAATATCGCCAGAGACGGGATATGCCATGGGAAGTACAACCCATATGGAAACCAAACTTTAACGGCGTACTTTTTAGGAAAGGTGTGCGTGGCCAAACATCTAGAGCCCCGAATACCGGAAGAATGCCTGGTCAGCAAACTCTCATACCACTACGAGGAGGATATTATCAGAGCCAGACGAAATAGTCAAATAAAAACGGTGCAAGCCATGACCGAGCTTTTAGAGATGTACGAGCACGAAGACTATTACCGTCAAAGTCGCAGGAGGTATGAAAAGCCGGAACCAAGGAATAACAACAATAATTTGAATAATAATAATAATCGGCAGAATGTGGGTAATAATAACAATTATAATTCCGCCAATCGGAATAATGCCGAGTACAATTATAACCCTAGAAATAACAATAATTTGCCAAGGCTTAACCATAATAATAATAATAGTAATATTCCTCGTATGAATAATAATAATAACAACAACCACAACAATAATAATAATAATAATAATAGCCGTCCACAAAATAACAACGGTTATTATAATCATAATAGTAACTATGTTCCAAATGGTCAGAGGAACCCCAACCTTTCTAATAATAATAATTATCATGGTAATTATAACCGAAATTACCCAAGTGGAGGTAACCACAATTACAGGGCATATCGACCTAATGTTAATTACATCCGAGCAGAAGGCAGTGGACACAGAAGATACCAGCCTCAAAGAAGGAGCCGATACTACGAGTACGAGACTTTCCAAGGGAGCCAGGGAAGTAATAGGTACAGAGAGTACGAGCCCAGACGTAGTTCCAGCCTGGATAATCAGCGAAGACTACCTGTAACAGAAGCCCAACCAGACGATCGAGCAGAACCAAACGAAACAGCCTCAGGAATTCAAGCTGACGCTTCCAACGGCCTGATCCGTAATGAAGCGGAACATTTAAACGAACGGAGGCAGTAATAAAATCCAATGACCCTTTACTGCTCCAATCTGCTGGGTTTAATCAAGTAGGTATGAATGTGAAGAAAAACAGAAAAAATTTTACCATAATATACAGCAATTATTTAAAGGATATCCGTAAGGACCTATTAGAAGAAAGTGAGCTTAATATTAAAAATAATGATAATGAAATAATATACATAATCGCAGAAATTGAAGGTATTTCTATTCCTATAATGATAGACACTGGAGCCAATGTCTCCATAATAAATCGAAATGAATTGGACCGGATACAGCAGGAATGCCACAAAAACTTACCGGTACTACCTATTAATAATATTGTACTTGTAGGAGCTACCGGCCGACAGAACAAGACCATAAGAAAGCAGGTATCCCTCAATGTCAAAAGTCAGGGCATTAGTGTGGATATGATATTTCTTGTTGCAGCCGGATTACCTTTCAACATCATGATAGGATGCGACATATTGCGCCGAAACTCAGCAATTATCGACTTGTGCCGAGGAAAGGTATCGCTCTTTGCTGAAGGTTCAACCTGGATAGCCAATTTAACTGATAACAAGACTTTAGACTCCAAACGACTTCTCGACCACCAAAATAAGGTGAATTACTTATCTAACCACCCAACAAACAACAAACCAGTACATCAAGATTCGGAGGAAGACCTATGGAAACAAAAGATCAAAGAGATACGTAACTTCCAGTGCCACAATACTAACGAGCAACTAACGGAAAACCAGCTGAATCAATTGGTAGAAATATATGAGAAATATCGAGCTGTATTTTCTGACGAACCTGGAAAGATCCGGAACTACCAATGCTCAATACGATTCAGAGAACCGGTAGAATTTAACCGAAAGTCATACCCAATAGCACAATCTTTGAAAGAAGCCGTACGATCAGAGATCCAGAATATGATCCGTAGAGATATCATCGAGAGCAGTCAATCGCCATACACAAGCCCAATTGTGGCCATACAAAAGAAAAATGGGAAGGTAAGACTTTGCCTTGACGCTCGGGAGATAAATAAGATGATAATAAACGATCGTACCTCACCTGGCGAAATTGATGAAATTTTGAAGAGGTTCCATGGAACACGATTCATTACCACCTGGGATACGGTATGCGGCTATTGGCAAGTGGAGTTGCACCCAGCAAGCCGGCAATACATGGCGTTCATCTTCGAAGGGCGCAATTATCAGTTTAAGAGATTGCCCTTCGGGTTGGTTAATTCAGTAGCTGTTTTTGTCGCCTGTATGGATCATATACTAGGACCAGAAGCGCTCCAATTCACAACTGTCTATGTGGATGATCTCCTAATAACATCAACCAGCTGGGAGGAACACTGTTATCGTGTGGAGTATGTTTTGAAGAAGCTTGCTGAAAATAATGTCACCCTTAAACTGGACAAGTCCAAGCTTATAGCTAAAGAAGTTCAATTCCTGGGTTTCCAGCTAAACAGTCAAGGAATAACACCATCAACAGAAAAGGTAGACGCCATACAACGATTCCCTACACCAAAAAACAGAAGGCAACTACAATCATTTTTGGGCCTATGTAACTATTATAGGAAGTTCCAGAATAATTATTCCGAACTAACAGCCCAGTTTCAGTACCAGTTATCGTCCAAGAATAAATGGCGATGGGGTCAAGAACAAGACGAGACCTTCAAATCAATTAAAGAAAAATTCTTAGATGCAGTAATGCTCAACCATCCAGATTTTAACCGACCCTTCTTTCTAAACTGTGACGCTAGTAATATTAGCTTGGGTTCAACACTGTACCAAGAAGATGAAAGGGGAAACCATCTAGTAGTGAGCTTTGCTAGCAGAACCCTTAACCAGTGTGAGAAGAACTATAATGTGACGGAAAAAGAACTGCTAAGTGTAGTCTTTGCCTGCGGGAAGTTTCGGACGTATATCCTCGGATATCCAGTGACCGTCCGAACAGATCACAAGTCAATATCATTTCTAAGAAGATGCAAATTAAGCCATGGTAGATTGACCAGATGGGTACTCGCCCTACAGGAATATGATATACAGTGGGAGTATGTTCCTGGAAGTAAAAATGTAGTAGCCGACGTCTTGTCAAGAGTGAATCTGGAAGAACAAACATTCGAAGGCGAAAAGGAGAGCATTTTGAAAATCTATAACATTATTAAGGACAGATCTGATTTAGAGAAGATAGTGCAGGACATCAGCAAACACCAGCAGTCCGATCCGAAGTTAAACTCTATTAAACTTCGTCTCTCCAACCAAGATGACACAATAAACAAATTTTATTGTATACATAATGGGATTTTATTCATCAAGACATCCTTTGACGAAGATGTTTGGAAGATCATGATCCCTCCTACAATCGAAAGGGATATCATCCTGGACTATCACCTACGATACGGTCACATGGGAGCCATGAAGGTGATCAAGGCAATAGAAGAGAATTGTCACATAAAAAGTATCAATAGAAAAACTAGAAACTACCTTAAAACCTGTATGATATGTCAATTGGTGAAAACCAACAATGAAAGAAAGGAAGGTATGATGATACCGATTATCTCACAAGCCAAACTGGAAAAGGTCTTTCTGGACATATGTGGTCCATTTCCCCGCAGTGGCGGACGCCATCGATACTAGTATATTGTTATTATGATGGATCATTTTACAAAATTTACAAAACTATACCCTGTGAACAGAGCCACCACTCTGAAGACTCTAGAAATAATAACAAATCATTACATTCCAGAGGTAGGAAGCCCGATATCCATAATCACCGACCATGGAACGCAATTTAAGGGTTGGCGGTGGAGAAACACTCTGAATACATTGGGCATTAAGACATACAAGACGTCTGTCTACCACCCCAGCAGCAATCCAGCGGAGAGGGTACTGCGAGAGGTCGGAAGAATATTACGAACTTATTGCTATAACCAACAAAAGAAGTGGCAAGAATATTTATTAGCGACTGAAGACTTCCTTAATTTGTCATATCACACCGCTATTGGTACCACGCCATACACGGCAATGTATGAAAGACCACCTCCGAGAGAAATACAAGACATAATAGAGTTCCCCAGGAGTCAAGAATACAAATTCAATCGAATTAGATTCTACAATAAATTGGCTGAAGACCAGGAAAGGCGCAAGAACAAATATCAAAAGGCTGTTAAGAAAATAATAAGATATGAAGTCGGAGAAAAGGTACTGCTAAAAAACAGGGAATTACCCAGTACTTTGGAAGGCATTACCAAAAAGTTATTACTGCTGTATACCGGCCCATACCTGATTATTAATAACAATAATAATAATACATATGTACTAAAGGATATCATTTCGAATAAAGTAAAAGGAACTTATAATCAGTTATCCATTAAAAAATATTTGGAGGACTCATAATTGTGAGTTAAAACTAGAATGAAGAAATTGTGAATTTTGGTAAGAATAAAAAATTACCAAATTCAAAAATATCGTAAGTACAACTTACACCAAATATTCGAACAATTGTGAATGATGAAATAAGAATTTTGATAAGAAATATAATTACAAAAATTCCAAAAATCAGTAAGCACAACTTACACCAAATAATCGAACAATTGTGAATGATGAAAAAAAAAAAAAAAAAAAAGAATTTTGATAAGAAAAATAATTACAAAATTCAAAAATCAGTAAGTACAACTTACAACAAAACATTTAAAAGATTATTGTGAATAAATAAAAGGAATTTTGAACATAATAAGCTTCAAAATTCAAAAGCAATAGTAAGTACAAGCTACACAAATATTCAAAGACTATTATGCAAGTAAAAAGAATTTGGATGCAGATAATAATTGTCCAAATTCAAAATAATTAGTAAGTACCACTTACACAAACATTCAAAGACTATTATGAATGCAAAAAGAATTTTGAGGAATAATAATTTCAAAATTCAAAACAATAATAAGTACAACTTATACCAAAATATTTGAAAAACAACTATGAACAAGAAAGAATGTAGTTGAATAAAAATGTCTAAAATTAAAAGACAGTAAACTCACATCATTACTCATACAAATGATGGGAAATAACTCTGAAATATGAAAAAAGATTTTGTAAGAAAGAGATACAAAATTCTAAGGGAGAAAGGAAACCAGAATGTCATATGACTTAATCGAACAAATTAACCAAACTCACAAAGAAAATAATTTAATAAAAATGGAACAATGAAGAAGGACCAGCTCACTAAAGACCAAATAGTGAGACCAGAAACCAAAAAACAAAAACCTGATACTAATAATGATAATGCTGTTACAACAACCATTGTTATAGGGAAAGTGATAAAGAATTAATTCATGTAATACCATGAGCAATAAAAGTAACTCAATGGATACCAGATGGTAGAAAGAGTAAATATAAATACTACTTACTATGTAAACATGATGAAATGTATATTATACCACATACCTAAACCACCTAATATGGAATAAGCTTTAAGAGAGAAGAAGAGTCAAGTGTATAAAAGTATTAATTGATATAACGTATTATGAAGTGAAGAATCTAAAGATGTTTATTTTAGTCAAAAATGACTACTTTTACTGTTTATTTATTTTTATGACTGGATGTAGAAAATGCCATCAGTCTTATATGTTGAGCAGAGATGATAATACCTCTGGACTCAATTGAAGTATTGGACAGCAGGGATTGAAGCCAAAAGTGCCACTCTGAACTGTTCCAATTAATTTGTTAGGGAATGTTAGGGAGTAAACATACTGGTGAGGAAGCACCAAATAAGAAGGAATATAAAATGATAATGTTATACACAAGATTGAAGATCACTTATCAATGAAAAAAGAAACTAATGAAGGAGATACACATCAGCTGAGAGGAAGCAATGGTGGAAAAAGAAGGTATATAAAGTGAAAACATGTAATCACGGAGAAAATGTAAATACAAAAGAATTAGTAGTAATTATTTCATCCATACAGAGTATGATCTGAACTAATCACTTTTACAGGAGAGCATATGTAACATAACAAAATTATCACACTAAACATTTGAATTAATGTTACATAAATAAAAGAGAAAGTTCCATAGTGAGTGAGAGGAATAAATTGTTTAAGGATTACCCTAGAAACTGTATAATTAAGTCTATAAGATGTTAATAAAAATGGAAGATAATAAAGAAAACCATTAATTAAAATAACCTACTATGAAAAAACCAGTTAAACCAGCAGTATACCCAGTAGATTGGGGAAGCAGTACAAAAAGGGAAGGACCATAAAAAAGGAAATAATCTGTCATGAAACCATTTTAATAAGGAAACTACTAATGTGATATTTGAAGAAGGGACGAAACATATCAAGATTCCAACAGAGACCAGAAACAGGAAGAGATATGCCAAAACAAAATGTTAATCATATATTAAATACCATGAGACAAAATTGAAAACCGATATAGGTAAACCCCAAACAAGTTACAAGATACAATACTATAAAAACAAATTGTATATTAGTTGTAAGTGTAACATGTCAAAAAATATGTCAAAAGAGACTACCATAGAGTAGAACTCACTAAAAAGACTACCAGAGTGTAGAATACAATAAAGTGAAGTGAGATAACAAAATTAAGGAACTACCGAGTGTACAGTGAGAAACATAGTTAAAAAATCTATGAAAAAATCTTCAATGAGGTTTAAGTATTATAAAAAGACTACCATGAGTGTAGAATAATAATAATAAAACCATTGAAATGAAAGACGGTCTAAGGACTGACAACATTACTAGTAATAAGAGTTTTAAATTAGATATAAGGACTATTACATATAAAATGTTTTCTTTAATTATAACTAAATAAATGGTGAGGACAAAAATACCAAAGGACGGTTCATAACTGAAGGTATGCCTAATATTAAGATATTTATTATTTATTATTAATTAAATAATATTTTAGATGTAAGGTGTAAATAGATACACGAGGTTTATTATCACAGTTAAAGTGTTTTCATAAGAATAATACATACACAAGACAGTTAGTGACTGACAGTGTTACTAGTAATAGGAGTTTTTTATGTTTTCTAATTAAATTATGTCTAGGATAAGCTATGTTGTTATCATTTGATGATACAGGAAAAAATAATAGGAATAAGATGTTTTTGTTAAAATTAGGCATAAGATGTTCATGTTATGGTTCAATGATGTTATTAGTATAAAGAAAGTTTAGTAGATACAAGATATTCTATTGTAATTAAAATCATGTCATTTAATTTTCCATTGTGTAAGTCAGAGAGGCAAGTAGGGCATAAAAATGTAATAGTTTTATTCAAATCAGTAAACCATGTATAATGTACAAAGAGACCCACCAAGACACTATGTTTGTAAACACAGAATGGCCTATAAACAAAAAAAAAACTATCTATCAAAGAATTAATCTATGTAATAGGAATAGAATTCAATACATACAATACAGAAATTGAGAATATAATGAATGCAGATACAGTTAATAGCAAATAGAATGACAAAAGAAAGAAAACTAACTTCTTTTGGAAACAGTCAAAAATAGGCTTATGATAGTAATCAAATCAGACTAAACAGCAAATTAATCAATATTGAAATGTTTTAATAACTAAATTACTAACAGCAAAGTAATTACGGAGTTATTAGGTGTATTCCATGGAAATATTATACCGAAAAAAACAAATAAAAACCTTTAAAACACTGAATTTGTACAAAATATGGGACATACAATTATTATGCAAAATTGTAATTTTTGGGCTTAAATGAGTTTGAAACAAACCCAGCTATATATCAAAAGATGTAAAATTAAATAATCAATATTACTGAATAGTTAGATTCATGTAAAATTAAGAAATATTGGAAATACAGTAAAAAATAAGAAAACTTGTTATGTATAGTTAGATAGTGAAACAAGTCTTAGACAGATATTTTATAATTAAACAATATGAAGAGGAAAAAGACATACCACAAATTGCCCTAAAACGACGACGTTGCGTCGTTTAGTCTATTGTTAATCGCAAAGCTGAACAGTTGAAAAATGTATTAGTGGAGTTTTGAAAACCAAATAATTTATATTAAAACCAAGTGTGGTTATGTGGCGTGTAACGGAGATGAACTAACAAGTGAAATAACATTATTTATCTATGTCTAACACTTCACAAGTTTCCAAAAACACAGAATAACACCATAAAAACGTAACACCAGAAATCGACAGCCATTTTTGAACAATTTTTGGAACGAATTCACACAAAACCAACACGCATATTTGAACACTACACTACACAAGAGATCCATCCAGAATTCGACATCGCAGACGACGAGGGGACATTCAACACGATATTTTGGACCAACACCACTTTGCAGAAAAAGGGAACATCGTTTTATTTCTGTGGGAGAAGATCTTCAATTCCAACGGCGTCATAGCAGATTAAAACCAAGCAGACGGCGGCCATTGCTGAATTTCTCACATAGACGGTGCAGTGCTGACTGGAGCAGAGTGACGTCATTTCTTCGACTTGGTTCGAATTTTAAATAATTTCTTTCTAATTGACAATTGTAATAATAATTCTGTTCTATTTCAGATGTTAACATTTAGTTTAAGAATACCTGTTAAATGTATCTTGTTCCTTGCCCTCTGACCATTTCGACTCGTTAAAAGAACCATAAATTTAAACTTGTAAAAAATATATCTGTTGATTTTTCTCATTGCCGACTGTGGCGAATATTTGCCAGTGCCTGGGACATGCGCAGTCTGACTGGCGCACAATTTTGAATGAATAAACGCAAATCAGTATTCAGTTACCAGCATTGTTTTTATTTCTACCATTAATGTTATTATTATTTTTTATTAAGCAAAACCATAATTCACCTTGAGAGAATAGATATAGGAGGAAATTACAAACTCAAATAATTAATTAATTATCAATTAATTAAATTAAATTATTCAGTCAATTTCGATACAAGCACAAGAAAAAATATTTGCAAAATTTTTAAAGTTTGATACATTTGTTATTTATCAATCCAACACACTTAGTTATAACATATTTTTATCATCAATATCTTTATATTTTGTTTATTATTACACTTGAAATTATATTACAATTTGACTAGCCTAACAGTGGGACTTTAAGGAGTCAGACTTACCCAGTGATAAACAAAATATCAATACGTATCAACACATATCAACATATTTCAATTATAATTATATTTTTATTTTTATTTGTAAAATATATTACAAATTGGCGTTTTCAACAAGGAGATTAGTAAAACGCATATCAATTTTATTTTTATTTTTATTTGTAATATTTTAAATTATATTACAAATTGGCTTGCCCAACTAGTGGGGCTAAAAGAAGAGGACAATACACTTTGTTAGCACCAAAGATACACACACAATATCTCTCTATATATATCAATTATTTAATTTTTATTATATTTGTAATATTATAATATTACAATATTCGTATGAATTGTGCATAAAAATATACCTTAACTGTGTGAATAGACTTTACATCTGTAATTATTTATATAATTTAAAACTGCAACAGGAGAAACGAAAGTAATTTAAAGGAAAGTGTAAAGAATGCTGGTTTTTGGCAGTTAAAAAATAATTCCTTTTAATTATTAATTGATCAAAATTTACTATTAATAGTAATAATACGTATAATAATAACAATCATCTTTTTAATTGAAATAGAAACAGATTACTAAGAACAATAATAAAATAAATACATTTTTTAAAATAGTTTAAACTTTCTTAAGCCTAAATTCTACTTAAACCTTTTTTACTTAACATTTTTATTGCCATTAATTTGTTATTTGCTCAAACTTTTATTGCTTGTATATAATTTAGCACTTAATTTTTCAAGAGAGTAGCCTTTACATATTTTTTTGTAACTTAAAATATGAAAAATAATATTTCTTGCATTTTGTTGTGGCGTTCATGCTGTTGGTACTCTGAACTTTAACAGACATCGACTTCTTCCTTCAGCTTTGAATTCTCTTCAGGACCATTCTCCCATTCTTCTCTAACTCTGATGGGAGATTCCAGTTTTTTATTAGTTTTTCTACCATGTTACTTTCCATAGTTTAGCAGATCAAGTGTACTAGCGCAAGTGTTTGGTTTTCAGTTGAGGCTGGCGTTCAGTTTCATTGATTAAGGACACCTGAGAGTTTCTTTGTTTTGGAATTAACTCACAGTCTTACAGAAGGAACCATCAGATTAAAAATATTAAGCAGCATTATCACTGTTGCACACCATTATATAAAAATCGGGATAATTTTTATATAGTGGTGTGCAACAGTGATAATTCTGCTTGTGATTTTAACCACTAATACAACTTTCTTCATTAAAAATATTAATAAATGATAAACTAACTAAAAAAGTGTTTAGTTCTACGATGCAAGGTAAGATAATAATTATGACGCTATTTTTTTAAAAATAAATCTAATACAAACAATAACCGAAACGATTAAGAATACTCTTCAAATAAAGACATACAATGAGAGTCACATACAATTTACAAAACTATGGCGGTTTTAGAGCGTTGGTTTACGGTTCTGAAACGAAACAGATTTAAGACGAACTCGAGTATAACAGGAGATGAGATGTGATTTGTTAGTACAGAGAAGAGAACCAAAATATAAAAGATGAAATTGAAGTGAATTTAGTATTAGTGATAAAAGAGAATATAAGAATAAATCGAATCAATAAATAAAAAAACAATAACTTCGAGACAAAGATGAGTTGATTGGTGGATGAATATTAGATTACAGGTTCCGAGGTATGACAGTCTTCGGTAGGCAATGGAACGCATGGAAGAGACAGAATGGGGAAATTCAATGAAATTCAATGGAAGTGGAATTATTATTGGGTCCTTCAGTCTTCGGCTGGTTTGTTCCCTCCCCGCGGCCCGCATATACCCGTGGTGCGTGTCTTACCGAGCCCCTCACAGGTATATGCGACATACAGTTTAATGCCGGATCCGACCGGCATAGTTGGGGAGGGTTTATACTAGGCAGGATACCTCTCGCTGGTTTACCATTCCCTTGCGAGGTGAACTGTCGTATCCGAATCAGATGGCCCCGGCGGTAATCGAACCCGCGCCGACAGCCGGAGCCATCGCTAACGCCGACGCTAGCCACTAAGCCACGACCGCTCCTAGTCGTGGAATAAGAGTTATTCCTGTTATTCCTAGAAGTGGAATAAGAGTTCAGAATAGTCATGGAAAGAGTAAGATTCAGTGTAACAGAAAAGAAAAAATGTAGATGTATTTTGTAAGTAGTCTTATACGACAGGTGTGGGTAGGAGTTTAATGTACTAATCAGTATAGTCGTATCCCGGTTTATATTTTGGTTGATCTTCATGCGGACTTTTACGTAGTGTGACTCTAAGTTACTTTCTTCACTTCGTCGCTCCATGGGCTTTCTCTTCCGGTTTGTTTATTTTCTCTCTGCTACTTTCTGCCGATTCTATACAATTTTGTTGACACCATGTAATGATTTTTGCTTAGATCTCCTGGTCTCCGCCTACTTGTTCGCTATCAGTTCTCAAACTTTCTATAACAACAGCTGACCACGTGCACTTTTGTACAAGTTAAAACAAAAGTTTAGAAACCCCTTAAAAATTTTGAATACGATTGAACAACACAATTCTCACCAAGTAATAAAGCACACGAATATTGATTCAAGCCGAATCAGGGCTGTTCTTGTAAGTATTCTCCAAGTGTTTCTACGAACTGGAGAACGTACATTCTGACAACGTGTTGGTGGTTGACTACTTTCTACGTTCTACGTTTGTCTGTCATACTGTACTTGTAAGACAAGATTTATTCTCAGAAATCTCTTTCAGTCGCTCTCACTCTATTGGAGGCCACAGAACTTAACTTCCTTGTTTTACAGCCCGAGACATTACAAGTTTGTCTCCAAAGCGGATTTTCAACTTCGGTTTTAATATTCCAACTCTCTCAAATAATAGAGTGCAGCTCCTATTTTTATAGACTTTATTTTTCAACGTTGTAAAAGCTATAACATGCAATTTCTTTTATTCTAGATTTATGTACCACTTTATACTAATTATTGAATATAAACAAATTATTATAAATAAAACAAATCCAAATTATTCATGTACTTCAACCTCTGCGACACTTTCCACATTTTGCACATGCTGCAATTAATTTTCGAGCCAATCACCTTGGTTAAACCTGTTCGTTTCTTACTTGTAACATACTAAATACTAAACTAGTCTAAAGTATAGAGAATAAATATATCTTTAATCCTTAATGCTTAAATTGTAAAGTTTTGGTAGTATTCCTTAGAACATAAAACTAGGACTCCAATTGGCTATTTTGCTACTAATAAGTATTCCAAAGCCCGTAAATTTTTACACTCCTTTACACCTTGACGTTGACGGTACATTTAATTTGTATATACCTTCCGGTTTATATACATTTAGTTAATAACTGTAGCAGGTGTTTAATTGTGCTACTTCTGTTTAATGATATGATTCCTTTTTTATGTTCAATAACTAAAGATGAAAGAGAAAAGAACGCAATATCTGCAAGGAAAAGAGAAAAATAGGAATCTCTTTCAAACTCAGTGTTTAATTTTGATGTCTTCTGCTTGTATAGTAACTGTTACATTTCCTGTTTTACTACCATATAACTTTTCTATAACTGCAGTAAATCGGGTATGTACTTCTGATTCCTTTTGAACTTTCATAAGTTGTTCATATATAACTGTCAAATGTTTTTTCATAACTCATACCATAATAAACCCAATATCAAAAGAGTTCACTAATAGAAACATACAATTTTATTGTCTCAAGCTACTGATGAATGTGTTAACCAAATTCATTTCTTACATTCCCTTTATATGTTACTTATTTTATCGTTGTTTTAACAAAACATGGAAACTAACTTAAGTTAAAACTAAAGTTAAAAGAAAAAAAACTCATTTTAATATTTCTGGTAATATTTTGATTTCTGTAAAGTGAATTAAAAGTTTTCTTTCTTTTAGGAAGTTGTCAAGTACACAATTGGCTGACATAGAACTGACACAACTTTTCTGAGCTATCGATACTTTTGCACCTCAGTAATACAAGATCTGTTAAGAATTATAATTAAACATAAATATTAAATTCTGCTTTATTTCTTTACTTTTCTAGTTTCATGATCCTATAAGATAATAAAAACTGTCACAACAGAAAATGCTCTCATGTGCATTATACTGACAAAATTAATATTATTGAAAATAAGGGAATATTTTATTACCAAAAACCTAACATTCAGAGTTAGTTCTAAAAAAACATGTATGTTTATAGTAATTTTTCTCAAAAACTATTTACACTTTACTGTTCCTTGTCCCTTTCGTATTGCTAGTTTATCTACTAAAAAAGAAAGGAAAGGAAAACTAGAAAGGAAATAAAGCTATAAAGCAAGTGAATGTAAGGGATGTACTAAATTATATTTTTCATTTTTTTTTTTACACGAACAAGCCAGCCGTGGACCACGCGAATATTTTCTTACTTTACCTGCCAGAAGGCTCTCATTCGCACACTATGCGCCGCTTTCCTTTCCACTGTCCAACCCATTCTCGTCTTCTTCTCACCGCAGAAATTTCCAAGATTTTGAATTTTGTTTCTGTATGTATTTCTGTTCACACAGTCGTTCAAAGAGATACCCACTTTCATCATTTCCTCCTTGAGTTGTCTCGTGTATCCGTTTTAATTAAATTGTTAAAGATTTTATTAAATTTTAGAAAGAAGTTAAATAAACTAAATAAGTTACATAAGACGGGGCTGAGACTTTTATAGAGTTTGGTAAAAGTTTTATTTCAGGAAAGCTAATTTTATTTATGAAGTCAATTGAAAGTATTTTAGTTTATGAATAACAAAGCACTTTCACTCTTTTGTCAAGCGAATTTAAACTTATTTTATTACTCAAAACCAGCATTCCTTTTCATCTATAAAACACCAATGTTACTCTGTTCTAGAAACCAAAAGTCTCTTGAAAGTTAAAAGTTCATTGAGATTATGTAAACCCAGAGCTGATATAGGCAAGACAGACGCGTGATTAAATAAACACATCAACCACTGTGCGCTACGTGTGAGGGGCGCGTTGTACGTGGTGTACGAGCCACGCATTATTGATGTCTAATATAGACACAAAGACATCTACAGCTCATTTGGGAGTCTTATACGACTGTAGTAAGCATCGTCGTACCTCCTATAGTGTTGTGTAGCTTCTGCAAAAAAACTACACGTGCTATCGACTTTACATTTTTGACAGACTGCAACATTGAACACTACGTAAGCTACGATATACTTAATTAAAAAAATTATACAAGAAGCACTGAAACAGTCAATGGTTTTGTTAAACAGACGTAACTTAACGGTGGTTAATAAAAATTTAATTTTTATGTTAAATTTTTTGGTAATTAATTCTGATATTAACAGAGTTTAGCATCTTTAGGAGATTCTCGTCCTTGGATACACTTTTTATAATTTGTTTATTAAATTAAACTTAACACTTTGTAGTTTTTGAGGAGTTTTTGAAGATGTCTGTAAAAAAGTCGGGTTTTTCATAGATAGATGAAAACCTGGATAATCAATTGTAATGGACATTATACTGCCTTGCAACTGAAAAAACGAAAATTCCAAAAATTGTATTAGATACAAAAGCACAGTCAGAAGAAACACACTTAAAGAAAAATAAGTCACCTTATCGGATTTCTAAAACAATTTTATTGACCTATAATGGTAAATCTTATAAATTATGTAATTTAATCTTTTCAGTTAATAAAATATTTATATTTTTTCAAAACTGCATTCAATAACTGCTGAAATACTTATTGACATTTTTAATGCCATTCTCATAAAATTCTTTAAAAGACTAAAACCAAAGCTTTGGGCTAGAAAATTTTCTGATAAACTAATGTTGAAAGGTGTTTTACAAAACACCGAAACGTAAACATTTTAAAAGGATAGCATGGTTTTTCTGAACGTATGCGAATCAAAAGCTTACGGAGACCATGTCGAAAAAAATGGAATGGATTGCATATGCGCAGAAACGAATTGTAACACGATTGAAGAAAATGATGACCAAATAACCAAATGGAAAACGCTAGATGATGGTAAAAAATTAGTACTATGGAAAGACTAGCAAAGTTGACAAGTTGCAGGCATATTATAGAACGGGTATTAGAAGAAATTTAGATAATTTAGGAAACATGAGAAGGTTTGTTTCCATAAAGCATCAAGTGGCGGTAACCCGCAACCTGGTTGATATCCTAAAGGTTGTAACTTTGTACTCACTGCGTTAGTTAATCACTTAGTAACACGTGGTATAAGTACAATAGAGCCTTCTTACAAGCGAGCCTTGCAATCACAAAAACCACTTACCACAGTTAGTTGCAACAGAAATTAAAACAATTTTAGAGATTTTGGTAATCCAGACTTACTGCCAAAATACCTGAACAGACAAATGAAAAAAAAAACAAATGTAGTCAGTTAATACTATCAGTTGCAAAAAATAGCAAAATCTAAACTGTTGGGCTCAAAACATTTGAATGTGGTATACATGATGCCAATATTTAGTTTAATGTAGATAACATAGGTTATCCTAACGAAAGAATTAGGATTAGAGGACTAGAGAGATAAAGAAATATTATCACAAAGTGAGAATATTAAAAAGATTTTGAAGAAAAAATTCATCAAAATACAGAAGAGAAGGTAAAATAGTTTTTAAATGAGGTGGAAGAAGAATGTTGATATTTTATATATTTGAGGCATTACTTCAGAAACTAATAAAGGTAAGTAAATGAAATTTGTACAAGTTTACCTCATCTGTCTATAAGAATCGACAATTTTTCAAGACTCAGGCGGTTATCAATTGTAAATATTCTCTTGTACATTTTTTGTTAATAATTAACAGATAATTTGATATAAAAATTTAAATACTTGTTGTTGTGATATACTTATACAATTGTATTCTTAGGCAGGCGAAAAAGGATTTATTAACCTGACTTTTATAAAAACTGAGGAAACGGGTCATAATTACTAGCAAACAAACATTGCTGAATAATCAACCTTCTCTAACTGTGGCTCTGTGTGTGTGTGTGTGTGTGTGTGTGTGTGTGTGTGTGTGTGTGTGTGTGTGTGTGTGTGTGTGTGTGTGTGTGTGTGTGTGTGTTAATAGTTCGTCTATCTTGCGGCATATGGAATAATTATCAGATAACGCAATGTAAATAATACTAACCATACACACACACACACACACACACACACACACACACACACAAAATATACAATATATATTAAGCTTTGTATCAAAAATCATTCGTGTAGCAATACGACCAAATATGGTATTCTTGTAACAATGTTTCCGTATTCACATCGCTAGTCTGTCACCCCATAAGTTTATGTTTGTTGTATACTTTGAGTGAAGGGAAAGTTATATAAAAGATACAAGTATATTTTTCTTGTTCATTTTCAGATCGTGATACCGACGTTGTCTCTTATTATTATTAGCAACGTATACGGTTCTGTTGCTGTTTGCGCTACACTATTTTCAATGTCGTTCCCTTATTTCTTTATATGTTACCGCTACAGTTTCAATGCTATACATAATAGTGAGTTTGAATAGTTATAAAGGAGACGGTAGTTTTATTGGAAGGGGGGAGGTTGAAAATAACTGCGCTCGGTATTAGAGAGGATTTGTCCTACTACTACTACTACTACTACTACTACTACTACTGCTACTACTACTACTACTACTACTACTACTACTTCTACTCCTACTCCTACTACTACTCTTTCTTCGAGTGTCAACGGTGAGTGTTGGAGAGGCGAGGACTGGAATCGGAGATGGGCCCCATGACGCCTGATAACATCATACTCAACGTTGATGACGTCATGGTCAACAGCAAAGATAATTGAGACATGGTTGTGACCTTCGTGAGGATGGTCCTACGGCAGAAGACGCCTGAACTGAATCCTCTCACAGGTCGATGATATAGATAAAGCTCTCGGAGCCTAGTAGGCGCAATACGAGGTGCCACCCTGAAGCCATACGAATAGTTGTTCCAGGGGGGGCTCCCTACCTGTAAAGTGGAGGTTTTTTGGTGGGTGCGAGTCCCACGCACCGGGAGACCAGTCGTGTGTCTCCTGATGGTGCATAATGCATTTGTCTTCCCTCGCAAAAAAAACTACTACTACTACTACTACTACTACTCACTCTTCGAGTGTCAACGGTGGGTGCTGGAGAGGCGAGGACTGGAATCTGAGATGGGCCCCATGACGCCTGATAACATCATACTCAACGTTGATGACGTCATGATGAACAGCAAAGAGAATTGGGACATGGTTGTGACCTTCGTGAGGATGGTCCTACGGCAGAAGAAGCCTGAACTGAACCCTCTCACAGGTCGATGATATAGATAAAGCTGTAGGAGCCTAGTAGGCGCAATACAAGGTGCCACCCTGAAGCCATACGAATAGTTGTTCCGGGGGGGGTTCCCTGCCTGTAAAGTGGAGGTTTTTTGGTGGGTGCGAGTCCCACACACCGGGAGACCAGTCGTGTGTCTCCTGGTGGTGCATAATGCATTTGTCTTCCCCCGCAAAAAGAAGCTACTACTACTACTACTACTACTACTACTACTACTACTACTACTACTACTACTACTATTATTATTATTATTATTATTATTAATATTTATTTATTATTTTCATAAGTTCCCTGTCCCTTTTCCCCTGCTTCTCTACTCGGTATGCTTCTGTCCTAGTGTTCGGATCGGCAGAGTGTAGGGGTGTTTGGGAGCCCTGAAAAAATTAAAATCACACAAAAACATTATTATTATAATATTATTCATCATGGCTATATACACTTAAGCATAAGGTCCATGGGCTGTAAACAATGTAGTCATAGTAGAAATTACAGCCCGCGACTTCCAGAGAGAAATGAGTCTGCATCAACTGTGTGAAGTGTAGAATAAATTACATGATACTAATTTTAATTAAAAAAAAATAATTGTAAATTACAACAAACGTTAACTTTCTAAAAAAAATTGGATAAATATAAAATAAGTCAACTGTTAAAATAATTTTACAATATCTTAACAAAACTTTGACTAACCCCTTACTGTACTGTTTATGTACTTATCATAAAGGTTCTACAATAAAGTAACTATTTGTAAAATTTATTTGTGCAGTTGAATGTACACTCATACTTTCTTCTTAGTTTGCCTTGGAACTTTCTTGAGGCTGCTGTGTGGAAGGATGTTCTTGAGGTTCAGATTGTGTGGAATTCACCCTCTTACTGTTCTCTACCCCCTATTTATTACTTCCTTCCTCCATTTTTCTCTTTTTCTTCCGTTGTCAATTAATTGGTAACTATATAATAAAAATAAAGGAGGAATAGGCATTTTAGTGCTCAGATTATAGTAAATATAAACCGATTCCCCTTTCCACACATTCTTCCCATGATTACTTACTCTGAGTATTAAGTTCATTTGTGATTAAAGATTTACTTTATTTTCGCGTTTCTTTTGGCCAATGTCTTCTATATTGCCTTACAACTGGTATCCGGTAGTCTAATTTTAAGGACTTGAGAGGTTTTGTCTTTAGACTTTCTCATTGTGTACACACTTTTTGTGCAGTTATGTTTACGCTCAATGACGAGAAGGTGCTTTGTTCTGTTAAGGACTATACTTCAGGGGTACCAAACCTGTTAACGTGACCTTTTACATTTTCTTCTCTCCCATTAGATGAATACATTTTGTCTCACCGTAATAGGCCAGTGTGAGGTCAGCCGACTACCTTCTACATGATATCAAACAACACGTGGATAAACTTATAATCATAGCAGAAGTGTTCTTTTAGTAAATTTTTATACAATATAAAAACATCGTTTACGTTGTTTTGCATATTAAAAATCGGAAAAATGGATTTTAAAAATTTATAATTTAATAATTAGTGATAGAAATATACACATATTTTACATGTTTCAAATATTTCCAATAAGGGTTTATCGATCGGCAGCGTAGTGTACAGTGTAATAAAGCGTTGAGTTGCAGAACGTCTGTTCACTGCTCTCTAGCGGAGCCGTAGTAAAATACATTGAGGAGTTGTTCATTTACGTTGTGGAATACACTGCCACAGGGATATCTCGTTTCTACTGACGAACATTGTTTATATCGCGGTTTTGATTACGCAGACGTTTTCAACTGAAAATCAGCTGTATACATACAGATAGTGATGGTATTACTTAATTGTACTAACAAATCCCGTATGCACATAATAGAAACGTTTTTAAATAAAATCGCTTCACCGAATGTAGTTGAAATAATATCTTTTATATATTTTAATCATTATTTGTGAAACTTTGAGGATACGAGAAGTGAATAAATGACAGCCTCTGTAGTTTGTTGCGGTTGTATTTAGAATTTTCGGATTAAAGTAAATATCATTAGTATTTTTTTTTAAATTACAGGGATTTATTTTACCTTAAAATAATATATTGGACTTTTTTATACAGTTGACTTGCATTTCGTCTATAACTGTATTTACCATTTACTAATATATACTTTTATTTTTATAATCATGTCATTTAAATCAAAGAATTTGGCCAGGGGTCTCTTGTGCCTTGGAAAATTGTCCAGGCAAATTAAGAAAAATTAAATTACACAATAGGCGTAGAACTACTGTAATTATTTCAGAGTCACAAGTCGGAGCCTATGTGCTAAACCACATACGTCAAAAACATTGACGGGGTACGTAAGTTTGTTTTACCATGACACAGCCTCACATGAATAGAGAAATTAAAATGGTTACATAGTGGAAACGCCTTATCGTTTGGAGAAAAAATTGAAGAAATTTTGTAAAGCTAGAGAACTAGAAAGCCGTTAAGATAGTCTTACTATTGCACGAATATAGCAGCCTACAGTATAGAGGCTGTGCCCCTGGATTTACAAACTCATGGTTGGCTTAAATATTCTGCTTGGAGAATGACGTGAAAGGGCTAGAAAGAGCATAATAAGTCTAATTTATCTTCTCACTTTAAATTCAGGATTTATACTTTTATTTACAAGTCTGCTTTTAATATAAATTTGAGAGTAGATTTATATGTTATGTACGCAGTTCGCAGATTGTACACACTGTACCTTAGTACTGGGGTGAATTGGCGACCACCTTGCTAATTACTCGATCGTTCTGTTACACTGAAGATGGCTTCCAACGGTGAGGCCAAAATGTTTGTAAGCAATGTCAATAGCAGACCACGGCCTATTAGCCAATTTGAGATAATGTTAACAGTGTTGACGCCAGCCGTGGAAATCTTAAATAATATTAACAGTGTTGACGCCAGCCGTGGAAACCTTAAATAATATTAACAGTGTTAACGCCAGCCGTGGAAACCTTAAATAATATTAACAGTGTTGACGCCAGCCGTGGAAACCTTAAATAATATTAACAGTGTTGACGCCAGCCGTGGAAACCTTAAATAATATTAACAGTGTTGACGCCAGCCGTGGAAACCTTAAATAATATTAACAGTGTTGACGCCAGCCGTGGAAACCTTAAATAATATTAACAGTGTTGACGCCAGCCGTGGAAACCTTAAATAATATTAACAGTGTTGACGCCAGCAGTGGAAACCTTAAATAATATTAACAGTGTTGATGCCAGCCGTGGAAACCTTAAATAATATTAACAGTGTTGACGCCAGCAGTGGAAACCTTAAATAATATTAACAGTGTTGACGTCAGCCGTGGAAACCTTAAATAATATTAACAGTGTTGACGCCAGCCGTGGAAACATTAAATAATATTAACTATGTTGACGCCAGCCGTGGAAACCTTAAATAATATTAACAGTGTTGACGCCAGCCGTGGAAACCTTAAATAATATTAACAGTGTTGACGCCAGCCGTGGAAACCTTAAATAATATTAACAGTGTTGACGCCAGCAGTGGAAACCTTAAATAATATTAACAGTGTTGACGCCAGCCGTGGAAACCTTAAATAATATTAACAGTGTTGACGCCAGCCGTGGAAACCTTAAATAATATTAAGTATGTTGACGCCAGCCGTGGAAACCTTAAATAATATTAACAGTGTTGACGCCAGCCGTGGAAACCTTAAATAATATTAACAGTGTTGACGCCAGCCGTGGAAACCTTAAATAATATTAACAGTGTTGACGCCAGCCGTGGAAACCTTAAATAACATTAACTATGTTGACGCCAGCCGTGGAAACCTTAAATAATATTAACAGTGTTGACGCCAGCCGTGGAAACCTTAAATAATATTAACAGTGTTGACGCCAGCCGTGGAAACCTTAAATAATATTAACAGTGTTGACGCCAGCCGTGGAAACCTTAAATAATATTAACAGTGTTGACGCCAGCCGTGGAAACCTTAAATAATATTAACAGTGTTGACGCCAGCCGTGGAAACCTTAAATAATATTAACAGCGTTGACGCCAGCAGTGGAAACCTTAAATAATATTAACAGTGTTGACGCCAGCCGTGGAAACCTTAAATAATATTAACAGTGTTGACGCCAGCCGTGGAAACCTTAAATAATATTAACAGTGTTGACGCCAGCCGTGGAAACCTTAAATAATATTAACTATGTTGACGCCAGCCGTGGAAACCTTAAATTTCTATATATTTGAAATTAAATACATTAAAAGTTTGATTGTGTTAGGTCTTCAAGCACAATTTTCCACTTGTGAAGTTTTTATCCTAGTTAAAATTATATCTTCTGCATTGATTCTGCCAACAGCATCAAAATACCAAATGCACAGTACAAAATTTAAATTATAAAAATATCAAGTAATGGTTGTAAACTCTGACTAGTTAGCCATTAATCGTGAGTTTTTTCTTTAGAAATTATGAAGTTCCCACTGAAGGAGTATGCATTAATAAATTAAGCATTTTCCTGTTTGTAATGAGGACGGCGTAGAAATTCCTATAGAGGCTGCACCTGGCAAAAGAAACGTAGGTTGGTGAGAGCTACAAAACATATTCCAATTAGAAAATCTGCTCAATCCACCACGAATCCTAAAAATCAGGGGCATGCCTGTGGTTGATGGGAGCAGTAGAGAAGTGAAAGATGGAGATAAAGCAGCCAAAATCTTATTTTTGTACTTAGTTTTACTCAAGTATATTAGTAGTTTTCTAGGGTGTAAGAAAGGCTTACATAATAGGCACATTTCAGATATTTCAGAAGTCTAACCGGTCTACCCAATGCCAAACTCCAGATTCAACTACTTGATTGCGACTGATAAAAACCAGAAATTTAGGTATATAGAAAACCACGAGATATGTAACAGCCACACACTCGCGCGCGCGCGCACACACATAGAACTTGAATACACATCTGAGTGCGTTGCATCTCGTCTGAAGATCGTTTTCATTTTGTCTTCACAAGAGTATTACAAAATAGTCAATTTCGGAAAACTGATGTTCCCATAAACAACTTATCCAACTTAACTCAGCGTATCAACATAAGCTAGAGCCAAACACTTCTATTATTAGCAGAATCAAAATTCTGGTTATCAGACTTCATCGCTCTTGTTTCCCAAGCACCGATATGTGATTCGTTCCGTCCCGTCATAGTGCTATTTATAGTCAAACGCTGTTTATAGCGCAATAACGATGCCGTAATACTTAAAGCAGCAATACTAAAAGGCAAACAAAGAAAGTAACAAGGATGGACTTGATGATGTCTATGTAGATAGTTAACATAGAAGCCTTCATTTCACATAGCAGAGTGATTATTTTATCCATCTTGAAGTAGTACAGGATTCATTTATTAAAACTAGTCTGCTTCATGCTGACGCGTACGGCCATTAGAAATAGGAAAAGAGTTAAATTCTTGGATTTCGTTGTCCATGACGTGTCCGTTACTTAACTAAATACGTCATGGACAACGAAATCCAAGAATTTAACTCAGCAAGACGAGCCACCGTCCAAGCGTACACGTTTTTACTTATAAAAAACTTAGTGTTCCGAGTCGTCAATACTATAGTGATATTTAGGAAACGAGTATTGAAAACGACGCAGTGTAAAGCTTGAGTATCTAATGAAAAGGATTTACATGCGCTTGCCATGTTCTAGCGCACGCCCTCTATTGCACAGAGACGGTCATTAACGAATATCTTTGCAATTCTTTAATGACGTTGATATTAAGATTCGAATGACAGATTTACTTCATACTGGCCATTTAAAAAGAGGAGTTAAAATCCCTACATATTCATAGAAACGGATTTCGTATACGTTACTTTGCACTTAAAATATGCACTGTGTAACAATATAATAAAGATATCTGATTAATAAATAGTAAGTAATGATGATTACTAATTAATAGTAAAGTATGATGGTTAATACTGGAAAGAAAATAGCGATTTTTATGAGTACTCTACTTATCTAGAATTTAACAAAACCTAAAGGAAATAAGAGCCGTAACCATAAAATTTAATAATAGAAAAATAGAAAAGAATCTATGGTACAATTATTTGTGCCATACAATGTAAGGTCGCCGAAGGCAGTGTTATTTGCAATTGCCACATATGGATGAGAATTGTTGATTCAGTACGCTGCTAGCTCACGCTACATTCCTAAAAACAAGTAAAGGAATTTAATTAATATCTACAAAAGATTAAAAGTCTACTTAGCATATTGTACACCCGGCGTTTGAAGTAAACCTCAACAAATAAGGATGCGAACTTTCTGTGTGGAAAGCACTGTTGGTCTGTCTAAACAGTACTGCAGATGGGGGACCTATTCACAAGCGGAGGGAATACTTTACAAATTTGACCGTCAGTCTTACATTGTACTAGACTTCTGGTTGCCTCACTTTTGATTTACTCTGGATTTGAAGTTTGAACGCACATAAATACCATGCATCCGTATGATCACAAGTCAGTAGGGAGGATGAGGATGACTAACAACTACTTGACTGGAAGTTTGAGTTTGTTGTGCGCACGTGTGTAACTGTGTGAGTGCGTTCTGTTTGTCATGGTTACACAGAACCACTTTAGCTCACAATTGTACGTGCTCCATTGTTTTCACCTGCGCAATTGAATTTATTGTCAAGCGTGTGGGTGATGCTACACCGTGTCCAGACGTGTACAGTTCATCACAAATAATATAAAACACTTGTTTGAGCATGCAGACAACGTACAGTAATGGCTATTCTACGGGGTAGCTGTTTGCCGTTTATAAGTCTAAACAGGACAAAATAATGTGACGATAGATTTGATATGTTCAACAACATTTGAAGAGGCCTATTTCTTAGGCACAATTTAACTATTTGAGATTCCAATGGAGTGGCATTTTTTAATAGCCAGTAGAGTGAGCTTTCCTTACAATTTAAAAAATAATTTTTCTAATTACTACACTCCTGTAATACGCATAAAATGACGTAGAATATCAAATAATTAGTAACAATTATGTACTAATTCCTTGAAAAGAACAATGAATTTTAATAGCTCGTAGGATGTACAGTAACTCTTACGATGCATGCTTCTCTCTCTCTCTCTCAATTGGCGCTACTGCTCTTGGAGAGCCTTGGGCTCCTCAACAATCCGCCTCCAGACGTCTCGATCCTCTGCTCTCAGTGTCCACCTTCTTACAGGGCCGAATCTTGGTTGATCTGCTTATGTTTTTAGATTTAAATATTCCTCGTATGTAGAAGAATCATCTGTTACCAGCAGATATCCTCTCTTTTATTTCTTCGGCCATAATGTTGTCTTCAGTAACTAGTAAACCCAGGGATTTAAATTTTTCGACCTTTTAAAATTTGTGTCCTCCAGTTACTGAGGGTGCTCTTCTCTCTTGCATTTTACTGCGTGTTAATATGTATTTCGTCTTTTCTGTGGTTACGTTTAGGTCTAAATTTGTTGCGGCCTCCTATAAACTCAAGAAACCCTCTTTAGGTTTTGCTGGCGATGCACGCTTACACAAGATATTACACTACTCAACGACGCACGCTTACAACGACGCAACGATATCACACTGCTTACAATGCACGCTTATTACAACACCCCTTACTCCAATTCTGGAATGCAGCAATTAAGCATTGTAAGCATTCCGTCGAAGACTCGTTTGCTCTCTGCTCACGGACGGCAAGAATTTAGTGTATTGACATAAGTTTGTTGTCAGTGCTCAGCATAACTTTGTTGTCATTTGTTTTCACTAGTAAAAATTAACATCATTGTTTTAACATCATATCAAGCGGGCGGCCGAAATGAGATTTCTCAGGCACGTGGCAGGTTATGCTCTCCATGATCATAGAAGAAACACAGATATACGGCAGGAACTGAATGTTATGAGTATACTTGACAGGATCACCCAGTATCGGCTGAATTGGTGGGAACATCTTTGCCGAATGGATGACTGCCGCATCCCCAAACAACTATGGAACTCTAAGCCGAGGGGACATAGAGGTGTGGGATGTCCGAGGAAGCGCTGGAGTGACCAGCTCTAATCTTCGCCTATTTGAGACCGGAACAAACCATTCTTATTGAAGAAGATGATGATGATGATTGTTTTATCAATTATTTATTTTTAAAACTCTTTAGTGCTACGATTTACATATAACTTAGTTGAATGCTTTGTTGGGACAGCCAACATCAGTAACCTTTAAAATAACATTTATTACTGAAACGTGAATAAAAAAAACTACAACAACTGAACTGCAACACAATAGCTTGGCTATATGGTAAGGTAAATTATTTACATATTAGGAAACTCACGTCATACCATTTTTCGAATTTAATAGACGATTAGCTAAAATACCTGCTCTCCTTATGTGTTCAGTTTTAATGTAGATTTGATGCTGGAATTTGGTTTAGAATCTACGTAAATTTTTGTGGATTTTGAAATTAATAGCGATATTATCTTTTTGTGTAAACCGGGTTTTACTAAATTTTCTGTTTATTCAATGATGAGACATCTTCAGCATTTTGATTGAGAGTGAATACCACGCGTGTCCCCTTGCTACTTACAAAGTAGATTTTTCTCATAATGGTCGCAAATTCCTCTTTTCCTCTTCTTACGGAGCTACAACCCAAAATCGGGCTTTGATCTTCCACCCATCTTGACCCTCCACTTTACTCTATGAGTGGCGAAGAACGTTTATCTTGCCACTCATAACGTCTCGTAGAATCATAGAATGAGCAACATTTTTGATGTCATAAGATGCGTTGTTAATAACTACTTTCATTATTTAAAATTCGTTAAGTTTTAGTGTATGCAATATTAAAGAGAAATAGTTCCTTTATTAGATATGAGACTCTATAAAACAACGACATTCCCGGGTACGATTAAAGTACACGAGCCAATAAATATGCGAGTTACGTTTAATCTGTGAATACATGCTTGTGCAATACAGGCGTCTTCCGAGAACTTTAATAAATATTCCATAACCGTGATCAACTGACGTGCACGAGACTTGATATAACTTTTTAGTTCTTGGAAAAAACCTGCCTTATGAAAACAGTAAAAAATTGGTTCGTGATAAACAGTACAACTAATGTCATGAATTAAAACATACTTTGCACAGCAGTTGATTGCGTCTTTTAGTAAGTAACACTACAAAATTTACTTGTAATTAACAATGTCTTACTTTTTTCACACAGCATTTTATATAAAATAATTTCGGCTACTGTCAAGTTACATATTTCTGTAAATATAGTAAAATTTTAAATGTTTATATTTTATAAGTTTTTATATTTTCTACAATAAATCTCACTGTACAAAATTATTACAGAACATTGTACAAAATTATTACTTTATTTTGTACTAATATATAAAGTTATTTATTTATTTATATTAGTAAAATTAACTTTAAATTTGGGGAATATTTAAGCCAGTAAAATATTTTAAAATACATGGTATTTACAAAAATTGTATTACGTTTCATAAATTTTTAAAAGTATGTTTTATCAAAAATAAAAGTTGACAGAAAATATCAGCCGGGTTTTGAGTTATGTTTAAAAAAAGAACAGCTTTAGTCATGGAAAACATCTTAAATTCTTATTAAAATTATATAAAACTGTTTAAAATAAAATTTTGCATTAAAATTGCTTTTAGATTATTTAAAATATAGCATGAGGATCGTCAATCGTTCAAAAACAAGAGATGTGATATAAATTTTCAATAGAATATTTAAAGGCACTAAAAAAAAGATATCTTTTATACTTTATTTTGGAACTTCTGAAGTGGTTGTGTGGATTTAATAAATCATCTTGTTTGATGTGTATATTTTGCTGCAAGATATTAAGCATGTAAACAAGATATTCAGGAAGACTGTTAGGAAAAATTACCCCATTGCATAGGCTAGAAGTTATTTTGATTTGTTTGTCGTTGTCTATGACAGAAGTCCAATGCTTAACTAACTAGTTTTAAATGACACCTCCCTTTGGCACTACTGTATACAGTACAATATAATTGTATGCAGTGTTTATAATGTGCCAAACTATTACGCATAGTCGTTAGTTGTCAGTCGTAGTTTTTTCAGGTTTAATGTCATGTTTTGCAAATTGTCCACCACGTCTTCCAGCTTTCCTCTTTCTTGTCTTTTCTCTCTTACTACATTCTACAAACTGGTGTTAAGTAATACTTCTTCTTTACCTATTCTGTTCTAATCGATGTGCGTGGCTAGCAGTCTTATTCTCAGAGACGTTATAAAACTCACAGTTGCGTCATTATTATTTTATGTGTCAATTTATAAGTTTTTTTTTTTTTAATTTTCCAGGCGTTGTAACGTTTATTATGCAGTTAAAATAGTTTTTCAATGTTTTTTTGTAGACTATCTTAACTAATTTTTGTTCTACCTCTGGAGCTGTAAGACCTGAGTTATCTTCTTCAAACGCTTACTCTTATTTTCTCACATCTTACTAATTCTTCAACGTGAATTTAAAAATACTCGGCCAATAAAAATGGGGAATGGTATACAGATATTAAATAGAATTAGTCAGGCTGTGCATGATTTCAATATGAGGAAATATCGCCACATGTTACAGAATATCAGATTAAAGGCAACGAAAAGCTCTAAATAAGTTATGTTTAAGCCGTTTCTTTGTATAGAAGAAAATTTTATAGGACAAGAGGGATGTGTAAAGGAAAAGAGACTCCTTGCTCCAAAGCGCAGTGTTATAGAAGAATGGTGAATACACGTTGAAGAGGAAAACTGAATAATTCTGAGACTTTTTTGTGAGTTTATGACAACGGAATCCTTTTAAGAAGGAGGAGAAACTTTAAGCCAGACACTCTCAAAAATACTGGAAACATGTTTTACAATTTTTCTTTAATTTGTAAAGAAAATTATTGAAGGGAAACAAAAGGGAAACTACAGGGAATGGGTCCTTTTGAAATGTATGGCTTAAAAGTAAAAGACATAATTATACTTTGACTCATACTGTGGACTGAATTCGGGAAACATGGAGACGCGGGCTGTTAGTATACAAGAGAGTGAATGTTCTCCTTAAAGAATTACGAAGGGGAGTGTCATATCCGAAGCAAAACTACTCAAGGACTCATAGCATGGGCAGAAAGCAAATGAAAAGTAATTTAAATTCCTTGTTGTGAGGTAGAGACAATGGAAAAGAATGAGGTCCAAGAATGGAGTTAGTGTAGACATTGTCATAAATTTTCAAGAGTGTCATTAATTTATGTTGAAATAATGTACTGAATTTTTCAATAAACTAAATTAAAGTTTGGTTAAATAACTTGCCACAAAATCGAACTGCAAGTTGCCTAAATAATTTAAATAAAATTAAAATTGAATGATGAAACAATAGAGCAAGTTATTATTTTGGGTGTTTGTGTAAGTATATAAAATGCATGTACGCCAAAAATATAGAGAAGATCCGAGTAAGTTGTGTACTCTCACGTCAACCTTACGTACGAGGTCACCTTATCCGCATATATGAAGGTCATTCACTCGGCGAACTGTTAAGTTCAACGAATTTCAGTATGAGAGATTAGAGTATTCCGCAAACTGTTAAGGAAAAATGTTGTGTATTGAAAAACAATGTACTAATTAAATTAAAAATATTAAATATTTATTTTTCCATAGAAATATAAACAAATAAAGAACAAAGTTTGAAGGGAAAAGTTAACTTCTACTATAAAATGCCTGGGCCCACTTTAATGTACTAAAATAAAACTTAGTCTATAAAAAGAAATACAACAGGATAACTAAAAACTTAGATATAGCAATTGAAGAATGTTGGAAGGTTACACAATAATTGACAGAATAAGAAGTGAAGGTAAAAGGCAAAAATAAAACTGGTGCAATGAGACAAACATTCACACTATGTTTTAATGTATGGGGACATATTTACAGCAAGCCTTAGTTGGTGTCCTGAGATAAGAGGGGTGTTAATGTTATAAGACAATATTGTTATTAGGTTAAGGACTGCATGTTAACATAGTTTAAAACAATAATAAACAATAAAAAACCAACAGTGCAGTACGGTGTGAAAATGAATTTGTGTTGCGCGCGTAACGAATTGTATGAAGATAATTAAGGGTAAACCAATTAACAGACACACTATTAAGTCATTTATATTAGTGTGTAAATTTGAATAACTGTTATTAACTAATTATTTGATATTTATTCAACTGGCAAATTAATTAGCTATGCAAGCACATGCAGTTGAAGACACGTGGTTTGGAATGGTCTAGAAACCGGAAGTTCATGTCCACCAATACGTGGTCTATTTTATAGTAAAATCTAGAACGTTTTAACTTGTAAAATGACGTAATATAGGTATTTTAATGACCTATAAAAGTACGAATGCGCTGTGACTTACTCAGACTTTCATAGGCTTCCATATGGCAGTCCATGGCAGCATCTAAGGAGTCTCTCGGAGTCGGAGTGTATCGTCGAAGGAGAGGCTGAATTAGACCAGGTCTTTCACGCACGGCGTTCAAAATCTTCAGCGACCGATGGATGACAACAGAGAGCTGAATCAGGAGCAACTTAGACGGACACAATGACTACGAGGAAACCCTGAGATCGACATTCCAACTTAGGAAGATAACAGCTGGTGTGGAAGCAGAAGCAGGCCCGCGACATTGTCCGGACCGATCCGATCCAATCCAGGAAATTCAGGAAAGTAAAATTATAAAACTCTTTATAAACTATAAAACAATTAAAGACTCTTTTAATTGTTTTATAATAGTCTTTAATTGCTAACTATCAAATATTTCAAATATATATATTGCAACGTTCAACAATTATACAAATATATTACCACATACTCAACGCAACTAAATATGTATTACACCAGCCAGGTCGCAGGATTTGTTTCTCTCGTTGCGTTAAGTATATGTAGTTGCACAATAATTAAATAGTTTTTAAAGAGGAGTGAGATGTTGTTGACATGAAATAAATCATTTAAAATCGTTTCAAATAATCATTCACAAAAAAAAACAGAACAAAAAAAACAGAACAAACACAGAAAAAATATTTCAATATTAAAATTTCAAACATGAGACACATAAATATTTACCTTTACAAGTGTTACAAATATACTGTAACCTGCAATGCTATTCATAACATACCACAAAAAAATAAATAAACACCCATAAAATCTTATTGACTAAACAACATGTTAAACAAGTTATTTAAATTCTTTTTATTTCTGTGTGTCTGAAATTAACTCAACTTTTAAATACTGATAGCAACTCAGTTACAAACAAAATAAGATTAAGTTTCAAGAATGAATTTATTGATGCTATAAACAAAAATAAATTAATCTACCATTTACTTTCAATCTATTATGGACTTATACTGACACACCCAAAAAATACTGCAAAAGATTATTATTTCTTTACTAGATTTGCTTGTTAACTTACTCTCTTATCTACGTACTATTTAATCTTAAAACTCTAATTATTGTATTTATATTTAAGTTCTTTTTCGAGAGCTCTCTTCACAATAAAATATAATTGTTTTTGTATCACGTGCGTATATCGCCGTTACCGTTGCGTGTGTGTGTGTCCAGAATCCTGAGAGTATGATGATGTTGATGATGATGATGCCTATGCTGATGCGGTGTTTGTTGTCTCTATGGGTTGTTGCAGTTAGTGATGCTCCAGCGTTCCTCCTTACGTCTTGGTGTGAGTGTGGTACAGTGTGTGTGTCCTGGTCGATCTGCAATCGGGCAGCGTAGGTCGTCTGTAGATTTCGTGAGTCTGAGTGTGCGATCGCCCAAAATTGCCAGTGGTGTTTACACTGGTAGCGATTTGATAGGAACAGTCCTGCTTTCGGCAGGTTAGAGATGGTCAGTTCGCTCCAGGGCGTCCTTTTTATTACACTCACTTTTTGGTTAATTATCGCGAACTTATGAACATACTCGTCACATGAGCGCTCTCATTGTTTGCGTAATTTTTCTCTGGTCTCTCACATGTACCACACATATTAATTACTCTTTAATTACACTAGTAATTAATATTAATTAAATAGCATCATTAATATTGCACCTCTGGAAATAAATTTTACATTACCATACTCGTTAAAAATACCTTAATGTAATGGTGTTTTTATAATTGGCGTAAGTTTTTGCGTACAGGTTTAACCCAAGTAATTAGTTTATTATAATCTTGTTAAGAGCTGAATAATTGGAACAAACAATTCTTAGCACATCACCCCATCGCGTCGTTCAAAACAGGTCACAGCTCGCTTACACACACACACACACACACACACACACACACACACACACACACACACACACACACACACACACACACACACACACACACACACACACACACACACACACACACACACACACACACACACACACACACACACACACACACACACACACACACACACACACACACACACACACACACATGCTGTATCTTACGCGGCGGCAGGTGTACGTTTTTCAACAGGTCAGATTTTGTCAATTCCTGCATTTTCTTGCACAAAACTGTCTAAAACTGGTCCTTATACTTTCTATGCTAATTACACATTAATCATATCGCCCTGGGCAAATATGCAAATATATGTAATATATGCAGAACACGTGTAAGTAAAGTCATTAATAAGGGATATATTAGTGCTATAACACATTCTCTGATGACGATCGTAGACAAGTTGTAAATTGATTTTATTCCTTTTTTGGAAATTAGATGTAAGTTTTGAATTAAGATATGGGTTAAAAAATTAAGTATGTCAGAATACCCGTAATTTTATGCTCTATCATGTTCAGTGCAATGTTAGTGCGCATGTGCGTGGGTGCGCATGTTTCTTCATGAAACTTGGACAGAGTATGCAACGTATTGAAGGCTACGTTTTTCATGTATCCAATACTGCAGAACTATAATTTTAATATGATTTTTTAATAAAAATTAATTTTCCTTTTTAAATCGTTATCTGCTAGAGGGTAATAAAAATTATAGATAAAATCTAGATAGGCCTTTCCAGACTTGAACATAGTTTTAACTTGAAGACAGTCTATCATGAAGAAAACCTATGACGTATCTAAGATTTCAACCAATCAGAAGCTCTAAAAATTATTCGAGTGTGCTCTGCGGAGAACACTTCGTGCAGTTCGCTTCGAGGTCTCGTCATAGAAGGTCGTACTGACTGTCGCGAGTTTTTCGTGTCAGGACGTGTCTATTCTATAAGTGACGTAGAACTTAGGTTTACGTTACGAGTTTCTCGTATGCATTATCTAGAATCGCAGAACTGAAATCATAACAAGATTTAAATAGATCAATATTAGTGCTTTTCGCGTAAGTGTAAGTATCAAGATTTTTCGCTTAGGACAGCAATATCCATCGGGGTATTGCTGATTGACGCGAGAAAACTTGAAGAGTCTGGATTGTGTAAGCATAATACACAGATATATTTAATTAACCGTATACCTAAACCCTGAGGTTAATTAGTAAACAATAACAGATTGATAACCGCAACGTGTGTGTGAAACGACAGTGCCATGGTCAACGGGCAGCGGATCATCAACAAGCTCTCGACGGACATCGACGTTAGTTGTGGAATTCGACACCCAAGTAAACTAACAGTTGTAAAATAAAGAATCAGTAAACTTTTTATTTAAAAGATTAAATAATTAAATAAACAATTTTATGTTGGAAAGCTTAGTAAGACAGAAGTACAAATTTTGTTAGTTAATAAATTTCTTACCTCCAGTTAAACACTCTGTGTTTATATTTTCATTATACCTATCTATTCTAAAATTATTTTGATACGCTGAAATATATATTATAACATTACAAATTGCCAATTTAAATGTATTTTATATTGTATAGCCCCACGCTTTTGGGAGACAAAATTAAACAACAACACGAATTGATTATTTAATTTAATTTAATTTGTGTTGTGCTAACATGTATCTAACATTACTGTTAGAAGGTACCAATTACTGGGGTCTGGGTGTAATAGTAATAAGAGTAGTCATTACTTAAATTGTACGTGTTTCATTAATTTATTAAAAAAAATCACAAGTGTTTTTAAAATCGCATTTACTTCCCCATAAAATATTCATTATTGTTTGTTTAAACGTTTCTTTGTTGCAATACATTCATCATAAATTAAATCTTATATCCTATATTAACAAAAGTATATGCTAAACATTTATTTGTTAATCTAAAATTTCTCGACCGCTCAGTCTGACTGTGTGCTTTATTGCAGTTTCATTTTCTTTGCTTTATATACTTTTTATTACATTACTTTACACATTGCATACATATTAATGTTTTATAAAAATTTAAATTGACTAAGAGAATTGTTATTCTCTTTCTATAACTTCCCAACTACTTTACTTTCTGCATTGCGTGTAATATTATTCATTGATTACTTTATAAACTTTAAATAAAAATTTACATTTACTAAATTACTTGTTAATCATCCAAGCAAAGAATTAAATTTACTTGAAATTAATTGTTCATCATCAAAGAAAATTCTTATTTACTTAAATTATATTCTCTTATCTCTATCTACATTTAACATAACTAAAATTTATTTTTGAAATTTTAAAATTTCTTTTCAATGTCTTTATTCTCTCATTTACACATTATAAAATGGTTATTTGTCACCTCGATTCTGTAGATCGTATCCATGTCCTCCGTTTATCTGTAGGTCCCCTTCAAATGGAGTTCCCTGCACGTTCTCCGGTTCCACTTGTCGTCCTCCAGTTACTGGTCCCTCATGGCCCCATCTGGTTGCTGTAGTGTAGAGTGATATGTTGCTCTGCACCAGCTGCTGTTGTCTTAACAGACGCCTCTATTGCTCTGCTTAGCGTTCCTCTGCCTGATGTGACTCGTCGGTTGTCTAGAATGCTGAACGTTTGTGGTTGTAGACATGTAGAGTATGTTCGATAATAGTATTTAAAAAAAAATCAAACTAAGAGTTACTGTTTGATACTTGGATGAACGGATTGTCCATCCGATTTTACAGTTTATTTTAAAAAATCGCGTCGATACTGAACATAGCGTCCCGCCGCTTCTGAAGACTGATAGAGAGTATTAAAATTTCGCGTCGCCAACGGACATAGCGTACCGCCGCGACTGAAGACTGATTGAGAGTAAAATTGGCTCTTCTGGGCCCGTATTTATAGTCAATCAAGAAACCAGACCTGTCGGAACAGAATTCTGCATGTTAGAAACAGTCCTTGGCGTCAGTTCCCCCACTATCATCCAATTTCATATTTTTGCACATTTCTGCTAATTGCAACTTCTAATGCGGATTTCAAGGTGTTCCAACATTGTCTGATTTAATTACACATATTCTGTGTAATTACTATTGGACTCGCATAATTAGTGTAATTACTACGCACTTAAAATCACAGAATTCGCACTGAACGTCCTAATCACACCAATCACACCGTTTTCGCACTGCACATGTGTATTATTTTTATGCATATTTAGAAGTCTTTGCAATTTTTCTACATTTACGGTTTGCTTATAATTAAATAAGACTATAATTTAGCATCTACTTGGGGTGAGATTGCAAACTTTCAGGCTTGAACAGGCTTCACGCACACACTCTATTTATTAGTGTACACACTCTCAGCGGCAATCGCGTGATCGTGCCTGTCGATTCCTGTGTATAAACTCAGCTTTCAATTTTACACCTGCTTATCTATTACATATTAATAAAATTAAACTAAATATTTATTTTATTTAATAAATGCACAGTACAGTTAGTTTAGTTTAGTTTTATATATGATTTTCATACATAACTGTATATATTTATACAACAAAAAATTTTACCAATGAATGTTTTAATTCACCCAATCAAAATTTTCTTTCTGCAAGTTCAGTCAACTATAAACCTGTTACCTTGCACTGGTTAGAATACATGATATAAACAGATATTAAAAAGAAAGCTGAAGATACCACATATAACAAAATGATAGGAAAAGTAGCAATGGAGCTATTAGAAAAAAAATCCCTAAAAGAAACAAATTACAGAAACGAATAAGTGGCTAAATGATAATTTTAAAAATGTGAATAGGAATGTGAACGGATGTAAACGTTTGTCTAACACTTAAAGTCTCGAAGAAAAAGAAGAGAATTCTAAGTTCAATTAACGTTTTTGATAGTGTACGAAGCACAACTAAAGCCAATGTGTAAATAATAAACAAAGAAAAGACAGTGTCAAGTTAATGTACTACTGGTTACTTGCAGTTCCTAACATAGTGAAACTTGAGTTACAAAGTACAAAACAGAACCACCAAGGATGCAAAGTTTCAAGAAAGGTGCAGTCAAAGTAACACTTCATAAAACGAAACAATAAGGAAAGGGGTTTAAATATTAAAACTGCATAAGAAAATCAAATTGGATCCTATAAAATTGCATGAAAAGCTGTAGAAAATGCAAGAAGCTAGATTGCCACTAAAGTCGTAAAGGTATAAACCTGAAGAAAAGAGAAGCTAAAAAAGACGAAGGGTAAGTTGGGCACCAAAACAGGTGAAGTCCGTAAAAGATGGAAGTATGATAAGACGACCACTAGCAGACCACACCTAAAAACCTCTTTTTATGAGGTTTGAAGCTCGGAACGCGGCATAAGAGCGTGCGGGCGACAGATGGGCTTGCTTGTTAGTCGTCGATGATAATGATGACGATAATTAGACGTCATAAATCTACTTATGCAAATGACAACAATGTGGAGAGAAACGTTTGAATATAAAATTATTAGTGAAATGTTTAGGCCTGATAGAGAATCTTTAGAAAATTTTAGGAAAAAATAATTTAACTGTTTTTATATGAGAGCGTCCTGTTTACTCGCTGCACACAGCTGATACAGCTGATGCTGGCTTGCTGATAACGAGAACTGGAGTTGCACTACTAATTGTGTGGGGGAAAACATTCGTTAACCAATACCGCTACCCAGTAACTACGTAAATTAATTAATTTCTACAAAAAAAACATGATTTTGTAGTTGAGGGATTTCTACTACTGCGTTTATAGACACGTTATTAGTTTGTTTAATATAAATTAGTTATTGATAAAATGCAATAATTATCTTTTAATCTGTGTTTACCATTGTACATGCAACACGTGTACCATAATTAGTTTAGTGGTATTCAATTTAATAAAAAGAATCCACGCTTATTAATCGAGTTCTAACGTGTGTTTATTCTGTAAACCGCTTTTTCCTTATACTAATGTTAAAAATGATTACTTTTTTGTAATTTGTGCGTAATACTACTCAACAACTGTTACCGATGTCGATATGCTCAGTGTATTTATAGAAATGTGTTTGTCATAGAAAACAGAGGGAGGATGTTCGATAGATGAATCGGCACAATCCTAAGTAAAATTAGCAATTAATACCAATATATAATATAACAGCCCTTACGTTTTAAAAAAATGTAGATTTACATAATATATGTACGTGTGAGGTTTCGAAAACGGGTTCTAGTCTCATCCATCCGTTCCTACGTCTCTAAATCCGGTGCTTATTGTAGAGGATGTTTTTCTGTTCAGGGTTAAGTAAGTTGGCTTTGATTTATTCCTTTTTTTGGGTGGGAGCTTTTCTAATTACTCCAAAATTTGTCTTTTTAACACTTTCATTGAATATCGAAAAAACCTTTTGGATGGCTACATGCATTTTGTTTTGTGATGTTCTATTCGCCAAACACACGCCCGCCCTCCGTTTTATTCTATAAGCTATTCTTTCGACCGCGATATCGTTTGTTCGAATTAATTCAGCCTGTAGCAAAATTGTTGAGTGAAACAATTGTTGTTCCGATTTTGTTTTATTTACTGTTTTTCTTGACATAATAGTACATAAAATAGAGATAGAAAACCTGGTTCGGCTCCATTCAATTGCTTTTGGTACGGAATTTATGTTAGTATAGGCAGATGTTTTACTGCATGGGGTTGGGTAAATTGATTTTTTTATTATTTGTTTCCTGGTAGGGAGGATTTAAAAAAACTAAATCAAAACTAGCTTTATTGACTTTTGCCAAATACTCCGGGGAAATGTTTATCGAATCGATACCTAGCGTTGAATGTATCGATGGTCGATACTGGTATGACACAAAGTGCTAATTTGTTACATTATTTATTTAAACTGTTTGCCATTACCATTCTTCAAATATTAAGTGTAATAACAGCAATGAAGAGGAGCCTACTGATATCAAGAGGAGAAAGAATAAAAAATGACTATAATAGGAGTGTTAGGAATGTACAATGCATTACGTTTAACGATGATATTTTAACAGCAACGATTTTGTCATTAAACTCTTAAGTAACTGTACGTGATGTTAAACGATACTAAGCTAAAAGGCAAATAGGATAAGAGGGAATAGCGGTATAATAAAACGGTAATAATAACGGTATGTTATAAATAAATTGAACAAGTAAACCCTACTCTTGCTGTACAGTACTGTTACATGATCGCTCAGATCGAAGTCTTGAAACAGTGGAGACCAAAATTTTAATACCAGTTTTAATAATAAAATTCACTTTTTATATGAATCCTTCAAGTTTGCGATTGTCCAATTGACATTAATGTTACAAACACCTGATTAACACTGTCAATAACACAAGTCACTAAATAGAGGTGCACGCAGATAATAATTCACAATTAACACTTTACACTAAACAAACGTCACCACAAATACCGAAACGCAAATAGTCTCAATAACAACTGCAATAATAATTTATCGCTTCGTTTCGCAATCTCAAGCTCACAATTCACAGTTGGCTGTTCGCTTCAAAACACTACTCTTATACTCACCCTGTGTAATGTAGTACGTGATCATACTGCCCTAGGTACGGGTAGAAGGCCTGTATAAGTCGCAGAAACATATGTAACTTCTAGAACGTGTGTGAGCGTTGCGTCATCTTGCTACTCATAAACGGATGCTAAGAGTTATGTACACCACCCACGTTCCATATCTCCTTAACGTACCAGCATAATTAAAGAATACTTAAACTAGAATAATTAAAGAAGAAAGAGAATTTGAGTAGAAAGGAAAATAAAAATAATATTACACGAAAAGCAGTTGTGAACAGGAAAATTTGTCAACTAGTAGTTCCATAAACATAGGCAGTTTTTTACGTACGTCATGATAGATTACGCTGTACAATATTTGCGTGGCTTGTCGTAAAAGAGATGTCAGGCATAGTATGAGTCTGTTGACTCCTCCGACATTGTTCAGCAGGCTCCGACACTTAGGTACTGGGACAAAGCCCGAGACAACTGCCAACATCTCGCTTCCCGCATTCATTTATGCTCCATACGGAAGCTATCCCATTCAACCGTCTTTTCCCGTTCTTAAACTGCCCCCCACCCAGTTAGGACAACCAGGTCTATTGACATAACCAGGATAGGTATACGCAAGACAACGAAATATTACATACACATCATGAGTGACTTTGTGTGAATTCCTATGTTGCGGTTTGGAAGCTCTTGAATAATCGTGAGTTATTCCAAAGACGCTAATGAGGAAGGCTGGATTGTTTGTTAGAAAGAAGTGGACTGTATTAAAGATGTTGAACATTCGTTTATTGAAAAAATCTGATTGTTAATTACGATCGGCACGTGCGGATGCATTTGAGGCAATAACGCCCGAAATTAATTTTGAATAAAATCGTGGTCCATTGTAGATGGACGCAGGTAGTTGAATGAAATGAAATATTATAAATGCATGCTAAAAAATATCCAGAAGCCGCGGCTGTAAGAGAAGTGTTTTACGAGAGTTGCGCTCGGAGTCGTGTTATAAACTGAACTAAACTGGCTTGCAGTCGGCGGTGCTGGCCGGCTGCAACGTTTGATAAACGCGTGACGTCATCCGCGCGTGCCGTATACGGTGGTGGACCGTTTACAGCTGATAAACCAGTACAAAGTTTAAACATACTGCCCGCCAAAATCGGGACGATTTTGTACATTAAAGGTTAAATTGAACAATATAATAATTAAACTTACATGTCGTAAGCGATACAATAATTGGCGCACTGGCCAGAGAGCAATGACATAATAAACATAATATGAATTCAATTAACAATCACCAAGCATACAATAAATTGACCCTTACGCCAATAGCAAGGGCTTACTGACGTTAAAATTACTCAAAACATAATAGTAATACAATACGCACAATAATACAATAATTAAGTAGATATTGATCTTTCCCAAATAATACCCCTTGATATTTGCCAAGCATTACAATAACAAGTGATAACACCATAAAAAATACAATAATTTCCCCATGATATTGACATAACAACCCCAACGAATTTCATAATGTTTGACCCTTAGAAAATACAATACATATATAGAATAATTGACACTATAAATGACACTTGTGGTTCTCAGAATTTGAATCACACAAACATATTAACAATACACAACATCCATAATGATTGATAGTACATATGAGACACAGTCACTATTGCTGTAATAGCTAGAGGCACGTAAACAATATTACAATGCTTATGATACAATTGACTTGTATGCTCGCCCCGGGGAATGTCCCGGGCGTGGTCCATGTAATGTGACACGCACACACTCACACACACACACACCTCGTATGGCACGCATACGATTAGTGTGTAGCCACCGGAAGGGGGCATAATTTGTGGATGGGTCGGCGTAAGATACCTAGCGCGGTGCGAACTTCTGCGACGCGTACTAAGGAATCTTGACCCGGAAAAACATTGGTAATTACCCCACGCTTCCATTCTAGAAGGGGGGGAATTGTCATCCAAAATGAGGACAAGTTGTCCGACGTTCAAATTCTTTAATGGGGTGCGCCATTTATTGCGCTGCTGCAGCTGGTGCAGATAATCCCTAGACCACCGTTTCCAGATGGTCTGCGTAAACTTTTGGAGCAGAAGCCATCTGCCCAAATGAGTATTATTGCCTTGTGTATAGTCGGGTTCCGGAAGTGCCGTCAGTGGAGCACCGACCAAAAAATGAGCGGGTGTTAAGGGTTCAGGGTCTCCAGCATCGTCGGACACCGCGCATAACGGGCGTGAATTAAGGCAAGCCTCAATTTGAGAAAGAAGAGTAGAATATTCCTCAAAATTCAAGATCGTACCGCCAATTACGCGACGTAAATGGAATTTAACACTCCTTACACCACTTTCCCACAAACCACCGAAATGAGGGGCTGAAGGGGGGATAAAGGACCATTTGATGCCGTGGAGACCGCAAAACTCCAGGGAAGATTGCTCAACTTCCTTGGAGGTTAAAAATTTGTACCAATCATGCAACGTGTGGTTGGCACGACGAAAATTCGTGCCATTATCCGAAAATATTTGCGCGGGAATACCTCTGCGCGATATGAATCTTTTTAAAGCCGCTATAAAGGCGTTGGAAGTGAGATCCGACACCAATTCTAAATGGATGGCCCTAGTACACATGCATATAAATAGAGCGATATATGCCTTGGTCGTGGACTTAGAGCGCTGCCCGCCATGGCGCAAAAGCACAGGACCGGCGTAATCCACGGCCGACTGTGAGAATGGCCTTGACGGCGTGACCCTAGAAGAGGGTAATTGACCGAGTAATTGATTCGCGCCTTTAGCCCGGAAACGAAAACAAGTGACACACTTATGTATCACTGAGCGGATATAGGACTTATCGTGTATGATCCAATACTTACGCCTAAGCGAAGCTTGAGTTGATTGCACTCCAGCGTGCAACAAACGGATGTGTTCGTATTCAATTATTAATCTCGTGAGATGAGAGTGCGGGTGCAAAATTATTTGGTGTTTAGTCTCGTAGCTAAGTGGGGAGAATTGCAAGCGTCCACCCACTCTTAAAATGCCTGATTTATCCAGGAATGGGTTGAGAGCAAGAATTTTACTACTGCGTGGAAGGCACCGGTGTGCCTCAAGTTCCCTAACCTCCACGTCGAAATGCAACTTCTGTGATTGCCGGACAAAAATCAAGAGCGTGTCAGACAATTCTTGAGCCGACAAAAAGGACGTGTCTCTATCAACCACCGCGAGCCTAGAATTGCGAAAAAATCGACGGCAATATGCGAAGACGCGAATAAGCCTCGTAAGAGATGAATAATTTTCAATGTAACTATGTGTTGAGGACGCGACAATTAGTGAGGTTTGAGCCTGCTTGCGACGTTCCTCTTCAATGTCGGGAAAAGTACAGGGAGTATTAATGTCGAACGCGCTGACCGGCCATGAGGCCGCATCACGAGCCAACCAGGAGGGACCATGCCACCATTGAGTATGACAGTGCAAACTACGAGGGAGGCAACCGCGCGATAAAACGTCGGCAGGGTTGTCATTTGATACTACATGACGCCAAATTCCCCTGCTGCTAACAAGACGCTGTATTTCCGCGACACGGTTGGCCACAAATACCTTCCAGCGGGAAGATTGCTGATGTATCCAGTACAACGCTATCATCGAATCCGAATAAAGATATAGTCCGTCAAAATTGTAATCGACGGCATTTAAAACCTTGGAGGTTAATTGAGCCAACAATAAACAAGCACAAAGTTCAAGTCTAGGAAGCGTTATCTGTTTCAGCGGAGCGACCCTAGATTTAGCACACAACAAGTTTGATGATATGGCGCCGTTCGAATAGACCGCCCGCACGTAAATGCAACACGCGTAACCTTTAGCCGAAGCGTCGGCGAATCCGTGCAGCTGCAATTAACTAACTGGGTAACTGTTCGAACTCTTAACCGACCTCGTAATCTCAAAATGAGTGTAATCTAATTGGGCGTATAATTCCAACCATTGATTGGCTAATGATCCGGACAAGGGTTCGTCCCAATCAGTGCCCGCCAACCACAACTGCTGCACGAAATGCTTGCAGCAAAATGTGATGGGAGCGATTAAACCTAGTGGATCATAGATCCCGGCGATGATTGCCAACACGCTTCTCTTGTTGAAAACGGTTAAGTTGTCATCACCCCTAACGGTGTATAAAAAGTTATCCCCCTCAACATTCCATTGTATGCCCAAGGTACGCACGTTTTGACCTTTGCTGAAGTCACGGGTTACTTGGGCGCGAAGAGTCATAATCTTATGGTGGTTAGAGAACCATTTATGTAACGAAAAACCATACCTCCTCAACAACTCCTCGATCTCGCATTTCATTTCAGCTAAGCCGTTCGGATCATCCGAACCCGTTATGAGATCGTCTACGTAAAAGTCATTTGCTATGGCCTTAGCAGCTGTAGGGTAGTCGGATTTATTTTCATATGCTATTTGAGCCAGACAACGCGTAGCAAGGAAGGAGGCACCAGCAGTGCCATATGTAACCGTCCTTAACGCGTAATGTCGCAATTCCTTATGCGGTGCATCACGCCAAACAATGAGTTGCAAGTTTGAATCCTTAGGATTAACAATGATCTGGCGATACATCTTTTCAATGTCCGCAATAAGTACGTATCGGTGGGTGCGGAACCGAACCATTATCGAAAACAGATCCTGCTGGATCGTAGGACCGACCATTAAAGTATCGTTAAGGGACAAATTATTGGTGGTTTTAGCGGATGCGTCAAATACCACGCGCAATTTAGTGGTTAAGCTAGAGTCTTTGAAGACTGCGTGATGGGGCAGATAAAAGATCTCTGACCTGTCAAGCGACAGATCGTATTCATTAAGCGGCGACATGTGGCCAAGTCTTAAGTAGTCACTCATGAACTCACTATAATCCTTATAAAGGGTAGGGTTCTGCTTGAATTTGAATTCTAACGATTGGAATCTGCGTATGGCTCCGCGGAGAGAATCTCCCAAATAAGATTTATCAGATCTGCGGGGCAGGGCTACCACGAATCTCCCGTCGCGATTGCGGCTAGTGTTTTCCACGAAATGCCTTTCACACGGTGAGTCCTCAGATCGGGCTTCGCGACTAGAGATCTCCTCCAACTTCCAAAATTCCTTTAGTTGCGAGGAAACCTGATTATCATCCCTACAGACCATAAAGGAAGAAACCGTTTTAGTCATATCGACGTTGAATGGTAAGTCACCGGCCAAAATAAATCCTAACTTGGTTTCCTGAATTATAGGAAAGTGTGGTCCGCGCGTATATTTCATAGGTTCAATTAATTGGAGAAAATATTGAGCGCCGATTAATATATCGACTTGCGACGAGCAATGTAGGTGTGGATCCGCCAAGAATATGCGCTTCGGTAAATTTAAAGAGGCAAGATTGAACGACTCCGCCGGTAAATTATTAGTTATACTGGGTAATACGGCACAATGTACGTTTAACGTGAAGGGTTTATAGCGCGAATGTAGCCTTACATTAGTACTGAAGTCAGCCTGGGAAAGCGAGTTGTTTATACCCGTGATGGGCAGTTGCGATTTAACCAATTGGAGGCCCATCCTGCGGGCGAAATCCATTGTGCAAAAGTTCGCTTGAGAACCGGAATCCAGTAATATCCTAACGGGAAATTTTTTGCCGACTTTATTGTATGTCATACAGACGGCGGTAGATAACAATACCGATTTATTGGTCTGTGATTTCAGTGAACACTGGTTGTTAACAGAAGTTACGTCCCTGTTGGGGACATGAATCGTTGTGTGGTGACGCCTAGAACATTTTTTACATGAGAATTTTGAGGGACATTTTGAACCCTGGTGTCCCGAACAGAGGCAGTTTAAGCAAAGTTTGTTTTTTATTAACGCGTTTTTTCTATCAGGGATAGACAGCGATGTAAATTGTGGGCAATCGCTAAGTTTATGTACACCGTTACACAGCCTGCATAAATTGTTTCTAATATGTGAGTGGAATACGCCCTTTGGAGTGCTTATCTGTTTAACTGCCTTGCGATAAGGAGACTTATCGCTTTTGTTCAACCTGCTCGTTGGGCTAGTCGCGTTATCGAGATTTTGCAATAATTTCCAACGTGAATTTAGAAAAATTATAAAATTATTAAAATCAGGGAATTTATGCTCCGATAAACTCTCTTTCCACAAACGTAAAGTGTAATTGTCAAGTTTTTTGGCTAAATAATTTACGACAATAATTTCAAACGTGTTGACTGGCAGTTTGAGATTATTTAAAGCGTTTATATTTGCAGAGATTTGATCAATAAATTGCGATATGCTAACTTGGGATTCCTGCTGAACTAATGGCACGTCTAGTACATTCCACACGTGGTGAGCGGAAACAATCAGCTTACTATCATATCTATTCCTCAACAGATCGATAGCCACCGCGTAATTCTCATGTGTTATGGGCAACGATTTTATTACGTTAAGCGCCTCGCCATGTAATGACGAGTGCAAATAATGAAGTTTCTGTATATCTGTCAGATCTGCTCTGACATGAATTAGTTCCATAAAAATATGGTAATAATGTTGCCATTCCACAATACTACCCTCAAACCGTGGTAATTTTATTGGTTCCAATTGAATGGGGGGTGTTTTAGGCTGTTTACCTTCAGCATTAATTACTGGTTTTTGGTTCATATGCTCAGCTTGCTCTAGCAGGTGTTGCAATTTACATTCTATAGTACAGAGATCGTCCTCCGTTTGCACTCTATCACTCGTTAACGCAACGTCTGCTTCCTCAGCCTCGATTTGTGACTGAATCTCGTCATATTTGGTGGATAATTCCATCAAATGACGCAGTTTTATTTTAGCGCATGAGGATCGCTGTTTAACAAATCGAAGTTATCCGCGAAGGTATTTACTCGGGATATTGAGGCCTTAATTGTGCCTCGTTTTTTTTATTAGAGCCCTTACATCGGCCATTATTACAGTTTAAGATAAAAAGGGAAAGATATTTAGAAAGCAATTGAGCATAGAGCATGTGAACCACTAACTTAATTTTGAATGAGTTTAAATACGTTTTGGTAGCTAGCGATCGTTGTTTTGAACATAAACTTACTCTCTGTAACTAATCAAACTTGTTGGCAGTTAAATTATTGAAATTATGAATCTAAATGGTTACAAAGTATATCTTTATCTTTAAAGTTCTGACTGATAATGAGCTGCCAACCATTTATTAATTTGTATTGTGTAATGAGGTATTTGTTTATATAAATGTGTCAAAAAATACCCACTGAGTGAAATATTATTAAAAATCAAATATAAGTAAAGTTTATAGTCACGTGGCCGTCGATCCATTCGTGATGAAGCTGGCTTCGATCCCGTTTGGATCTGCTACACCTCCTGTCTCTGCCGGTCAGCCGATGCCTCATGTTGTACCTTCCATTAATTAAAGCTGTGGAATCTCGAAAATGTTGTCCTGTTTCGTCCCGTCGTCTCTGGTCTACTGCTTGGCTGAATCTTGTCGAGATGACTGCGACGTGATTCACAATAATGGTGTCGCTCAGGACGAAAATGATGCCCGTAGGGCGTGATTAACTTCAGATCGGTTTTTCCAGAAATTATGTGTATAAATAAATGCTGTCGCTTGTGTACTCAGATATGAGAAATCTGTGCTGTGGGGACCAAAAATGATCTCGTTTTTTGGGCCCGAAAATATGAAATCATGCCTGGTTGGACCAAAAATGATGTCGTTTTTGGCCCGAAAATATGAAATCCGGTCCGGTGGGACCAAAAATGTTGCGGTTTGGAAGCTCTTGAATAATCGTGAGTTATTCCAAAGACGCTAATGAGGAACGCTGGATTGTTTGTTAGAAAGAAGTGGACTGTATTAAAGATGTTGAACATTCGTTTATTGAAAAAATCTGATTGTTAATTACGATCGGCACGTGCGGATGCATTTGAGGCAATAACGCCCGAAATTAATTTTGAATAAAATCGTGGTCCATTGTAGATGGACGCAGGTAGTTGAATGAAATGAAATATTATAAATGCATGCTAAAAAATATCCAGAAGCCGCGGCTGTAAGAGAAGTGTTTTACGAGAGTTGCGCTCGGAGTCGTGTTATAAACTGAACTAAACTGGCTTGCAGTCGGCGGTGCTGGCCGGCTGCAACGTTTGATAAACGCGTGACGTCATCCGCGCGTGCCGTATACGGTGGTGGACCGTTTACAGCTGATAAACCAGTACAAAGTTTAAACATCCTATATGCAGTGGATTCCACTTTATCGGTACACATCGGGACCATATCAAATTGTCAAAATCTCCCAATTAACTGGCTGGCCGTATTATCCAAAATTGCTAAAAAGTAAGCAAATACGCCTTATGAACCAAAATCCCTTAATATCAGAAAAAACAAACATAACTCTTAACTACAGTAAACAGCGCAATTGTAAGATTTTTTACTAACAAAGTAAGTCTAAGAAAGTACAGTAATAAATATATAATAATTCTGTAATTACAGCATAATGAAGTAGCAGGAACAGGCTTATTTTTAAGAAAATAAATTCACATACCTGTGATTTATGTTTTTAGAAAAAATTCATGCAATATGAATTGACGTTTTCTTCAATGACTGAAGCTGTACAAAGTCTGAACAAATTTAAAATTCTTGCATAGGGCTGTTTTGATTGCCTCGTAGCATAATATACCCCTGTGGTTCAGCTATGAACGTTTTCGTAACCTGCTAACGTCTTGGTTCATTGTTATCGTCGTTTTTTTCCGTTGCATACGCCTACTTTAAAACATTCGTTTTTCTTAAAACATTCTACATTCATCAAACCGGATGAATTCTTATTGATTTTTAAGTTGCTGTAATAAGCAGCTTGCGCTTTCATCCTTAACTTTTGCCTCTGGTAGCAGAAGACTCGCTTGCTGATTGACTGAAAAACCACAGTGGACAAAGCAATTTTTAATCGTAGCTAGATTTTGCCAACTGTATTGCTTGACATACTTTCACAAACTGTAATGTGACTCTCGCACCGACTCCTGTATCTGTGGAGGATGAAGTTAAAACGTTTCCTTCTATTTTGTGCAATTACCTCTATAAATTAATTTAAATTTTTTTATTATACCCATGGCAAGTAGTTGAATCAGGCTTGTAGTATTATGTGGTAAAACCTTGATAGTTATGGTTTTTAAGCAATCTATACGTGGATGAGCTGTACAGTAGTCTATAATTAGAAGACATTTTCTAAACTCTTTTGTAACTCTGCATTCCAATTTACAACACATTTCTGAGTAACTGTGCTTGTCATTCGAATATTTTTGTTAAAACAATAATGAACGGGTAAAGCATCGATTCTGAGCCATTTAAAACGACGAGGATTAGCCAAATTGGCTATCACGAGTAACTCGCGTTTATCACTACCGGAAGTAATTGTACAGTAGAGCACAGTGACATGGTCCATTGATTTTCTTAAGCCTGATAGTTTCATATGTTGTGCCCCGATACAACTAACCGGTTTTGTTAGCATTATGAATATCACCCGTCGAAAATTTCTCTAGCGTTTAGGGTAGTGTATACTTCTTCCAGTTTTTAGCATTTCCGAGATCAGCACTAACTTTTCCCCGTGGGCTATCTTAAATTGAATTTATTTCCCACTTTTATAGCAAGCTAACCAACCATCTGTAAATTAAAAACAATTATGGTTTAATTCCTTGAAAAATCCTTCCGTTTTAATTTTAAGAATTGGGTCGCTAACAGACAAACCTTGACCAGTGACAGTGGAGAACCATTCATTTAAAGCATCTTCAACACGTCCTTTCGTCACGTGTCCATTTTTGAGAAGCCACTTAAAGTCCGTCTATTAAAAGCCACTCTTGTCATAATTTTTCTTCTTGTGGCAGGACACAATAAATTGTACTTTCCGGTACTCGTTTACTAGTACAATAAATTGTACGATTTCTGCGAGTTTCCGTTTACTAGTATTAGGCGGGTAACTTTAGTAATATCAAGTAACTTAATTCTTTCAGCCTAAGCCATGTCATTCTGCGGCAAATTCGTAGTTTGAAACGAAAAATTATAGACAAACTTAAAGACAAACTGATAATTAAAACAAAGAAAATCCCAATATAATGACAATTAAAGCGAAAAAAATAGTCACCACGCAATGATAAAACAAAAAAGTCCGTATGTAATGACAATTAAAACGTAAAATATAGTCACCACACAATGATAAAACAAAAAAGTCCCTATAAAGTAACAATTACTACGCAAAAAATAGTCACCACACAATTACAAAACGAAAAACGTCACTATATTATGACAATTACAATATCAAAAATAGACACCACACAATGATAAAACGAATAAAGTCACTACCCTCCGATACGCTTAACACAGAAAGTCCGAAACCGTAAACATGTCGTTGGTTTGTTTTTAAGAATGTACTGTATTGTTATAGTTTGTCGCTCTCACTAGTCTACTCGTTTAAGTCATGTTCTCAAATAAATTAATTAATAAATGGTTTATTACTTCAGTTTAGAAAAATTGAGACATTACTGGACCGAATAACCGACGGTCCGCACCTATTAAGCAAAGCAACTTTCTATGTGTAACCCTGTTTTGTTTTCGTATTTCGTAATATTGGTCCAATAAAACGGCTGGCCCTAACAACCGGTGGCCCCATTAACCGGAATACACTGTCACATGTTACGTAAAAATCAGAATGATCAATATTGCACACCACTATATAAAAATTATTCCGATTAGCGCTTTCAAGCTTCACAGATCATCGTCAGATCAGGAATAATTTTTATATAGTGGTGTGCAATATTGATCATTCTGATTGTGATTTCAACCACTAACACAAATTTCTTCATTAAACGTCTGTTACGTAAAAGACAATAATAATTATTACATACGGTTTGCTATACTTTTTAGCAAATTTGGAATATTACATAAATAGAACAATTGCACGCATAATATTTCATAGATACAGACATTCAAAATGTGTATTAATTATTCTTGTATTTCCCGTATTCAGGTCTTGATTATGACGTTTTTGAACTTGACAAAAATGTTTTAGTTTCCATAAAAATGCTTTAAAACTGTGTTTGGATAATGAACAAACTTAAAAATCTTCAACCCTCGGGGTTTTTAAAAAATATTTTTGTAAAGCGGCTAATAGTCCATTCTGTATATTCAGAAGTGAAGTCCAAGAAATTCGTAAGAACCTGTTTCCGTTTATGATTATAATTTGCTAGTAATATAGTTGAGGTAATTTATGGTTAACAAAGTTTAATTAAAAACGAATCTTAACCATGCTTAATTACCTAATCTGGAAACAATATTAAAATCATCTGTGTCATATTTTTTCGTGTTTTTTTTAATAATTGCACAACACACCATAAATATTCTAATGCTTATAACAATATAAACTAAACTGTGTGTCCAGTGACACAAAATTATAAAAACTTACTAGACAGTAGTTTCTTGTACAATGGAATAACTATTTTGGAAACTCATGTTAATTGAAATCATGAAAGCAGATCTCTCCCTTGAAAGGGATAAGCAATCTTTCCCTTGTCAGTTCATGGAATAGGTTAAATCTAGCGTAGAGTTTAAAAAAGTTTCTAAAAAATGTTGTAACATAGTTAGAAAAAAAAATAAAGTGAAAACAATGAATTCATAAAAACGTCCACCATCTAATTGAGAAAGACATTTAACGAGGAACAACGTCCCAGGAGGAAATAGCATTTACTCAGCAAACTGAAAACGAGACAAGTACATTACATATTCATGAAGGCTGTTGAATATAATAACAAATCATAGAAGCTGGTGGCGTGAGGGCAAAACAAATTGGGAATTACAGAACAGCACTCTATAAACATTGAAAGAACCTCTCAATTGTTGACTATATCTTTGTCCTTTTAAGCTGAGATAATAAAAAATAACGTGACTGTTGACATACACGCTCAAGAAATATAGGCTGGACATGTTATGTGCGGAAATCTGCTAATTTGTGTTTTCTTCAATACTCATATCTCACTCCGTTATGAGAGGAAACCTTCATTATCCAATTTTTTTTCTTCCCCTTAAACTTTAAAATATTAAAATAATATTTAAATATAAATTAAATTAAAATAAATTATAATAAATATAAAAAAATAATATTACAATTTTAACATACATTTTTTAATGTTGTAAAGTCGTGTTTCCTTTTATAGTAAGTGTTGTGGCCTAACTGGATAAACTCAATTGTATTAAACCGTTCGAATTTCTAGGTTTGATTCCTTCTCTTTCATTTGTCCTATCAATTCATTCTAATTGAAACTTATACTTTTTTGACCCAGACCTTATTAGAGTATTCGAGGACTAGCAGTTTTTATTTTAGCACACTATCTTTATTATTACCAGAGCAAGGAAGAGCAAGACCAAAGATTCCTACAATCCTATACTGTAAAATATTGTGGAACGGTAACCAACAGTTTGTTATGGAATGCTGAATGACGATATGTCCTGATGTAAGAAGTCCTTTTAGAGCAATTTATCACGTAAAAACGCTTTCCAGTATCGTGTAAGGGTATAATTGTAGATATGATACTGATAAAACATATTTAAATAAGAATTTAAGCCACAGAGAGGATACAATATTTATAAACTTTATTCTTCACCCAACAGCTATGACATAATTGGTACTGGAAATGTCCTTATTGTTCTCTTTGAGTCTAAAGTCTGGATAACGTATAATGTAGGTTTTGACATTGTTTTTTATTATTAGCATTTACCCAACATTTTCGTATTTTGTACGACACTGAGAAACATTTGAGAACAAAGGAATCTTTACGTGTTTAAAACTATAATTATAAAACGCCTGGTCTAAAAATAAAATCAGAAAAAGGGAAATAAAAGGAATCTCTCATGATATTTAAAAATTATATCTTCACATCAGGTGACCGGATTGTATCGGTTTTATATTTCCTGTTGGTTATCAGTACATTTTCAAATAGTCTAATCGTGATATATTTCAAATCTTTTTAATTATAATTTTTTAAAATTTTCAACCTAAGTCTTTATAGAAATAAATGTTTCTCTATAACTATTGACTTTAATTTAATTTTTTTTAGCGTATAATGACAGGTAGTTTTTATCAGTGTTTCAAGGATAATACATTGTTCTTCATTCACGAGCACTATACATGTGTGTACATGCACATGAATGGCATTCTATAATTTAGACCACGTGGTTATATTGAAAAGTTTGAACATCCATGATGGGAAATGGGAAATAAAAGTTGATATATATCTATCCTGGTTACAACGACTTTAAATAATTTTAAAAGAAAGAATATACCATAGTTTTATTGTTTTAATTATGCTAATGTTATAACGTTTTTCCTGTATTATCTTGAACAATTTAAACGTAAAATTTTTAATTATTGTTTAAAGTCTGTGCAACAGTGAACGTATTGTGTTTCATAACGAATACTGGCGTCTGGCGGTACACTCTGAAAGAAGTTAGATCACTTGGTATGAAAGAGACTAGCTTATTTTTGAAACAGTAATCTTATGGATCTGACATTGAATAATATAACACAATGTGATGGCTGTGTTCTCGACTTGCAACGTACTAAATAAAAACAAATTTACCCCTTTTACAGATGTTATTACATTTAGTCTCTCTGTATATTGTAACGTATCAAAATTGTCGTTACATAAAAATAATATCAAATACCCAGAATAAAAATCTACCATGTACACGTCTAAGCCAAAAACGACCAAAAAACACTAAAATATAGAAATCAATCGTATATCCATGGATAAATAATGTTGAAGTACATAAGCACCGTAGATGAAAGAAATATAATTGAATGCATTATTAATATTATAAGAAGAGGAAAAATAGACCGAACAGCTACGTTAGCAACCAGGACCCAATGGATCATGTAAGTGAGGGAACATATCATATAAGTGAGGAAACATATCATATAAGTGAGGGAATATATAATGTAAGTGAGGGAACATATAATATAAGTGAGGCAACGGATCATACAAGTGAGGGAAAATACCCAATAAGTAAGAAACCTGTATATAAGAAGAAGAAGAAACCTATATATAAGAAGAGGAAAAGTCTATATAAATAAGAAGAGGAAAAATGTATAATAAACAATGAAAAATATTTAACAAGGAACAAGACAATAACATTACCAGTGTGAGGAAGACACGATAAATAAGGAAAGTATTTATTAAATGGGGCAAATACCCAACTAATAAGAAGATAATAATACAAGTATGAAGAATACCAGATAAGTGAATAAAGATACCCCAACAAGGAAGAACATGAAGGAAAAACAACGTGACCAAGAACAAAGTGTCGACAAAATAATAAGCAGCCACAAACAATAATAGTGAGTGACTTATAAATGAATCGATTAATACCAAAATACCACAATCCCAAACTAAAGAACACGAACAATGAAAGTGCAATGTTTATGGAAGATGAAGATAAGAAGTGTTAACAAAGATATATAACAACCTCAAATAAACAACACAAACAATCAGTGTATTATTTATGAGACAAGAATATAATAAAATAAAACATAAAATGACCACAAATGTACTTATAATAAAGAGAGAAATAATTGCTCAACAATGACTGAAATTGAATGTAAAATCCTTAATAAAATATATGTTTAAATATCAGGAGAGTGAAGTGTAAAACCAATACAGAATGTAATTATTAATGTATCAAAGATAAGACAACCTGTAATAGAAAAAACAAAACAGTTTACCCAAACCCAAATGTAAACACATAATATGTATGACAATAACAAGTTAGAATTAAATAATAATGTGTGAACAAATAGTATATAATATAAGTAAAATAAGGAAAATATTGTACTAGATAATAGTAATAACATATCATAGTAAATAGACATGGAATTAAGCAAGAAACTAAACAAATCCATATAAGCATTGTTGTCAATTCAGTAGGATACACATAACCTCAACCGAACAGAATCTGAAACACAGAATCACAAATAACAATTAGAAAAATGCAGACAAAAGTAATTACCTGAATCAACAACCAAACTAGAATAAATGGTTAACAGAATAAACCCAGTATGAACTAAGAAACACAAATATATACTCTATATTGTTTAAACAAATCATAGCCAAATTACCAAAACACAAGGTGACTATCAGAATTACATAAAATACTCACTTAAATGTAATAAAGGAGAGGAAGATAGCATAACAGTAGTTACTAGAATACACAGTACCTCTTTGAGAACCATTAACAGACATTAAATACATAAATTTATATGAAAATAATAATAAACAAATATGCATGTCAAATGGGACTAGATGTAAGTAGCAATCCTACAGAGAATTATGAATAATTAACACAGCAGGGAGTATTATATACACAAGACAAGCTGTAGACAAAGTCTAAGGACACCTTAATGGATGAAAATACATCCCTAATGCACAAATAATAATATAACATGAATATCAATATGACAGAAACTATGACATGATGTGTTAAAACCATGCAGTGTAAATGAATGAAGCAACATTAATGGACACAAAGCTTCACAAAAGATGTACTAATCTCAAATGTACAAAATAAACCCAAGGAATTGTATTATTATAAGATATATGTTAGAAATAATAAGTATTATTGCAAGGACATGTAGGGCCTACACGCCTGAAAATGCATTAGGAAAGATTGTACATAATTTAGTATTTAAGGAGTAGTTAATAAGAGATAATGACTCTAAATATCTACAGTGAGTGTTAGAAATAACATGTATTATAATAAAGTGGAAAAAACTTATGTATAATTAAGAACCACGAAAAGTGCATCATCAAAAAGATAATTAGGTTAATCATGGAGGATTTATAGCTTGAGTAGACTCAAAATAAAGAGCCGAGCATCCGCAAAATTGTGATACCATTAATTTCTTAATCCGAAATGTACTAAAAAAGTTATAAACGATAATAATTTTTCTTTCAATTACAAAAGAATTGATAGCGTCATCTCCGTACTCTCAAACCCAAAGCTAGATACTTAGAAATAAAATTTCTTAATTTATTAAGGCATATGGGTACGAGATTAACAGATTTTCAACCAATAAGAAGAGCTGATTTCAACAGACGCCGAGAGCGGCTTCGAAGGAGAACACTACTAGCAAACTGACCACCAAAGCATACGGAACGAGTCTCCGACGAGAGTAAATTTTTAAAATGTGCGCGCTCCCTAGTGTAAACAAATACATCTAACCTAACTAAAGTGTTTTTAACCTCTAACGAGTGAAGTGCAACGAGTGATGTGAGATAATAAACAAAACATTGCCAGTGTATAATATCGGCAATGATGAGTGGGAAAATAAGGGAGTATCTAGATTTAGCGACATTTTAATGAATATTAATGTTTATAAAATGGTAAAATTTTTACGTTGGTACTACTTTAGTCAAGTACAGTTGTACATGACTAAAATAAATAATAATTATTAATTAACCAGTAATTGAACAGAAGTTCTCAATTTTAATTATTTAAATAAATATTATTAATTTTAGAAAGAGATGACAATAGAATTTAATATTTTAACCAACATTGATGCAAACAAGCCTAAGCCTGGATGCTGAATTGACCATAACCAAAACGAATGTCAATTCATTTATAAATAATAACCGACAACTATCAATACAGTTAATGAATAATGAACGTACCATGAACAAATATTATGTATAGTTATAAGATTTTAATGCCATCAATTTAAATATTTTAATAATCAACTTAGAGTAAATGGCACTCTAACCTCCCTGTTACGAAAAGGTATAACAGCAATACAGAGCTGTGCTTTCACATTAAGCAAGCTTAAATATACTCAATTGTAATGAGATTATGAATTAATTATTATATTTTTGTTATTAATATCCATTCAAGGAATATTATTCCGACACACAGCAATTTTAATCGTATCGTACTTCCCACAACATAACCTACGAGGTTGACAGGTGGACCAGATACGATAATTTTCAATATTATAATTAAACTTGTTTTCTTGATTTTGTAATCACTCTCTATAATACGCCATTGTCGTATATTAGCATTTTTGTATCCAGTATCTTGTACACTAAAAGAATTCACGACTTTTGGTAATTATAAACAAAAATCTAACCAAACCAGGTTAGCACAATACAATATAAATAATCAGTGTTACCAGCCCTGAGCTTTAAGAATCTCGGTGACGAGTTGAATTACTTTTTGATGTTTATAAATTGTTTTAAAGGGTTTTAATTGAAATTAACGTATTGTTAATAAAGTACAAATTTACTTACACTTGAATCAGTCTTTCATTTCAAAGTAGATAATAACGACAACATTAACAGAGCAATTGTTTTACAAAGTGTCAGTACAGCGAACAAGCGGCCAATATTTTAAATTTCAAACCGTCTCACAAATATAAAATAATTTTATTTACTGTGCATCCACATATATACTTGTGAAAAATTTTATAAACTGTGTTGTGTCATTTTAGTGCATTACAGGATCTACTTTGGAAGGTTGACAACAATAATAACTGGTAAGTGAAGGGTAAATCTACCAGTGTTCTATGAGAGAATTAAACATTACTTTTCAGCTTTTAAACCCCTTGAACAAATAAATCATAAATAATAATAATAATTAAACATCCCCACACACATAATTAAAACGTGTGACCCATTATACTTCAACTCATAGTAATTACAACGTGAGTAATCAAAGATGTGATTTATTACTACTATTACACACCAATAATCATCTTCTATTTCGTTGTAGTATTACAATATTAAACGTTAAATGTCGTCTGAAACACGTCACTTTTCTTTAGCTTTAAATGTTACTCTTGCTACGCTTGGAACATATCGTTGTAACTTAAGTTCTTTAATGTTTTCTTATTATTTATTTCAGAAAACTGGAAACAATTTTTGCTACATTATAATCTACAGTGTGCGTTGGGTTATTCTACTTTCAAATTCTTTCTTCGAACATTAATTATGTGGTTTTTGTATAGTTGATCTACTTGAAAGTCAAGCCTGACATTCAGGAGTACAGAAACCTGAATATGATATAAAGATAACCTATTTGATTTCTAACAATGCTCTCAGGATCATCCGCTGGAAATTTCTATGTTTAAGGTCTCCGTTCTCCTAATTTGAAGTAAGCATTAGCAATTAACATATCTTCTTTTTCAGAAATTGCTTTTGGCTTTCGTCCCTTTTATTTCCTGTTCCTAGACCAAATTCTTCAGTCACACAGCCTACTTTCCTTTTTCAAATTTTGCGTTGAAATGACCTACGACGACAGTAATATCGCTGCGCTTTGTACCATTTTTAGCTTCATTAATATCCTCGTGAAATTTCTCAAGTTGTTCTTCACTTTTATCAGCCGTAGAGGAACACACTTGTACATTGAATTTTCTCTGTACTACTTGCAGTTCTAACACCAATATTCTATAAAAAATTTGCATGAAAGTGGTCACTCATTGTGCAACGTTTTTATCAACAATTAGGCCTATTGCTACTATATTCAAATAATAGTAGATTTTCCAGCCAAAGCTATTGGCCAGTAAGAAAGGACTGGTAATACTAGCAGCCACTTGATCGACAGAGCTTTGTTAGTTCTCTAGCAGGACTCACCACGTGCAGTGACGTTGGTTCGGCATTTCGGGCGTCGCCTTTTGTAACTCTAAGATTAGAAACGTGTAGTCTACAAACCAAATTTTCTGTGGTTTCTATGTACAAACCATGTGGATTCTTATAAGAAGTAATTCTGACCGCTCTCGCTAACGAAATATGGCTATATTTTTGATATTTTAGTATAAAATTTGGTGATAGTTTTTAGAATTTTCTCACAGACCTCAAAAGACTATAAGGTTTCCAAAAGTACCCAAAAGTTTCCAAAAGCTTTTCTGGTCACTCTACCATGATAAAGCGTGTTCTGCATAAATTATAAACATTGTCACTTTACTGTTAGCTGATAAGTCATCATTTAAGTAACATCATCATTTAGGTAGTCAACAATCGATCTGAGTAAATAACGAATTCCTTTAATTGTTGCCTTGCTTTGGTATTTGGTGTTTGTTTGGTATCATTGTTGCTTCATTCTGCTAGTGGAATAATTATGCAATGGAATAATTGTGATCACAAATAAACCAACTCTATCCCGATCCTTGTGTATGCACTAAAGTAACTGCCTCATGTGCGCGTGTTCTATGTAGAACAAACACAAATCCACAAATGCCATGCCTAAACAGGTTATTCCGACAGCTCACGACTTTTTGTTGTGTAAAAACTAAGAAATATTCTACTTTTATTTCCTATAAGAACTGATTTGGTTCCAATATGCTTCGGTCATTTGTGATCCACGTTCTCTTTCTTTTTTAGCTTCTAACTCATCTTGGAAGGTCTTGAGTGTTAAATGTCATTTGTTTGCTTATCACTTTCCATTTGCATCAGATGTCCGAATCAAAGGCTTAGGTTTTTTGTTCTCTACCATAGTTTGTGTTGGTCTGAAGTCTATATTATTTCTCACTTATTCACTCGTCTACCTGTATCACCCACTAACCTTTGTAAGACATTTCATTTTAGCTATGTAGAGTCTCTTTCTCTCTTTATTCTTTATCTTCCTCTCTCTATGTGTTATAAAAGGAAATTATTCTTTATATTCTTTACTTTAATTTCATTTTTCATTTTCTTATTACAAATACTTTGTGCAAGTAAATTCTAATCCTTCGTTACGTGTGCATAATAAAAAGCTAATGTATTCAAACAGAGACGAGACATTAAATGTTTGAATATTATTCTTTCAGAAACAGAGAACGTAAAAGTTTAACAACAGAAAGCATACTCAAGTAGTGTTACTATTTTAATGACGCCATGACAAATTAATTTTATATTGGCAGTTTTATTTTATTTTTGATAATTTAAATAATAAAAATTTTTATATTTCTTTAATTATAATTTTATTATCCTTCTACTGCTGTGTAATTATGAAGTTTTGTTTTCAGAATGAAAGCTGCCGTTCACAGTACACGCGGGAGACCACTTGATAAGAGAGAGACAAACTCAACGTTTAACGGTAGCCTGTACCGTCGAAAAATATAACAAAAATGTGGCCATTTTTTTAACTTACAAGTGTATTATATAAATCAGATTCTACCCCTGTAGAGACACTTAGTTTGTCTATGTATTGAGCGTGTATCAAGTAAAATGCGTGACTATTTTAGTTTTAACTGTTACTCTTACTCCTGCAAGGTTTTGGTGAGTTTCGACGAAACGTCATTTTACTTGTTCTTACCCGCTCAATTAATCCCTTACTTTCACTTGGTCACAACTACCTGAATCCATGGCAACTATTAGAAACGTTCCTCTTCTAAACTTAGATGAGCACTCCATACTATAACTTTTTAATTTGTACGCATAATCTCTTTCTTCCAATTGTTTTGGCAGATTAGCTTAGGTTAAGTTGGTTCCTGCTAGATTAGATTGATTAGGTTGATGTTCTGCTAAAATTATAATATCAATACATCAAACAAATACTATCTTTAAAACAAATATTTCTACCGGAATCTGAAAAAGGATTTTTTGGAAAAACAGAACAATCTCTTCATAAACATTTTTAGATGAGACGAGGTAAAAATAAATGAATCGCACTAAGTATTTTAAAAATATTTTGTTGTGCGAATTTTTCTCAGGATTGCTATGTCTGATATTAAAAAGAAATAATTATTTCCTAATTTGTTACCTGGAAACTTAGGCAACTCAGTTGTTAACTTACGGTAAACTAAAACATTAATAGTCCAGTGGTCGTGTGGCGTCATTAATAGACCACTCGTCATTTAAAAGAAACCTCCACATGCTATATAAGTTTTGAGGTTTATAAGTACTTTCAATTCTTTCATAATTTTTTACTTTTCTGGACTACTTGGATTGTTTCCTTTGATGACCCCACTAATAATATATATACCTCGATTTAGATTTTTAGTTAGGTCAATGCAGACTTTTTCCCCAAATAATATCAACGAGCATAAAGTTCCAAGAGAAACAGACAATTTCATGTTTTAAAAAACATTATTTATAAAACTACGACTTTCCGAAATTAGTATAAAAATTATATTTACATAGATTAGTAGATTAGTAGAGATTATACCTTCATGACTATTTAGATGTTAAAGAGGAGAAACAACTTATTTGTAAGAGCGGGAACCTCTCATTCGCAAAGATTTTGAGTATGTTTTTGTTTCCTTAGTAGAGGTTATCAACATCTAGCTAAGTAGTTAGGTGGTGGGGCTGCCACCTTCAGGTATCCAAACAGGCCTGTTTTCTGTTAGGATTGTCTCCCCTAGCCGAAGGTTCCAGTTTCAAGGCGCTGAAAACTTGCCTTTCAGCCTCTCCCGACAGTAACATAACGTACATCCATTGTACGCCATGGTTTCCAGGGGCCACGCGGCTTTCGCCTTCGAGGACGTGGAAGTAGGCTTTGCTGGCAGAGCTGACTTCATTTCTCAAGTTCCGAAGATATGAGTTCGTTGGAAGATATGAGGCTACCTAAACAAGTAATACGATACAGACCTCAGGGAAGACGCGATATGGGTCGACCAAGGAAGAGATGACTTCACTGAAGTCGGAACAGGCTGTAAGCCTATAACTTGACGTGGAGAAGAAGAGGAATTAATGAATACCTTTCATTCGAACTTTCGATAGTGAGTAAATCGCCAATTATCAGAAAAAACAATTATCCAAAAAAATCATTTAACCCAAAACAACTTGAAAATTCAAGTGTTTGAAAAATAAAATCAAGTGTAGGTCTAATTTGTAATTTATGTTCATAGACCGGATCGTAGGTCCAATGATAACCATTCTAACAATCTAGACAACCAATGAGTTAATGGCGTTAACAGAAAGAACTGTGTAAAACAAAAGAAAGTGACCGACTTGTTTCACATAAAAAATTAAAAATTTTCACGCCAGTGTTGCCACCAAAGATGCGGTATCATATTTGTTCTTAATGTCAATGTAATTTTACTGAACTCTGCATAGTGTTACTTCTAAATCTGAAAGATGTTACATGCTGTCTTACTAACATTTTATATGAACTGAACTTATTTTAGGGGACTTCATTATATAGTACTGTGATGTACAGTATTTAAATTTTTTTCAATATGCTACGCAACTTTTTCGTTACTTTTATTGAAAAGTAGTATTAAGTGACAAGAAACGTGGTAATATTTACAATTAACAAGTGTATTATATACATTAAATTCAGCACTTTTACAGATTCAATTGAATTTAGTTTGTTTAGTGCGTATCAAGTAAAATGGGTGACTGTTTTAGTTTTAACTGTTACTCCTAGTAGGTATATTAAATTTTAAAATATATATTTTAACAATATATTTTATCAACACTATAGTTAAAAGTCAGTTAATATTTACTTTATTGGTATTAGTAAAATTCCTTTACTAATGCTTTCCTTATCAAGAGAGACTGATTATAAAAAAATTGGTTATCCTCAACTGCTTTGTACCAATATTTTGGACACTAGCGTTCTACTGCAATTCGTGCCACTGTAATGTGTTTCTAGCCCACTCGCTAAGCTACTCATCACGCTACTAATCTGTTACCATATTTAATTAACTCAGTAAAATATCTTTATTGACTACACAAGTTTAGAACACAGAAGTAAGACAACATCACAGTAGTGGCTGTTTGCATCAAATGTGTATTAACTATCTCCGGTAAAATCATTTCCGAGTGACGAAATTAAAGATTTCCAATTACTCGAACTAAATTTGTAAAGTATAAAAATTAAATGTTTAGATATTTTTTATTGTTGGTACTGTTACGTAATACGGAACGTTCTACAAATATCTCGGCTATCCCAGCGGAGCCCAGCTGTAGCCTAATGCGTCGCGTACATATTGTTGCTACTTTGAGATGAAAGACAATTACGTGACACATGTCATGCGTCAACAATCGAGTCTATTCCAGAGCTCACTGTGTTCAAGGACACTGTTTCTAGTAGATTCGAGAGCGCCTGTTTGTTTAACACGTCATCCAAAGTGACAAAGTATTCTGGCATAACAGTGACGGTCACTTTCAGTTTACTTTGGTCGATTACTCAGTGCGTTTCAAGTGGCTATTAGTGAAAAGTGACTATTGTGCGGAACTCTAGTAGTTGACATTATTATCGAGTGTGGATTAATTTAATTTGAATTATTGTACGAGTATAAACTTGTTAGTTACAAACTGTTAATTGTGAATAATTAAAGCTGGTTTCTAGTGACTTCATTGGTGTCTTGTATGCAAACTTGGGATTAACGATTAAAAAAATTATCGATTTTTTTCTGCTTCTCAAATGGTACAGTAGCCAAAATAGTTGTTGAAGTCAATGTACGAGAAAGTTTGTTCTAAGTATTCCTAATCCTTTGGTAGACAATGGACTGGATTCCCCCATGCCACCGTTAGGTCTAATTTGTCTCTTTGTTGTCAACGTCCGGGTGGCAAGGATGGTTTTCTGTCTTTTGTTGAATTAGTTGCATGACCACCCCAGAGAAGTAAACAGCAAATAACTTCCTTTTTTGACATCTGAAATATTGGGAATAAAGTGTTGATAACGTGCGTTTTATTAACAGGCTGAGTTCTAAAACGAAATTGCTTTACATGCGCTGAATATTGCAAGTGTTCATTTGGTGACACGAATCGGCAACATTTATCAGCTGCTAGGCGAGCGCGTCATAAACGTTTAGCAATGATTGGCTAGTTCAAAGAACGCCAAATTTCACTCCTCCTACTACCCAGACATCGCAAAAGAGACATCGCATCATTTAAACAGATTTTTAATTCCACCAATTTATCGTTCACTGTCCGTTCTCATGTGCGTATTGTCATTTTTATATTTGTGCAGTCAGCCTAGTGGTAATTGTCGCGTTTCTAGAGTTTTGTGTTGGTTGTTTTGTAAATAGAGTAGTTTTTTGTTACGTACCGGTATTTTTGTTTTTTCACGAATTTATTATCAGTATCATTTATTATTTTTATATTAATATGACATCGTCGCATTGGCTACAAATTTCTAGATTTTATGAACATACTTAGAAAGTAGACAGTCTTAATTTGACTTTTAAGTGCTTGATGTGTGTGTGCCAAGGTCAAATATATTAAACTTTGCTGACTGTAGTGTCTAATTTGAGGGCACACATAAAGGTAAGCAGATTAATCTATATATAAAACCCAAAGTCTAAGGATTTATTTGTATTGAATACAAATTCACACTGTTACACCTACTGCCACCAAATTTTGCACAGATAGCCTTTCATACAAAGCAAAAAACACTGTTAAATTTGAATTATGCAAGATATCTGGGCTGTTTGGCCGTGGTCCCTGGTTTAAAACAAAAACCAGGTTTGGTTTTGTTTTAAACCAGGGACCACGGCCAAACAGCCCGGATATCTTGCATAATTCAAATGACACCGGCCGTGAAAGCCTAAGGAATAATTTAAAACACTGTTAAACTTGGAATTTGTTATTCTGCCCCGTTCGCACGATTTTGGCCCTTCCAATTATGCCCTTTTGTTGACGTGTATAAAGATGTCAACAACACCATGAAGACTAGAATTAATTATCATAGTAACAATTAAATAAACAAATGCTATTTAGACGCATCGGAACTGTAATTTTATCCGTTCCTGCAGTATATTTTCGATGTTTTTAGTATGCGATTGTATCGATATAAAAAAGTAGTAACATGCTACTACTACTACTACTACTACTACTACTACTACTACTACTACTACTACTACTACTACTACTACTACTACTACTACTACTATTACTACTACTACTTTCTTGTATTATTCGAATTGTAGGCATCGATTTTTACTTATTTATTTATAGCCTGTATCTAGTTTTGAAAGAAATCGATATTTCAAACGGCCTTGACATCGTTGACCTATTCAAAACTTTCGTGGCGTTCGTGTCTTTCGTTGATTTTTATATCAACATTAGCGTACAGAGTATGTACGTTAACTACTATAAGTTAGCAGACCTCACTGGGTAGTGTGTAGTTGTTGATTAATCTGAATTACACCGAATAGTTGTCCGACTTTAATTAACTATCGCCATTAGTTGCTTCTCAGTTCAGAAACTGTGCGTGAGCGTTTGTAAAAATATTCTCGGAAGTTTGCTGCTGTGTTTGCTCATTCTTTCTCTTTCTTTTATAAGGAATCAGTCAATTAAAATTTGCGGTCAATTAATTTTTTCAGTCGATGCAAGTCGATTGATTTGTCTAACAAAACATTCTTAATTAACCGTTATTTTTAATTAACCAAAAACTGAAGTGTCAACTTTTTTCCGCCACTACACCATTGTAAGTTGTACAAAAACAAAATATTCTTCACATTTTTCACGACCGAAATTTGATATCTGCTCTCTTTTGCTTTATTTACTCAGTGATCTGCTGTAGTCTAACCCAAGGAAAATGGAATGTGGAAAAATAGAGTCTGCTATACAGCACTTACCAAATGTACAAAGCAATAAAGAGTATTGTATTAAGTAGATTTAGAGCTTAAACGATTTAGATTTTTCTGTTTGGAAGGTTACCAGAAGGGTCTTCTAATGTTTCTCGGTGATCCAGGCTTCGCGGAGACGCTTAACTAATATGTCCCATTGGCATTAGGTTCATAAATGCCTTTTGTCTCGCCTTACGGCATCATTACATTCACAACGTTGTCGATTCTGAGTTCACCTCGTATGTACCATTTCCTCAACCTTTCCAACAAAGTACATTTCAACTTTCCGTAATTAGTGTCAGAGATGGTAGTTTTTCGGAGAGGGGAGAAAGAGAGACAGACAGACAGGGAAATACAGACAGAGACAGAGAGTGAGAGAGAGGAGAGGAGAAAGGTGTAAACCTACAGTAGTAAAAACCATTGAATTTTTATTAGAGGTGGCTGCTGATAACGTCCTTTAAAATAATGAACGAATATACTCAGACAAAGTAACCTTTTTCAGTCCGCCTTGTGACTTCTTTTTAATATATAGATGACGCGTTTCAAAGCATATGCTTCAACATCAGATCATAAAATATCACTCGTAGGTTGTCAACGGTTAACAATCCTTTGCACTGTACACGCGTCAGTAGGTGCGCACTTATTCACGTTTGGTCGACCACATTGAGTATAATCATTATTGCATAGCCAGTTTAATGAAAGATGATCAAAATGTGTGGATTTAGTGCAAAACGCCCGCCAGTGTTTAGCACAAACTATTCTACTTTTCATGTCTGCTATGTCTACACTAAATTTTACATTATAGCAGTCCTAGGCGCTCATTCTGTACTTCACAGTTAAAACTCTGCTATTCATTCATACATTCGTTTGAGGATATGTGACTGCATAATAATGTGTTTTGTTTAGTGTCTCTGCAATAAATTCAACCCTTGTATTTGCCCAATGTGAAAATACTCAGGTTGGAAAGATTTACTACTCTGAGTGGCACGATCAAAACAACAAAGCATGTGTGTGCAGCGCGAGCGCAACAAGCGCGCGCGCGTGCCAGAGTGCGTGCTGGAGTCAATGCAAGCCGCGCGCGCTCGCACTGAACCACAACATGCAGACTGCAACGCGGGACATGTCGGCTCAAGCGGTGCGGTGTCAGTCTGTACGCGTGGGTGACACATGCTTGCGCATACCAGAGTATACGTGTTGGAGTCAATGCAAGCCGCGCGCGCTCGCACTGACCCCCAACAAGCAACGCAGGCCGTGTGTCCGCCAAACGGGTGTGTGTGAGTGTGATGCTCGTGCCCTAACCGCAGCAATCAAACCAGCAAAAACCCCGTATACCTCGAGTATTTCACAATGAGTAAACATTCGACGAGATGGATTTATTTGGAGAGACACCATCGGAATACTTCTGTAATCGTTGACAATTTGATTTAAAATAAATAATTTCATTAGTTTTGTTCAATTGCTTAGAAACAGACAATTCATTGTTAATAATTATAAGAATTAAAATTTAATAGTACATTTTTTGAAGTTCGTAAAATTCAAATTCGTGTTACATACTCTTATTTTGAAGAAAACAAAAGGTAAAATTTATTTTACCAAAAATTCATTGGCTTTCAGAATTCACCTTAACTAAATAATTTAGATTCTAAAATTCTACTTTCTGTTAGATAATCTAAAATATTAGAACGTCTTTGCCTGCACAACGCCAAATCTGCCTCAGTTGCATCTCCACCTCCCAATTATTTTTTCACGTCAACTTGTAGATTATAAAAGTAATCTACACGATAAAAAAAAAGTTTTGAAAAAATAAAAATTAAAAAACATGAGAATAGAGTAACGACTTTAATATTTCATATTTTGAACAAGATTGATTAGTAAACATAACATAATAACATTAGTGATTAAATATAATTAAAATTAATAACATAACTTTACTTTATGATGATGCCTGTCAATAACATTACTTGTCTTTACAGATGATTGTCAAAGGAAATAAATTGAGGTTAGTATGTAATTAAGAAAGTTGGAGTAATTTGGGTATGTTTTGCGAGGACCGATATGTAAAGTTCTATAACTTGGACTTTAGTGTTATGGCCTGATTGCTATTCTTGATTCTGTTGTGCTACAAGACACCAAGTATTAGGGAGCAGAAATCTTTCCTACCTGCCCAGTTAATATTTATTAAATTTAAACATATTGTTTCGTACTGGCGCATATGTTGCCCGTCGTGAGATTCCATTACAAATGAAAACGCTAATTAACATGTTTTCTCTGACAACCAGTTAATATTAAACGGTATTTTAACATCATTAAGATAAGACATAAAACAGACACAAATATATCCAGTAAAAACACAACACAATCACACAATGCGTTTGCTAATTCAAATTTAACATAGATTTCTATAACACACATCAAACCATAAATAAATAAAACTGTTATGACTAATAATAAACACCGGCAGGCCGCACCACAGACGAATAATTTTTGACAACTTACGTAAAAATAAAGAAAGCAGTACACAATTTTAAGCAAATAAATAGATGTGGGCTACACATTTAATAAATCTTGCAACCTAATTTTAAAGGTGCAACGGGCAAAAAAGGATTTCTGCTACTTAGGACAGCTTCGAAAATGAGCTTAATAAACCCATCTATTAACCTATCATATCTACTAACCTACCTATTATCCTATTTATTAACTTATCTGTCATGGTAAACTCCAATTTTCAAATACAATGAAATCCGTTAAAAAAGAGAAATATACGTACATTTGCACACAGATATTGTAGCGTGACAGATGTATGCATAATATTGAATGGCAATTGATCATTGGAATAATGAAGTTATAATATTTAAATTTGGAAGAAAGCATTAAGTTTAATATAAAAAGATTAATTCATAGCAACTGTGGAAAGAAATCATTATTATAAAGAAAGTACAAGTTCAAATAAAAGGAGTTACTAGCGATGAGTCATCCAAAACCAGTCTCATAACCAAAGGTTTTCAAGGTATAACCCAGGAAGGTAAAAAAGTAAATAACAAAGCAGTACTGAATATGACCAAACCCACAACGAGGGAGAATAAATAGAATAGAAACCCTAAAATAAGCCAAGATCAACCAATACAGGTTGGGTATGTCTGAAATAAAGAAGAAGATGGAGAAGATCCCAAGAAACCTGATGGCATCAAGAAGAAGATGGAGAAGATACCAGTCCCAGAAGGCAGGAGAAAAGAAGACTGATGAAAGAAGAAGAAGGCAGCATCCTGAAGAAGATGTCATGCTCTTATAAAAGACACCCAAATCCCTATATCCCCAAAATAAATATTTAAAAATAAAAGTATAACGAAATAAAAACCACATGTATATAAATTTAAGAGAGAGAAGTGTATAAAGTAAAAGTTGCCTGTGAACTAAGATGAAACAATAATATAGTACCCATGGAACAAATCTCCATTGAAAAAACGCTAACCAATTTATTATGTTGATAAGACTATACGACCATTTAGCATTAACATAATATATAAGTGCAAAGTGAACCAGTGATAGTTTTGGGTATTATAAAAAATGAACCTTGTGTTTCATTCTTGGCAATCACAAACATTGGATGCAATGAAATATGCATTTTTCAATGACTTGAAATGTGTACTGTGACAATATGTTGTTCATAAGACATGAATCTGTTTAAAATAACATTTTGTTTTACATGAAAAAAGAAAAACAGATGTCATAATACTTTTCGGACAATTCATACTATTTATTTATTAGTGACAGGGTACAATTCCCCAAAGACAATGTATAAAAGACTGTATAAAAACTGTAGAATCCTACTTATAATAATAGTTAGAAATAAGAATATAAATATAAGGTTTTTATGTATATAGTACAAGAATGTTTAAAAATATTTTAGATATAAGGCCATTTGTTTGAGACTGATACAACTAACATCAGAACTATAAAAATAGTTACTACTTGTAAATAGTAGAGAGTAATTAAGATGTTAGTTAGTAAAAAACCTTTTTTATAAGCCATATTTCCATGTTTAGAAATAAGGATTTTGTTGTAAGATGTCTGACTTGAAGACAACCATTTATTTAAAAAAAATATTCTTTATTTGTTTTAACTATTATTTGTATTGTAACCAATACTAATTGTTATTGTGTAATTTGAAAACATGTTTAATTTATAATACTATATGTAAAAGTCAGAGAGGGTATCACACATCATATATTGTTTGTAAAATATTTTGTAAGAAAAATTGTTAAAAAATCATAGGCCAAAAGAATGGAAACCAAACTTCATCAAAACAGAGAAATTACTCATTTAAAAGCAAATAAACAAAAGGGGTTTAGACAAAATAAACTTGAGATCATGCCATATAATTGCACATACCATTTAGAGAGATTTTAATAAATATATTCAGAATTATAAATAAAAATGAAAATGACTAAACGTAGAAATTTGGACATGGGAGTCATATATTCCTGAATAATGTTTCAGAATACAACTAATTCAATTAATTACCAGAAAATCAGGGAATATAAGCCTTTTAATACAATATAGGATTATTAATATTAAATATAACGGATAAAATGGCTGAATTTATATAATGACAGGAAGTAAATTTTGATGTTTTGACTTTTCAGAGTATACCAAACTGAAAGTAAAATTACTATTTTTTGGACAGAAAACACTATAAAACGGCATTATTTAATCTGAAAATAAGCTGAATGAACTGAAAGATTAATTTAAATAACATCTAGTGGATAAAATTGACAAATAACCCAAGTTTAGGTATTTATATAGTGAAATATTAAAGTGTTCACAGGATATGAAAATATATTTGAACAATGTTAAGAATAATATTATATTGGCTAAGAGTTTAATTGAAACTGAAGGAAACAGTTAGTTGATTATTGGTATTCGAACGGTTAACATAAACGAGAGTTTTGTGACGATCTAACCTATCTTACAAAGGTAAAGTTAAGTGGCGAACAGTACGTTACTGTGAAGTCGAGAGTGAATTATAAAATCCTTCCAGAACATATACATTGTGACAAAAACAATCAAGAAACACTAATTAACACTAAACAATACATTTCTACTCCGAAAAACACCACAAAACACCAGAAAACTGTATAACACATTAACCAAATTAGTGTCGGAATTGGGAAAAGTGTTTTGACTTATAATTACACGGATATACTAAATACAACCCAGAAATATTACACCAGTCACAACACAACATTTAACAAGAGATTTGCAGACATCAGAACAGGAATACTGCCAGAAAATACATTATTTGGAATGCAGCAGGAACGAGCGACATTTTGATCAACTTGACGGCAGCCATCTTTCCTTTGACGATCCCAGTGCCTTCTCCTGTTTCAACACAGCTGTTTGGTGAAAACAATTATTTTAATTTTCAAATTATTATTCAATGTTTGTGTTTAGTAATAATTATTCATTTGATGTAACGTTATACTTTTTAAATATTGGCCCGATTTCTCTGACTTTAATAATAATTGGCTGTTTAAAGAACCCTGTATAATTTTTATATAATATACTTTGTAATTTTTTTCGATATCCTGAGAATCGATATTAATCGATAAGAGTCAATATTGCCATTAATTAATAAAACTTTAATACTTTTCAATACTTAATAGTTCTTTATTTCTTCAATAATACTAATTACCAATAATATAATTCTAATTGATAATCTACAAGGACTTTACCACCTATAAGTGAAGATAACCTAAAAAATAAAAAGATAAACAAGTATCGATTGGTTTGAAGACAATCTTATGAGTGGTGATAGTTTATTTAAAATATACCGAAACTTTAATAAAAATTTTCAGAAGAGCATTACACTTTTTAAAACTTCACAGCCCTATATTAATTAATTGATCATAATTAATTAATTAATAAAATTAAAAAAAAATTTTTAATTATTTTTTTTTATAAACATAATTTTTTTTTTTTTAAATTTCCTTCAAAACAATAATTTTTGTTTTGAAACTTTCGGTGAAGCTGAACATATATATTTCTTCATCAACTTTACGCTACTCGACCGGTCTTGCTACCATTGGGACTCGACCAGCTGGGAAACTTAAGGAAGTGTTTCAGGCCAGTAAGACGTCGAGAGCCACACCAATTAAACATATTACATTACAACTTCAATCTTTATTATTATTTATTACAAATTGGCTAGCCCAGACAGTGGGGCTTGATTACATCGGAGTCTCATACTTCACAATCTTATATCATCAAAACACACTCAATCTACATCATATTATTTATTTTATTACAATATACACGCGTACGTGGGCGCGCGCGTGCTCGTAGTAGTAGCTACAGCTGCTGAAACAGTATTTGATACAATATACTGCAGAATAAATTGCAATTCTGTCACATAAAAACAATTCATGTTTTTGGTGGACAACATCGTTTAAATCGAAATTTAAAAATAGTTTCTATTTATGAAGTGAATATGTCGAGCGTAGGATTATAACATAAAGCTGGCTCATTGGTACAGTCAATATAAATTCACGTTCATTGCCATAGAGGTAATAATACAGAATACTGCTGTGGCAAATTCCGTAGAGTGTGACGACATTAAAGAGGCACATTCCGTACCAAGACGATATTTCCGAAGAAATGTACTTGAAAAGTGTTGATTTCTTATTTGTAGAAGAAAACAGTGTTTCAATAATTCGGTGTTGTGCAATTCTTGGTCGCATCGCGTAACACGTATCCTATATTTCTTATAGGATTAACACGTGTATATATATATATATATATATATATATATATATATATATATAATATATTCTTATGTTTGATGCTAGCCACTAATTACGCGCCCAGGAAGGTATAGACACACACACACACACACACACACACACACACACACACACACACACACACACACACACACACATTTCTGTCTTTATGCCTTCCTTACTCTCTATCTCACGCGCGCTCCCGCTACTCTTATTCTATATACATATTACCTTAAAATGGTTATTAGCCATTACATTTTAAAGATTAAATAAAACAGTAATTTGGAAACTATAATATAAATATGCAGAATATTTTATATTTGACATAAGTTATTAATAGGCGATAAGACATACACATTTCTGTTTTTCTATATACTGTCATCACAATCACGTTACCGTTTAAGTTTATTATCTTGCTCTTTATACTATTCTACACAGAGAGCGTTACACTCTCCAGCTCTTACTAGTTACTGTGTCTTCCCAGCTGGTATTTTAACGTTCTTCTGAATACAAGTTTTCAAATAAAGTTAACTGCCTTTTTTGTTATTCATTATTATTCACGTTTGACGACCATACAAAACCGACCTCGAAACAAAATTTTAACAAGTGCTCTGATTATCCAGCTTATATTTGTAGTTGAAAAGCGCTTCGTTTTGTTGTATTATTTTCTTTGGTATTCTTACACTATTACGTTTTATATTTAAAACTATTAATAATTTTCCAAAATGCAAAAATTTCTCAACATACACCAGTCTTTCGTTATTCAATAGTACTCTAACTTTTAATTTCTTCCGTCCATCACAGTCTATTACTTTAATGTTAGTAATCTTCTTATTTTTATCTTATTCGGCCGCGTGGTTATAGCATCGTGGTTCCCCTTGGAAATTCAAGCGTCAATAGAAACCTGCATGCATGAGTACAGAAACCTGGATAGACGGCTCGGTGGGTGAAAACATCTGAATTCAGAATTACAGATTGAGGGAAACAAGTGTACTATTGTACATGCCAATGTTTCCGTAATTCTCTCCATCCGTTTTACCATATCTCTAAGCTCCTGCTTACCTCTATCTACTGCCGCAGTATTTTCGATGAATCAAATCGTCAGCGTGCACAAAACAATCACAAAGCTTACTCATCTTCCCGGCTACGAAGAATAATATTTATTTTGACAAATTTTTACAGACATGATCTCTAGTTTCTCGGTTTCTCGTTTCACACTGATTAGCACTGTTGCCTAGGCGGATGGGCTGTTGTGGATAGGAGATATTTTTATATCTCTGCACAGATACTGAAGAGATAATTCTGTTTCATGAATCATGTTTATGCCTACACTTTGTAATGTTCATAGACATCATAAGAGGAAAACAGCTGTGCGGGTGTGTGTGTGTGTGTGTGTGTGCGTTTTCTGTCTCTCAGACTGGGAGAGGTTTTTTAAATAATTATATGAACATGCATTAAAATATAACTTATAAAATCAAATCTAAATCTATTAAATAACATGAATTCTACCTAGGCATGCCACTTAATATTGAACTATTATGGATCTGCTTCATAAATTACATTAATTTACAACTTTTTTGGACCAGTGGGCTGTGCGAGACGAAGGGCATGCCCGCCGCTCGCTCGTACTGCGTACCGAGCTTCAGATAGAGCTCCTGCCGCAGGGGCGAGAGATAGTGGCTGGATTTAGGGTGTGGCCTGCTACCGGCCTTGGATAGACTTACAATCCAATTTTAACGTCTACAAATTTGCAACACAAGTCGTTTTGTGACGATATGGCGGAATATAGAAGATGTGAGCGTGTGTGAAGATGTGTGGTGGTGTGTGTGTGTGAAGATGTATAATTACGTATACCGTAAATATTTTATTTTATAGGTGAAATAAATTGTGGATCAAACCACACACATACCATAACATACCATACCATACCATAACATATTGTAACGATGGGACCTTCTTCCCTTCTAGCCGTTAATATACTAGTCGAGCAGGTATAGCGTTTCACAAGGTAACACACAACTAACTTCCAGAGTGTTGAAGAACACTTGTAAATACTGATTATGCTGGCACGCCGCAGTAAGCATGGAAAGTTATTGTGGAACACGTGCGCTACCTATGTAAGCAATAGCATCCGGTTTGTCAGTCCAGTTGACGTTGAGCGACTTCCTTAGTGCGGATCGAGTCTTTGCTGAGGCTTAGTGAAAAGTGTTTACCATGTTATAATTAGTGTGGAACTCTGTTACTTGATATTATTATTTCGTGTGGACAAATTTAACTTGAATTATTGTACGACTATAATCTTGTTAAATAATTTGTTGAATAAACTCCGTTATTTGTGATTAATTTAAGGTTGTGTTTAGTGACTTCATTGGTGTCTGTATTTTTTCCACAGTACTATACGACGATCAGTGAAACCGTCGTACCAATATTGACTCTGTATGAACATTAATATTGTAACGGTACATATAACACTACATCCACCAACGTACCGAAAATTAATTTGAAAGCCACTACTGTTAAGAATACATAAAAGATCAAGAATACCACCATGGATACAGAAGGATTAAGTGTCATATGTTAAAATAAGTGAAGTATCATGAAGGAGTAACTACTAGTAAATGTACCAATAAAGAAGAAAAGAAGACTAAAGACGAGACGACTGACATACCTTACCCAATAGATCAGGGAGAAGGACAACGGAAACAAAAGAAGAGAAATAGATCAGTGAGAAGAACACAATGGAAACAAAAGAAGAATGAAGAATCAGTGAGAAGAACAACGGAAACAAAAGAAGAGAAATAAATCAGTGAGAAGAACAACGGAAACAAAAGAAGAGAAATAAATCAGTGAGAAGAACAACGGAAACAAAAGAAGAGAAATAAATCAGTGAGAAGAACACAATGAAAACCCAACAAAAGAAGGATGAAGAATCAGGGAAAAGAACACAACAATAAAGAACCTCAAGAAATAAGAAAGAAGAAACAATGCGAAGGAGACAAGTGAAAACAACATCATGTATAAAATAAATAAGAGTGAGAAAGAGATCAGTGAAGAAAGAAGAAGGAAGATATCCAGACCAGACACAAGAAAAAAGGGAAAGAAATTGAAATATAACAAACTAACATAAACCTATGAAGGAATAATTGTACTAAGAAGAAAGAAGAAATGTTAATTAATTACATGATATTAATCCCTAAGCTGTATGGTAAAGTCAACACTGACCACAACTCATTTGATGAATAAATTCCTTGTCCATGTAGAATAAACTGTAATCAATAAGGACTAAGTATTGTAAATGAAGAATCACCAACAAACTGAATAAGAATAGGATAAGTTTTGTTTTAGCTAAATTATGTGTAGACATAAAAAGAAGACTAGGTTCCAAAATATAAATGACCAGTTGTACAGTGGGATTGATGTTAGTAAAAACCCACTAATTAACAATAATTAAGACAATAAAAGAGTAAACCAAAGGTACAATAATAATAACCAATAACCAATGTACAAACATTAAATGAAAGCCAATCAACCAGATTAATGCAAAAAAACACAGCTAGCAGCAACACATTACTGCTTACCAAACATGCAACATAACCTTATCTGGGCTACCGGTTTTCACTAAAACTTAAGAAAAACAAAACCAAAATAATATCAAACCAGAATGTATTGAGCTAGGAAGTAACTAGATGATATAAGGAACGTTTTGTACACAATAGATGATATAATAACTAAATATAAAAGCTATATTGATGTAATCCAATATAACTATATGCTTGTAATAACAAAGGTGCATGATGCAACTAAATTATGTTATAAACTTATTATACAAAGGTAGTAACTCAACTAACAACTTGAAGTGGGACAGAATACTGTTCAGATGAATAAATTCAACCAAGATAACTATCTAAATAATCAAAATAACAATAATAACAAAAAACTATAGTAACAGCTAGCTGCAAGCAATCTTGATAACTACTAAACCAAGGTAATAACCAGTACAAATGCAGAATAAACTGCAGCACGTTGATAACAATGTCATTGAGACCATTGTAATTATCATTTGAATAACAATAGGAATAATATGTATAGAATACAAAGCATACAGTAAGGTAACTCCCTGAAGTATGACAAGCCTACTTAACAAACAATAATTAAGGCAATAGACTCATAATGTAGGGAAAAAGAACACTGTCAATAGTGACTAAACCCATTAGTGTGTAAATAGGCCCTATTAGCAATTAGTTAAATGTTAGTATTATTGAAATATAATAAAAAACAAATATGTATAGTCATAGACATAGGATTGAATCTATGAAAACGGACATAGTATTAATATTAAGGCATAGTTTTAAGGGAAAATTGTACAGTAGGATAAGAATACGTTATTACCATCGAATATAGAATAAAAACAATGTATTATAAATAAATAATAGCTTAATGGACACTAAGTGTATATACCAAGTGCGATTTCAGCAACCCCGAATCCGAAATATATGATATATGATATATGATTTATTCAAAATAATCGTCATAAAAAATTAGAAACAATGAGGGTAATTAAAATGACATCAGTGCAGTTATAAGTAAGATATTGGACTTATAAAAATAATTGTATGATGCTGAGCCCTTGCGCGTGGGTATGTTGACCACCAATTCTTAATCTCAACCCCAAAAAGTGACGCGTTTGTAAGCGTCTGTTTTGACGAAGCCCGCCGAAAATAGACGAATTAAAATATATTGGCCAATCAGATCCTATAAAAAATACGAAATGCATCATTCCGACAGAGGAAGCAAAGACAGTCTTTTACCAGCAATCGAGGCGAACTACATGCACGCCGTTTCTCCATAAAAACGTGCGTTTGACAGCGGCCAGATGTAAACATACGCTAACCTCAAACTATGAGTGGAGGTTATGTCTACTGAAGAAAAATAGTGCAGTACATTTTTAAGTGAAAATAATTCGGAGTACATGCGCATAGGAGTGAGTGTAGTGCAGTTATAAAAGTTTGATTAATTAATTAAAGAATTTTAATTAATTAAAGAATTTTATGAAAAAGTGTAAACCCTACGAACGACCAGTTACGCAAGTATCAAATACCCACAACTATTATATTATGATTGTATAGTAATATATACGTAACAGAACGCTAATAGCGTATTGAATTAAAATCAGTTAATCAATCAAATACCCAATTCCAAAAGGAAGGGAACTCTGTAATACAGATAAACAATGTCAAAATTGAACGCTTTCATTAACGACAATTTTAGCTATTTGTATAATTCTAATGTATTAGTATAAGTAAAGACATTGTATAACCAATGAAGGGAGTATGTGCCCTAACCATTAGTAAGATAAGAGTGTTCAATATTTTATTTCAATAATTAATTAAGAGTTACACCAGAGGGTGACATAAAGATATCAAATGAATTACAAATACCTGAGTTATGTACATCCAGTCTAGGAGATGATAATAATCCATGACACAGAATTCTAATAATTATTATCACTTGTTAACAAATAATTCATAATTTTTAAACAAACAAGGTTGCACAAACCTATTTCAACTTCAATGTTTAACCATGAACAGTTGTTCATATTTTATATTCTTTAAATTAATAATCAATGAGTTTATATTTTATCTACTTATTATAACCGTAGCAATTTTATTAATTATGTGTATTTTGCAGACTCAAAGAACCTACTACTATTATTATTACTACTACTAATAATAATATTAATAACATTACAAGTTTAATAACACTTCATAACCTATTTGTTTACCAAGAAAATTATTCGACTAGCCAAGTGCAGTCATACCAACCTGAGAATTTTAAATGTTTTAGAGTCCATGTTCGAATTTAACTGTTAACCAAAAGGAAAGTAAATTCTATTATTGTACTAAATTTTATTGTTCTAGAGTTGAATAAATCATTATTGTCATTTGAACCTTTGAAAGAGTTGGCTTTTATTGTAATCAGTAGATACAGTTTAGTGAGAAAAACGAGACGGTTGGTACCAAGATTTCCAGAGCGAATCATTCAAATGGAATGATTTTGTCCAACCGCACCGACTTATATATATTATTACACAGTATAAATTATCGTAAATATCATGTTTGTGTATGTTTATGTTAGTGTATAGGCAGGACATTACTGATCATCTCACCACCGCCGGCCAACGGAGAGCCAACGGAACTTCAAGTGAATCAACTCTAAGAAGTGAATTAAAAAATATTTTTAAACCAAATAAACTGAATTTTAAAACGACGATAAAAAGTGTAAGTAATCGATTTATTCACTATCGGATTCAACAATAGCTTGAATTGGGTGGAATACATCACTAACCAACGACTTAATAATAAAGTACGAGCTTTGAATAATAATAATAAACAAATTACAAGACCCCATATTAAATAAATAACCCTGACACTAATAATTAAAATAATATTTAAAAACGAGAGAGTCTCGTCTACTTACAATATACAGAAAGGAATATAGTGACCAATAGGCCTTAGTACGGTGGACACGGTCTTTCTTTAAAAGATGTCATTAATGTACACAAGGAGAAGTGTAATACGTTCGGTTAAATTTATGTTTATATTTTTCTTTATAACATGCGTCACAATATGCATCATCGACTTTACAGAGGTTAATCGACTCTTACCATCACTACGAATACCCGACACAGTGGCGTAATAAATATTGTAACGTACCAAAATAGCAGTTACATAAAAAAAAAGTCTAATACGTCAAGTAGAAGAATAACATGAACATGTTTCATCAAGCATAGAAGAAGGAACAGGAGAATAAAAATAAAATGTGTATCTACGAATAAATAATATTGAAACAACCCAACGAAGAAGAAGGAAGAGTAATAAGAATATCATCGAGTATAAAAAAGAAAGAGAAAATACCATGAGTCAATATATAATACGTTAGCATCCAGGCCCAATAGATCAAAATAGTGAGGGGATATGCCGAAAATGATTATCATCGTAAGAAGGAGACGAATCAAATACAATCACCATAGTGAAAAAACAAACTAATTTGTTATAAGAATGAAATAAATACAGGACAATGACTATCATAATAATGAATGAAAATGTGGAAGAATATGACTATATTCAGTGAACATGAATTATTACAAATAATGTGTAACCAAGAAAAGCACCAAAAGTGACAAACAACTAACCAGAAGAAGAAGAAGAAGAAGAAGAAGAAGAAGAAGAAGAAGAAGAAGAAGAAGAAGAAGAAGAAGAAGAAGAAGAAGAAGAAGAAGAAGAAGAGGAAGAAATGTACCATGAAGAATGAAGATTATGTAGGACCAGTACAAGACATCAACATTCACAAAATATGGAAAGCATCAAAATCAATGTAGTGACCAGAATAAGTATAATGATTATTGGACTATCAATAATAAAGAATCCAAGTGTTGAGCATCAATAGGTGATCACAAACAATGACAGTGAATACCTAATATAAGTGTAACAACATATGATATAATAACATTTTACCCCAAGTAAACAGCACAAACAATATCAGCGAAAGTGTTTATAACGGAGGGAAGTGAATGACCATTTGTAAGTGAAAGAATCAACGATTAACAAGTGAAATGCACAGACAATTAGTGTACCAAGTTTAATCCAAGATTGTAAAACCACAGATATAATCAATAAGACCACCAAATATATAATACAGAAAAGTGAATTAATTGTTCATAGAGATCAATAATAAAAGCTTTATAATCCTTGATATGAAATGTGCCTGAATGTCATAGCAACACAGGACAAAATGTAGATGAATGTCAAGACAAATAGTAGTGAATAAACTAATTTGTTGAGTATAAACAAGTCAATATACCAAAGTCTAGATACGATCCACCAAAATATGTAACATAATTAGACTAAGAAACCCAGTATTATTGTTTCAACAGATAGTGTAAAAATGTGTACAAAATGTGTAAAACATAATAATAAACCATTGTAGTAACATGCCATAGTGAGATGACAGTAGTTGAGGTGAATACTGTAAAAAACTATGAAGCACATTGTTGTCAAACAAATGACACATAACCTCACATGAATTGGACCTACAACATAAAATCATATACATTAATTAAACAGAGTAATTATCCATAATTGTTTCAAATAGAGACTAAATAAGAATAAAAATACAAAACAATGAATACCATATGAACTGAAGGACACAACAAATGAGTCAGAATAAGTACAATAACAATAAACCAAATAGACAGAACCCCAATGTGACAAGGAGTTAGTCAAAAAACATTATCAAAACTTATAAAGAGAATGTAAGAAATGTTACCAGTAGTTAGAGAAATGTTCAATACTACTATGAGAACACCTCACAAATATTATACTAGTAATTTAATAATTGAAATTTAATAAACTAACTAACTGCAATCATAGAACTAGGTGTAAATAACCACCATACAATAACTTAGAGAGATTTCAGATAACAAAAAGTTAGTGAATACACTAAACTAACCATGTACAACAATTGTACACAGTTTTAATTGTTAACAATATATCCAATGTGTAGTAAAATAACTAAATAAGAGTGACAAAATGGCGAGATGAGAGCATAATGTATTTTGAACCATACTATATATGTAAACAAAATAGCATTTTACCAAAATAAAGTATGAACAAATGTATATAGATATACCTATTAATGTTATAATGCAAAAAATATGTAGTAGAATAAGGGATAATAGCGATATAAGTAAATGTAAACAATCGGACATAGTTGGCTTATACGCCATTAGCAAATTTTGTTTAAACTGTAAATATAGCAATATTATGTATTAGCATGAATGAGAAATGGACTCAAAATGTTTAGTCATAAGTATTAAGATGTAATTACAACAAAATATAGTGAAAAGGGCTTATATGTGTTAAGAACCGCTATATGAGTTTTGAAGAAGGTAAAGTGAATTATTAATGGACGGAATTATTACTTGTTTGGACTTAAAATAAAGACGCAAGTGTCCGCAATTTAATGCCACTATCCAAATGACGATCTGACAAAAAATAAGAAACTTATAGCCATTATAAGATTTTCGATCATTTTCGAATGTCCATGTACACGTCATAGATAGTCTCTAACCCGAAGTTAGTAACGCTAAAAATTAAAATATTTATTTAACCAAGGCGTTTGGGGTAGACAGTATGGCTTTCTAAACCAATCGAATGACTCAATTTCACCAGACGAAAAGAGACGCTTTAGCGAGATGAATTAATTGTCTTCCAACACTCGAAGCGGGAGGAGCGTGTCACAGTCGTCAAGACATATTTTAAAATGTGCGCGTCACCCCCAGTAACGTGGTCAAATATTAACCTATACTGAACACCCTATTATCGAGTGACAGTTTAATAAGTGTATAGTGAACAAAAGACATGACCAGTGTATAATAAGGGTCATGTCATGTGAAAGGAAACAGGGAGTATAATACTGTAACAATTTTAAAAATATTAATGAAATAATTCTTGATGGTTGAACGAAAATTATTGTTTGACTTGACTACACTAGTCAAGTAAACACGCTTGAGTGCATTCACCGATAACGATGATTAATTATCAGAATGAGATGAACAAAGTTATCGTCCAATGTGATGGCGATAATTAATTAAAAGATGTTATATTTTTATATTTAAAGAATAATTAATAAAAGCGGAATCAATATTAAATACCGCGCACAATTACTTGTAAATATAGTCGCTTAATTGACTATGAATTTAGTCTTGATAAATAATAACTTTCTTTTGTGGATACTATCATTACTGATAAATCTACATCCTATTACTAATAAATAAAGTGTTTTTAAAAATAGTATTAAGAGTTTTATATGATATTACTTATTATACGTTGTAACTTACTCTCATCTAGGTAAACTAACCTAGAACCAAAACGTATATTTTGTCACAGAGAAACACTTCTGTCATAAATGATTTTTATAAGTGGAATCGATAATAAGAGTTTTTTCAATTTTTTTCTCTTTCCAGTTCATAATAGTAATAACTAATAAATCAATAATATTATTTTAATAGTGCAACGTTAAAAGCACGTGTTTACAATCTTAGCTTCACTAGGCACCAGAGTACCGTACGATAGTACGATAGTATTGACTATCGTATTGAGGTTAATAATTTTAAATTTTGTTCTTTTAAATCATAATAAATAAGTAAACATTGTTATTTATTAACACATCTTTATATCTAGTATCATGTATATTAAAAGAATTCACGAAAATTGGTAATACAAATGACCAAAGTGAACATAACCTAAAGTACCATATTATCGTACATTGTAACAGTGTTACCAGCCTTGAGCTGAAGAAGTCTCAATATTCATTTAATTTGTTGTTGTTTGTTTAAAAAAAAAGTCAATGTTAATTGTTTTAAAGGAGTTTTTGCTAAATTTCACTAATGTCAATAAAAAACCTCAATTTATTACCAGTGGATATAGAGTCTTCATTTCTATAAAATAGAAGTAAAAACTTATTTTTTTTAGAAACAATTATTTCACAAGGTGGCGGCAATATTCGAATCATTGATATTGGAATATTCAATTTACCGTTGAATATCAGTGTTGTTTCATGTAATGTGCATTTATCGATATTCAACCGAAATATCTGTGTATTGTAAATGTATTTACAGTGAGAGAGAGTCGCCCATCGAGAAGATTGAAGACCTCCACGGATGGTAAGTGGGGAGGTGAATACAGCGAATTATTAGTGATTTTAATACTCTTTTAAACACAAACTTTAACTTCAAATTACCCATTACTAATTAGTTATATTAAATACTAAACAAGCCATATAACGACGTGAGAATCTACAACTACAACAACAACACTGCTAGTAAATAAAAACATTCTATAATTTAAACCAATTAATAAAAACCATCCAGTAAAAACGTATTATATATTGGCGTCCAACGTCTGAGCGCGAATTTGGGACGACGATACCTAATAAATTAATTAAATAAATAAACAATCTTTAAACCTAATTCGACGGCAAGTACATTAAATAGATATTAGGATGTATCGCAGATCAACGTCAAAGAAGCGAGCGGCAGAGGCCGAAAAAGAGGCTAGAATGGAGGAGAATTAAGCGACGTCGGCAGAAGACGTAGAAGAGATATTACTGGCAATCGAAGACAGACAACCTGAACCGGCGGAGGAGGTTCAGCAACCAGACGGTGAACCGGAAGTCACACAACAGGAAACCCGATCAGAAATAAAACAACCTGAAACACCAACTCAAACAGGAGAGGCAGCTTTCCAGGAACGGATGAAAAGGATGTTGGAGTCAATGAAGGAAGATTATCGGTCGATAGACAAGAAAATAGACGAAACCAGTCAATCCACAAAGGAGGAATTAAGCAAGAAAATAGAGGAAGGCCAGAAGGAGAGCCAGAAGAACATGGAATTGCTGAAGGAGGATTTGAATAATAAGATAGATGAAACAAAGAAGAAGACAGAAGAGCTATTGGAGAAAAATATGGAAATAATGAAAGAAAATCTATCTGCGGAATTGGGAGCCAAAATCAATAAAATCAATGAGAAGTTAGACCAAATGAATAAGAAAATGAAGGAAGATTACAAGGAGAGCGTGGAGTCAGTAAATACGGTAATGGATGATGATTATAAGCGATCGGGAGAGACAATAAAAGATGTTGTGAAGAGACAAAAGAGAGTGTTAAGAAGATAAGAGGAGAATTAAGAACAGACAATAACTCAGAGACCGAAGAGGTACCCGAGAATGAAAACTTGGAACAAAATACTCTGCCAGGGTATGATAATAAAATGGAGATAGAAGAGTCACCCGAAGATAACAGCACGGAACACGTGAGCCAGAGACCCAAAAATAATGAAGAAAGGAACAAAATAATTAAGAAAACGGGAGAGAAGAAAACGGAAGAAAGAAGAACAATATGCCCAAGGAAGACAAGGATTACACGAGAATTGATAGAGATGACTCGAAGTGGTCTAATTAATATGATTAACTTCCCAATCGTCGACCGTGAAGAAGGAATCTATAGGAAGGAGTATCGAAGGAGCTTCATGAAGATGGACGAAGAAAAGAACTGTGTTACAACAAAGAAGATTATAAACAATAAAGTGTTTAAAGCAAATATTTCCAAAAGAAGAATAAGGCATTCCAAGAAAAAGGAAAGTTATCAAGAACAATGGGACCGGATCATTGAAGGATACGCCCAAGAAATAAGAGAATTGCGGAAGAAGAGGGACCAATCAATGGAAAAACCCGACCAGAAAACAGATGACGATCAACCAGAATTAGGAGAGACACCAGATGGTAATAATAATAAAGACCAGGAGAACACTGGACACGTGTATACCAAAGATAGTGAGGAAAAGAAGACGGGAGAACGGGAAGCAGATGAAGATCTGATAACAGCAAAATGGAAAAACCGAATGATAGTAAGGTATATGACAAGAACAGATAGAAGCCTGAACACTGAAGAAGTTCGAACGACAAGAAGAGAGGAGAGCAACGACTATGGGTAAACTGAATAAAACCACATCAAGAAATAGGACGGATTCTTTTGATAACGACTAATGGTATCAAGAACAACACATACGAAATACAAGACCCTGTGACAAACAAAATAAAAGGCAACTATAACTAGACCTCCATGAAACGATATATTGAGGATTAAATAATGCAAAAGGATGGAATATTACGATGGAGATTATTTATTGTTGATACTAAGTACGAAGTGAAAATATAAATGTAAGAATAAATGTTGACTAGATTTTAATTTTATAATATAAAAGTGTAACCCAAAGAAATAATGTAAAATGCGAAGAAAATTGTGATATACCCGTACTAATAAAGAGGAGAACTATACGAGAACGACACCCAAGAACTTTGGCATAAAATATATGAAATGTGTATATAAATTCCTAGAGCCGAGTCAACTAGTAAAGAACATCTTACCCGTACTAATAAAGAGGAGAACTATACGAGAACGACAAATAAGACCATTAACACATATAAATAATTCCAACAGCCAAGTCAACCAGTTATTAACAGATTACCCGTACTACTAATAATGAGAAAGAAATATACAAGACGATATACAGAACGAGCAACATAAGAAGTTGGAGAAATGGAAGCAAGTAAATATTATTGATATAAACAATAGATGATACCCAAACACGAGGCAAGACACTAGAAGAGAGCCTATACCAAATGAAATATAACACAAAGACGTGAATCATGAAAATGAAGAAGATTATGAAATGACGTTTAATGTAATACCAAGAGAAAAGAATAATTGATGACAAAGAAGAATGAAAACTAATATACTAACGAAGAAGATCAGGTGAATATACCAGTGATGAAATGTAAACAAAACTATCCCAGTAAAATGTGAAGAATTTAGTTAAGTTGAATCAAGAAGAAGAGAATATAATAATGTATGAACCGCAGATGCGTGAGATGATCCCAAGGATATTTATTATTTGTCGAAAGAACGACCACTTTATATTTTGAATTGAATTGAGATGAATTGACTGATGAAATATTCCAGCAATCATTTATATTATTGACAGAGATGATGTTCCTCTGTGTTTATTGATGTTAGTATGGCCAGCAGAGATGTATGCCAAAGTGAGCCACTCTGAACTGCCCCAGCTAAAATTATGTTAGGGAATTAGGAAATTAAATAAACAAGGGAGATAATTACATAGAAAGAAAATAATTATGATTCAAATAGAAGAAAACGAACGGATATAAGAAAAGCATAAGAGTCAACTTGGAAATGTACAACAATTGATGAATTCTTTAGTAAAAATAAATATACGAATTCAGAATTAATCAATTCTTATAGGAAGGCATATGTAACGTACCAAAATAGCAGTTACATAAAAAAAAAGTCTAATACGTCAAGTAGAAGAATAACATGAACATGTTTCATCAAGCATAGAAGAAGGAACAGGAGAATAAAAATAAAATGTGTATCTACGAATAAATAATATTGAAACAACCCAACGAAGAAGAAGGAAGAGTAATAAGAATATCATCGAGTATAAAAAAGAAAGAGAAAATACCATGAGTCAATATATAATACGTTAGCATCCAGGCCCAATAGATCAAAATAGTGAGGGGATATGCCGAAAATGATTATCATCGTAAGAAGGAGACGAATCAAATACAATCACCATAGTGAAAAAACAAACTAATTTGTTATAAGAATGATAAAATATAGGACAAAGACTATCATAATAATAAATGAAAATGTGGAAGAATATGACTATATTCAGTGAACATGAATTATTACAAATAATGTGTAACCAAGAAAAGGACCAAAAGTGACAAACAACTAACCAGAAGAAGAAGAAGAAGAAGAAGAAGAAGAGGAAGAAATGTACCATGAAGAATGAAGATTATGTAGGACCAGTACAAGACAACAACATTCACAAAATATGGAAAGCATCAAAATCAATGTAGTGACCAGAATAAGTATAATGATTATTGGACTATCAATAATAAAGAATCCAAGTGTTGAGCATCAATAAGTGATCACAAACAATGACAGTGAATACCTAATATAAGTGTAACAACATATGATATAATAACATTTTACCCCAAGTAAACAGCACAAACAATATCAGCGAAAGTGTTTATAACGGAGGGAAGTGAATGACCATTTGTAAGTGAAAGAATCAACGATTAACAAGTGAAATGCACAGACAATTAGTGTACCAAGTTTAATCCAAGATTGTAAAACCACAGATATAATCAATAAGACCACCAAATATATAATACAGAAAAGTGAATTAATTGTTCATAGAGATCAATAATAAAAGCTTTATAATCCTTGATATGAAATGTGCCTGAATGTCATAGCAACACAGGACAAAATGTAGATGAATGTCAAGACAAATAGTAGTGAATAAACTAATTTGTTGAGTATAAACAAGTCAATATACCAAAGCCTAGATACAATCCACCAAAATATGTAACATAATTAGACTAAAAAACCCAGTATTATTGTTTCAACAGATAGTGTAAAAATGTGTACAAAATGTGTAAAACATAATAATAAACCATTGTAGTAACATGCCATAGTGAGATGACAGTAGTTGAGGTGAATACTGTAAAAAACTATGAAGCACATTGTTGTCAAACAAATGACACATAACCTCACATGAATTGGACCTACAACATAAAATCATATACATTAATTAAACAGAGTAATTATCCATAATTGTTTCAAATAGAGACTAAATAAGAATAAAAATACAAAACAATGAATACCATATGAACTGAAGGACACAACAAATGAGTCAGATTAAGTACAATAACAATAAACCAAATAGACAGAACCCCAATGTGACAAGAGAGTTAGTTAAAAAACATTATCAGAACTTATAAAGAGAATGTAAGAAATGTTACCAGTAGTTAGAGAAATGTTCAATACTACTATGAGAACACCTCACAAATATTATACTAGTAATTTAATAATTGAAATTTAATAAACTAACTAACTGCAATCATAGAACTAGGTGTAAATAACCACCATACAATAACTTAGAGAGATTTCAGATAACAAAAAGTTAGTGAATACACTAAACTAACCATGTACAACAATTGTACACAGTTTTAATTGTTAACAATATATCCAATGTGTAGTAAAATAACTAAATAAGAGTGACAAAATGGCGAGATGAGAGCATAATGTATTTTGAACCATACTATATATGTAAACAAAATAGCATTTTACCAAAATAAAGTATGAACAAATGTATATAGATATACCTATTAATGTTATAATGCAAAAAATATGTAGTAGAATAAGGGATAATAGCGATATAAGTAAATGTAAACAATCGGACATAGTTGGCTTATACGCCATTAGCAAATTTTGTTTAAACTGTAAATATAGCAATATTATGTATTAGCATGAATGAGAAATGGACTCAAAATGTTTAGTCATAAGTATTAAGATGTAATTACAACAAAATATAGTGAAAAGGGCTTATATGTGTTAAGAACCGCTATATGAGTTTTGAAGAAGGTAAAGTGAATTATTAATGGACGGAATTATTACTTGTTTGGACTTAAAATAAAGACGCAAGTGTCCGCAATTTAATGCCACTATCCAAATGACGATCTGACAAAAAATAAGAAACTTATAGCCATTATAAGATTTTCGATCATTTTCGAATGTCCATGTACACGTCATAGATAGTCTCTAACCCGAAGTTAGTAACGCTAAAAATTAAAATATTTATTTAACCAAGGCGTTTGGGGTAGACAGTATGGCTTTCTAAACCAATCGAATGACTCAATTTCACCAGACGAAAAGAGACGCTTTAGCGAGATGAATTAATTGTCTTCCAACACTCGAAGCGGGAGGAGCGTGTCACAGTCGTCAAGACATATTTTAAAATGTGCGCGTCACCCCTAGTAACGTGGTCAAATATTAAACTATACTGAACACCCTATTATCGAGTGACAGTGTAATAAGTGTATAGTGAACAAAAGACATGACCAGTGTATAATAAGGGTCATGTCATGTGAAAGGAAACAGGGAGTATAATACTTTAACAATTTTAAAAAATATTAATGAAATAATTCTCGTTGGTAATTCTCGATAATTGAAAGTTATCGTCCAATGTGATGGCGATAATTAATTAAAAGATGTTATATTTTTATATTTAAAGAATAATTAATAAAAGCGGAATCAATATTAAATACCGCATACAATTACTTGTAAATATAGTCGCTTAATTGACTATGAATTTAGTCTTGATAAATGATAACTTTCTTTTGTGGATACTATCATTACTGATAATTCTACATCCTATTACTAATAAATAAAGTGTTTGTAAAAATAGTATTAAGAGTTTTATATGATATTACTTATTATACGTTATAACTTACTCTCATCTAGGTAAACTAACCTAGAACCAAAACGTATATTTTGTCACAGAGAAACACTTCTGTCATAAATGATTTTTATAAGTGGAATCGATAATAAGAGTTTTTTCAATTCTTTTCTCTTTCCAGTTCATAATAGTAATAACTAATAAATCAATAATATTATTTTAATAGTGCAACGTTAAAAGCACGTGTTTACAATCTTAGCTTCACTAGGCACCAGAGTACCGTACGATAGTACGATAGTATTGACTATCGTATTGAGGTTAATAATTTTAAATTCTGTTCTTTTAAATCATAATAAATAAGTAAACATTGTTATTTATTAACACATCTTTATATCTAGTATCATGTATATTAAAAGAATTCACGAAAATTGGTAATACAAATGACCAAAGTGAACATAACCTAAAGTACCATATTATCGTACATTGTAACAGTGTTACCAGCCTTGAGCTGAAGAAGTCTCAATATTCATTTAATTTGTTGTTGTTTGTTTAAAAAAAAAAAATCTATATTAATTGTTTTAAAGGAGTTTGTGCTAAATTTCACTAATGTCAATAAAAAACCTCAATTTATTACCAGTGGATATAGAGTCTTCATTTCTATAAAATAGAAGTAAAAACTTATTTTTTTTAGAAACAATTATTTCACAAGGTGGCGGCAATATTCGAATCATTGATATTGGAATATTCAATTTACCGTTGAATATCAGTGTTGTTTCATGTAATGTGCATTTATCGATATTCAACGGAAATATCTGTGTATTGTAAATGTATTTACAGTGAGAGAGAGTCGCCCATCGAGAAGATTGAAGACCTCCACGGATGGTAAGTGGGGAGGTGAATACAGCGAATTATTAGTGATTTTAATACTCTTTTAAACACAAACTTTAACTTCAAATTACCCATTACTAATTAGTTATATTAAATACTAAACAAGCCATATAACGACGTGAGAATCTACAACTACAACAACTACAACAACAACACTGCTAGTAAATAAAAACATTCTATGATTTAAACCAATTAATAAAAACCATCCAGTAAAGACCTATTATAATATTGGACTTTAGACGTCACATTGTTAACAGAAACTTAGAATGGAAAATTGTGTAAGATTAATTTTGTTCTGTCTATGAAATCGTCCATAAAGTATGTTCAAGATCAAACGCAATGCAACTTACGATGAAGACCTCAAGACAGCAGTGTATCCATGGCTTATTGCATAGAGAGAAATGTTGTTTCATATGAACTTGTGTATGCGTGGAACAAGTGTGTTTCAGAGAAAGGGGATGTGTTGAAAGCCAACGAATGTAATTTTAAATCCTCTTTGACATTAAAATAACATTTTTAACTGATTTTATCTTCTTTTTCCACCTTTGGCAAATAGATTACAAATCTGTTTCCGTTTTGTTGAATTTTTAAATTCCATTTACAATCACCGTTTACGAGACCTCTACGTCAGAGTCCGTACTCAGCTTTTCTCTCCCTATTCTGACCACATACTCTTCTCACTTATTCTTATCATCGTCTATTAACTCCTTCAATTATCACTTTTTCAATTCGTGCTTTATATCCCGATTTCTGACTGTCGTTCCTGGATTACACTATTCCACCTCGAAGACAACACATGTCGTATGGAGTTACCCTACTTAAATTTTATCATGCATGACGCATCTGTTTCGAACCGTGCTGCAAAGCCGGAAATGCAATAACTTAGACACGTCTTGTTTAGGTGGAGATGTCTTTTGCAAATTTTTGTAACTGTTACTTTTACGGTTTGAGATCTGTTAATTTCATTTCTAACATCATTCTGCCTCTCCTTATTGATATAATGTCACAGATAATAAAAATGTGATACCTCCTTCAAGCTCCTTATTATCTATTTCTACTTTCTTCCTAACAGTATCCTTGTTTTTAAATGACATGATATTTGTTTCTGTATTAAGGACAATTATTAACTCTCGTTACACTGTTACGTCGTATACTTACTGAATCATATAATATCCTGCAGTCAGTAAGTACATGTTTTTATTTGTTTGTTCAGTAAAATGTAATGAAATAAGACAATATTTCCTTTAAAGAATTACAGAATATCCGTTTGTTCAGTAAATTTAAAAAGAAATTTTATTCAGTCTCTTATTGCTGCGTTTTCCCCTGTTTGCAAATTCAGTTTAAAGAAAGTTTGGCTTGTTTCAATAGATGTCGTTACGTCTCTTCAAAACTTTGAAGTCAGCCACTTGTGTATTGAATATAAACGTTACTAAGCGCACACACACACACACACACACACACACACACACACACACACACACACACACACACACACACACACACACACACACACACACACACACACACACAAGCTTTAAATAATTAAAGTTTACATTGCCATCATAAATCCTAATTCTTGACCAAGAGTATGCAGTGTTCATATAGAAATAAAATCCTCCTTTTTACTAGATTTTTTCAAGAATTTGGGTAAGTTTTAAAATTGAACATGTATAAAGGAAGGAAACGAAAAGAATGTAACCAAATTAGGATTATCCCCATTTATTAAGCAATATTTATTAACCTCAAATCTAACAGCATTCCATATTAAAGGATTCACCCTAAAATATAAGTGGATCCTATATTCCAGCATCTTATATTTGAATAAGTACTATAAATTGGGAATTGAAGAAAATTAAATATGTTTATTGGGTTCTTGAATCTCTAATAGCCTCCTTGTATTTCGGGGTTGTAACAGCTACCTGCTCACTTGATATTATGTCTGCCAAAACTTTGCTTTTTATAAAATTTATCTTTCAGACAATTTTTTTGCAGACATGTAAATTTCTGACTATAAACAAACTATTAAACTTCGTACGACTTTGGCTTAAATGCCTTACATATTGCTGGCAGGCGTACTCAAGCACAAAATCTCGATAAATTTAAAGACAAAGTAGTGTGTGTGCTTTCTTTTTATATTAACATTTAGAGATGTAATACTAAAATTAATTACAATAGCTTCTAAACTTTGTGAGGTATAGAGGCGTATGGAAAGGGTTGTCTTCGGTGTCTTTGGAGGAAAGACTTTAGAATGCTCAGCGCCGAGGGACATGAATCATAATATGCTTGGTAATAAATGTGTCCTGTAGTTGACTCTAGGGCTATATAAAGCTACATTTGCACTAAGAGGGTTTCCTTACAAAAAGTGAGAAATTTATTGGAAAAGAGTAATTTAAAAAAAATTTATTATTTTTACTACATTTAAATTTATTCTAACAATAAAATAAGTTGCGACATGTCGTAACATTTATGCTTTTTATATCAAACATACTCAGAAGTAAAAACAAAGTTATTATACAATTCAGAAAATGTATATGTCTCACTTTAATACACGTTCAGCCGTTACTGTTTTCTTTTTTAGTATCTCCTTCAGCAACTACCTAATGTTGTGTTATCTCGACTTACAAGTGCATAGATATTGTCAACACTGCTGAATGTTTATAGGGAATCGTTGCGTAAATCTCAATTTGTTTAGCCCCACACACCACAACCTCTATACTGTAATTTGTTGTTATATTCCACCTCTTTCATGAATACATAATGCATTCGTCTCGTTTGTATTTTACTCAGAGAATAGTATTTGTTCCGGGAGTAGTAGTTCTGCTTCCTCTAAACGTGTTCCTGTATTACACAGACGCCAATTGTATTATATTTTGAAACTAAAAGCCGTCTAAAAGCCATTATGTTACTTAATTTTGAGGTAATTATAAAAGACGGCGTCAATGTCTGAGATTTCCAAGTGTTTGATTTTTTCAACTCTGGATACGAGATGTCAGCTTTGTAATATTCATATGACTGTAACATAAAAGAGAAAGACATACTTCTATGTTATTACTGTGTTACTGTAATCAATTTACACGATTGATTTTTTGACAGATTTTTTTCTCACAGACCACGGGCTACAAAGAGATTAACTTCAAATATCGAAAAAGCTCAGATCTTCTTTTACTTAAAATGACAACGTGTAAGAGAAGAATGCATGTAATAATAATTATTAAACAACTAAATAGTAAATGAAGAAATAAATAATAATAATAATAATAGTAGTAGTAGTGGTAATATAATAATAATAAGAGTGTTCTGTTGATGAACAAATACAAACGGATTATAAAATAATACAACATTGAAAGATTGTCCGAAGAGTTGCATACTATTTGATACACTTGCGGCTTAAACAATGGTTATAAAAGAAACTAATATTGCTTTATAAGAGGGCACGGATGCACTACACAGTTTTAAGAAATATTATAAAATATAAAGTTGTGATTTTGCTTAAAAACAATTAAATAAAGCTTTTAATGTCTTAAAGCACTAGATGTATAAAAATGAAATAAACAGAATAGTACTGGAAGAACAAGGTAACATATCTGAGACTGCTCTCATTATAAACAACTTTACGCATTTACACTTGGCACCTTATTAATTAAATTATTTAACTAGTTCATACCGATCTATAATATTCACTGAATAACATCCAGCTTTTCGGATCTTCAAAACAGATTTTTAAAAATATTTTAAACCCTACTCTTTTAATATTGAACAATTACAGACAAAATGGATAAAAGCCTATGCTTCTTTACTGTTTTATAATGTATATAATTTGGGCGGAGTTTTATAAGAATATTTATTTAGTTACAATAGCTCTGCCTTAGGTTGAAATATGAGGTAACTACGGTATTAGTAAACTATTAACAGTAGGCTACTATTTACACATTCCAGATCTAAATTGAGCTCTTTACAAAGTAATCGTTTCTATTTATTTCTAACTTGTAATTTATACTTATCCAATTAGTGATTCTTAAATTTTGCAGTAGCAGGCATTGATATTAAACAACGGTTTCCTTGATCGTCATATGGTACAGTGGAAAACAAAATATAAGACACCAGTGGAATCACTAAAAACCAGCTTTAATTATCACAATTAACAGTTTGTAATCAACACGTTATTCAACAAGATTATACTCGTACAATAATACACGTTAATCTGTCCGCACAAACGATAATATCAGCTATAAAGAATTCCGCACTATAATCACTTTTCATTAATACACCACTTGAAATGCACTGTGTAAATTTACCGACATAAAACTGAAACTAAGCGGCAGGTATGGGTTATTTATATGCGGGGTTCCATAATATCCGTCCTTAACAAGTACTTGAAAATTCTAGAGGATACTTCAGCGCGGCCTTGGTAGAAACACGCACCGTTGGGCTAGTTGAGAAGCTTGTCGAACAACACTATAAAATGTACTAGAATGTTCCGTATTACGTAATAGTAACGGGATTGCTGATGCATGTTAAGTGTCATGATAGCCGTAGAACTTTCCGTAAGGGCGTAACAATATTAAGAACTTTCCATTCTGAAAATTTTCCATTTCTATTTCAAGTACATTAGTTATCTAAATTCCTCCAATCGTTATAGAAATATGCTTTTAGTTTAATTGTTTTTCCCAACAAAATCTTTGGATAGCGATCTGAAGTTACGCGCAAGGTCTGATGACTATATGTTTCAAATGCAATGATAGCGTGTGCAGAAGGAAGGGAATAAATTTGGCTCTACGTACATAAGTACAGACAATAATCCGGAGACTTTCCGGGCGAATTAACAATCTTTCTTAATCAACATTGAACTTCATCAGCAGTTTTACATTTAGTACCCCGCACATGTGGATCGTAGCAGACAACGTTTTGCAGAAAACTGAATGTTGCTATTGGAAATTATATTATTGCAGAAATTGATAGTACATTTACCTGTAAAGACTTATCTTGTACTTGCTCATTTAAACACATTGATTTTTGTAAAAGTTACTTGTAAATACTGTTACAATTAACTACTTCAATACGTTCAACTTCAAAAACAATTTTTCACATGTCACCTTCCTCCATTTCTGAAAGCAATAATTTAAAAATTTTTAATGTTTACAACTAGATTCCATTTCTTACAATATTCCTCTGCACTATTTATTACATTTTGTAGTGCAATTTGGTCTGTAGCAATAAGAACAATATCGCTTGTATTGCAAACGCTTATAACTTAATATTTACGACATTAACTGCTGTAATTCCATCATCCAAATAACCCGTAATATTGTTTGTGAATAGGGTTAGTAAAGAAGTCCCAAAAGACAAACTTGTTTCAACTACATAATTAATAATATATAGTAGCCTTATTTTGTACAATCATTTCCCTTAGGAAAGTCGGTTAATCTGTCAGCTTAAACTACTGCTACTACAGTGATACTATGAGGACAACGTAGGTACTAATACATTTTGTCCACTAAATATTATTCTAGCTGTTCACAATGAGTACAAATTTTCACACTCTACGTGTCATTGGAATTACTGGAAGTACTTATTTTTACAGATTAATATCCTAGGTGGCAGTATAAGCTCTCAGTATAAGCTTTCGTAGAATGAGTCGACCTAGTAGCTGAAAAACACACCTTGAATTTATACTGCGCTTCTTTCATCTAAAGCAAAACCTTCAGATAGCAGCTAAACGTAAGTGATCTCTAATAGTATATAATAAAATATATGAGCATGTAATTAAAATTGTTAACAAAAATCAAAGATAACTCCTTATTATTATACAGTATAAAGCAATTAATACAATTATTAATTACGGTTCTAATTTACATTTGTTTCTTATATTCAAGAATTTGTTAACATTGGTTTTTTATCTTAAAAAAAAGTTTGTATACGCTTTTGACTAATGAAAAGACAGGGCTAAAATGTTTTCAGTAGTATTTATTCTTTAAATCATTACAGATTCAAAAATTATAGATTAAGAAGTTACTTGAAAAATTCTTTGTGGAAAGCGGCGACCTTTAGCTTCGCCAAATAGTTTCATGACAATATTTGCTTATATGTAGACGCTGAATTCAGTGTAAATCAAGACAGACAGGAGCAAAATCAAGAGCCTTCTTCTTCTTCTTCTTCTTCTTCTTCTTCTTCTTCTTCTTCTTCTTCTTCTTCTTCTTCTTCTCCTTCTCCTTCTCCTTCTCCTTCTCCTTCTCCTCCTCCTCCTCCTCCTCCTCCTCCTCCTCCTCCTCCTCCTCCTCCTCCTCCTCCTCCTCCTCCTCCTCCTCCTCCTCTTATTGTTATTATCGTTACGATTGATCATTATTACTTTTCTACTTCTCTTCAACTTCCTCCTCCACATAGGTAATAGGCAAATTGCCGGTGTCACACTATCAGTCAACACAATTAATTACAGCCCGGCATTCTACAAGACAGTTGACTTTTCTGGTAAATTGTGTTCTTCTTTACTTATTGCTTAACGTCAGGATTAACGTTATATATTACTTATATAAGCAATATTACTTATATATTAACGTAATATTATTACTTATATATTCTACATCCTTGTCAGGAGTAAATTACAAAGTTTTTTTGTAACAGTCAAATTTCTCCAATGCTTTCATATTACAGCAACTTGGAAAAGTTTAAATATAATTTATTTCGTAGACGTTACAAAAACATAGACTGTAATTCTGCTAAGCGTTTTAGATACAACGGAGTCAACAGACAGCGTTTTATCCAAACAGCGCGATTTCCTCCGCCTACCCGTTAGAAAAGTAAATGTAAGATGCTTTGTGCTACTGGCAAATTCGATTTTCTCAGCAAACGGTGGTTAAATCTGAATACAAACTCACACTTGTAGGCGCTAGGCAATCATCTTCGATAGCCTACACACACACACACACACACGCAGAGTTGTTTTTAGAATAGTTGTTTCTTTGTTTCGCAATTTCCCACTCCTCTTTACTATGTTGCTAGACAATTTGACAGCGCTTGAGTACACATCAGTATTGTAATTGTAAAAATCTTCAAATTCAAGGCAATTTCCATTTCGCGTTATCTTACCAAACTACTAGTACAACGAAGGAGCTATTTAAAAAGAAAAAGTTTAGTGATGGCTATTTAGTTTAATTTTTGTAGTTTCCCACTCGTCGTCAAGACTCTTCTTTTATCTCGATTTTTGTCCTCACAGAAAAATAGGGGAAACATATAAATAGAATAAACATATAAAAGGGTAAAGAGAGAGAACGGGAATGAGGTAGAGAGAGAAAAAGAGTGAGAGAGAGAGGGAGAAAGAGAAAGAAACAGACAGCCAGACACAAACAGACTGACAGATAGGAAGACATACACATAGATAGTGAAGAGAATAGAAAGATAGATAGACAGACAAAGAGAAAGAGAATGTAGCGATAGAAATAAATAACTGAATTTCTACGAAATGCTGAAGTAGATATTTATTTTTGTTATAGTATTAGTGTAAAGGTTTCCTTTATATATTTAGTTGTCTTCTACTTTCTTCATTTTCCCGTTCTTTCTGCTTTTCTCATTTTTTCATTCTATTTTTTATTTTTTATTTTTGAATTCTTCTGTTTTTTTGTCTTATTTATGTCTTAATTCTTCTTGTCTCCTTTGTCTTCTTAATATCGTTCTCGTGGTATATCTGGGTCTCATCTTTTTCTTCTATTTCCTTTCTTTTTTGTTGTTATTTGTCTCCAATCCGTATTATTTTATTCTCTGTCACTTGTTGTTTTGTAAACAATTTGAGTAAAATCAATAATAACGTTAACACTATTTGAGGGCACGTAATTTGTCTTTCGTCGACAATTTTTCAGCAGAAATAGAAAATTATAAAATTAATTTTGTACACTGTGAAAGTAAACAATTCATAGAGAACTATTTATAATAGTGGTTGGGACTTATAGAATATAACAAAAAATTTTCCTATTGATATAAAAACCTTATAATGCTTATATGGAAGACAGAGACAGTCTTAGAGAAGAGAAAGTGATAAATTACTCTACACAAATTACAGAGGTATAACATTAGTGAATATAACATGTAACGTTCTTTCATTTTTTTATGAACAATGGACTGCTTAAGTATTCTATTTTTAGACGAAAATCAAATGGGTTTTGTCCTAACAGTTCATCCTCTAATCACATGTTAAGTTACGACAGATACAAGGAAAGTCATATTTATGAGTACTACATAGATTTGTATATTCTGAATGTAGACTTTAGACACGCCTTTGATATCCTAAACAGGAGATAAATGCTATGATCTTCACATTCTGGGTATAGTATCAAAATATAGGAAACTGCTATTAACAAGTTTAGTTGCCTCTAAGCCTTGAATACGTGTTGCGTAGAGCTAATTGCTACGTTTGATATAAGTGCTGAGGTACGACAAGGAGATTCACTATCTACTACGTTGCTGAATCTAGTTTTGGAAGCAGCCATTTAAAAATTTGACAAAACTGGGTACGTAAAATTAAACAACACAGGTGTGCGTTTGTGCTGATGACACAGCTATTATTAACAAAAATGAAAGAGGATTAAGGTAGAATTTAGTTAAGCTAGATATTGAAGCGTAAAAGAGGAGGCTGATTATAAATGATGGTGAATATAAGAATATTGGAGTACAAACGCAACAAGCAGTGCTCGTTAGGTGAGCTAACACTTGAAAATTATTAATTTGAACGTTAGGGTGACGGATTACGTAGATTGACACCTGTAGTAATAAAATAAATTTCCATATTTTAATAGAAAAGTTGCTCTTGTACTACGTTTTAGGAAATGTTACTCAAGTCCAGATTACTAAGCAAACAACTAAAGCTAACAGTATACAGAAATCTGATTTAACCAGTAGTGACATATGGATGCGAGGCATGGAAATTAACTATTGCGGATAGACCACAGCTTAAAATATTTAAGAGTAAAATACTGGGAAACATTTTTGGCCCTCGGGACAGTGAAGATGGGCCTTGGATGTTACAAACGAATTGTGAACTGATTCTATTTATACACGATGCTGACATTGTTCGATTCATCAAGGGTAGTAGATTAGAATGGGTGACCCGTGGAAAAAAAAATTGATAATGTAAGAAAAAATAAATGGTTAACTGTCTGGAAACCAATAGGCATGAGAATTATAGGAAAACATAGGAAAAGCTATGTAGATAGCATAGACGAAGATTGGAGAACTATAAATGTGAGAGACTGGAGAACGTTGTTTTGAGAAAGAAATTGGGAGAAAAAAACTAAGCAGGCTGAAACTCACACTGGGGTTTGATGCCAGAGGAGAAGGAGAAGAGACAAAGTACATGTAAGTAAAAGCACACGATGAGAGCATGTAGGATGTAACAAACCAATTCCGAGACTCATAACTTTATAAGGAGAAAATAGAAAAGTATAGATTTCTGATGTTGATAGAAACGGATAATAAAGCCACCTCCACAAAGCCTCGTGAGCCAACTGTACTACAGGATTCTACATGCTGTCCGTTGTACGTTTTTACCTGGCACAGCGGCTAAGTTCTCTCCTTTCCTGTTATGATTTAATTCCGCTCAAAGACGCCACCGCTGTTGGAGAGCAGAAATGTTTTCTCCCTTCCCAAACTACAGTATCAATATACATAAATACATAATATCGACTCGTGTGGTGCCCGCAATGAGAAGCATATAGATTTAATTACAAATAGAAAGGCTAATTAATATGTTTTCACTGAAACCTAATTAGTATTAAACGATTTTAAACCAGTGAAGTACATATATAATAACTGTAGAGCGTTTAACGATTAAACCATGTTTTTGATGAAATTAATTAATTTACTTAGCAATTAGCTGATTGTATTGGCAGCCGATATAGAAACTGTTGCCCACACAATTAATAGCGTCACAGCCTCAATTCGCGGTATCAACAGGGCACAATCAGTTGTATCAGCTGTTTGTCCTGAGTAAACAGTATACTCTTATTTATAAGTGAAATTTCTTTTCCAAATGTTTGGTTTTAAAGGTTCCGTTGTTAATTATTTTGATAGTAATTTGTTTCTTCACTTTGTTTCTTCTATGTTGAGTATACTGGAGCCTTCTTTTTAAGAGCGTTTGTTAACATTAGTTTATTTCAAAATCTTTCTAGTGTGTTGTTTAACACAATATGTTAAATATAAATCCATAATTTAAAAATCATTGATTTGTGCTTTGAGTGTATGGAGAGAAAACATTGTGCCTTAAGAAACGTGTATAAAATTAATGAAATAATAAATTAATAAATTTGCAAAAGAAACGTCGATGTACGACAGGAGCTAAATATGATGAGTAAATACCTGATACAATTGTCCAATATCGACTAAAATGGTTAACCTAATGTATGACTACGTTATTGCCAAACAACTGTGGAATATAGCCGAAGGGACGGAGGGGCGTGGGGCATCCGAAGAAGCGTTGGAGTGAACAGCTCTAGTTTATCTAGTTTGGGTCGAAACAAAGCATTTCTGGTTTAATTCTTGCTGAAGATAAAGGTGATGACGAATTATATTCAAAATACTACGTACAATTTAAGATTGTGAACGATTGTCGCAACAAGTATCTTTAAGAAAAATAATAATCGTAAAAAACATAAAAGGGTGACAAAAACAGATAGACATAATAACAATCAGGTTCTTTAATACATGATTCTTGAAAATGCGGAAGGTATATTCCAGTTTCCTTCGAGTCGCCAGGCAAAAGGTCTGTCTGCGTGACCACCGGCTGCTCTTATTCCGATTCAAACTTTACACTTCGGAATAACTGTAACATCCCACATCTTCAACAATTTGGCTCAGATCTCTGCCTCTCTTGTAGTTCATCTCTTACAATTCACCCTCAATAATTAAAGTCTTTGAAGCTGTTATCACCAGCAGTGCCTCAACTCAACAACGTGTCTCATCTTCTCGTTTTTCTGTCGTTATTTCAGAAATCCGCTCGTCGCTTTTTCTGTCTACCCGTTTTATTTCAATAGCCTTCTACAGCAATACATTCAAACGCCTCTATTATTTGTGTGTTAGTTTCACTTCTTAACCAGATTTCTCATCCATACAGTGCAATGTTCTAAACACACCATTTCGAGGATCTCTTAGTAATTTCTAAACCTTGCTATCAACTCTGTTATTTGTTTTAACTAATCTTATCCTTTTTATTCGTTGTAGGGAAACTTAAAAAAATTGTAAAATCACATCGTAACTTTTAATAGTGTGGAGTTGTCTAATAAAAGTTTTCTTATTGCATATGTTTTCAGAATTTTGTAAACTATCTGGTTAGGATGTTCCGAACGATGTAGCCGTTGTCGGATGTTACCTGTCTGTTTATAAATATATATATCTAATGGGATGGGTAACATACGTGACGTTTTGCACCCGTTGCATGAGCAACAGGATACACGTTTCCGATCGTTTTGGTGGTGTTCGATTATTCTAAACATTTGAACAGAGCAAACACTCCATATTAACAAAACTCTCTCTACCCATAAACAAATGCATTAGAAAAGTAGTATTAAATACAAATCTTGCATTACTTTACACTACAAATATGACTACATAACAGTTATATGTTTAATTGTCTTCAGTTTTTATTAATGCCATCTGGACATAAGCCTACAGAAATTAATAAATGTATATAGGATGATTAGATGCAGACATTTTTTGTTGTGAAAGGATTTGTGGAAAGTAACAGTAAGTGTAACGTTTCCTGCCGAAAATTTGTAACAATGCTGCTGCTGCAGCGATAAAGTCTTTGTACTAAAATTTTTATTCAAGTCAGCAATTACAAATTTTTGAATTTATACTTCTTTAGGCGCGTTGAGGGTGAAATTTTAGTATGTAACGAAATGCGCGCGCACAATGCAACGGAAACAGGATGATTAACAGGATGAAGTTAGCCGTGGATAACGAGCCTGAGGCCAAAAAATCAAAATATTTCGGTTGCGGCCCCGATGGACTTGCTGCTGCTGATCGTGAATGGATATATATAATTAAATAACTTTATATACATTGTGCTGTGAAATATTTTTCGGTGACAAAAATTGTGTAACCAAATTTTAATAAGTGTTTAAAAATATTTGAGGTTAATTTTTAATATGATGTTTGAAAATAATCATGGAACTGTTGGGTCGTGAGTGTCTATTTTTATTCAAACCTGAGAAGTTGCTGTATAAAACAAATCATTACACCACGTAAAACAAGTTTCTATACACTTTGTAGAAGGCTATAAATGTCAAATATTTAATTTTTGTATTCAGAATATACAAAACTTTGTTTATACATTTGTTATTTCAATCTTTTTAATAACAATAGTCATTATGAAATAATATCTATCAGTTTGTGAATTTTAATGGTACAAACTAAGTATGAAGTTTTTATTTGTTTCTATTCATAAACAAAGGTCCTTACTATAATCAGTTTTATGCAACATACACTCTTTAACATCTATTAATGCAATCTAGGCTAGTCATTTTATATCGGTTTCAAGTGGTTCTTCCAATTTTTTTTTCCATTAACTTAGACCAACATAAAATTCCACAATAACCAATTACTAATAATTAATCATTTGCATATTGATAGAAACTTGCACATTGGTTTTTATTGCATTAGGTTGAAGTAAGGATTTTAATGTATTTCTTTAGTTATAAATTAGATTTACTTAAATTCGTCTTTGTAAGGTAATAATGTGCTGTAAATGGGAACTAGGTTATAATTTCGGTCCAACAAATTCAGAACAAGAAAGGAAACTGAATAACAATTATGCTTTTAAAAGGTGAACAGGAAAATCGGCATTGAACATATCAACTTTCTTTCTTACAAAAAAATGTAAACTGCATCTTGTGATGGTTATGTCTAAATAAAGAAACAACAACCACATACAATATGCAATAAACAGAAAACCAACTTCTACCAACATCATTATACCTAACCATTCTGACCACCCACCACAACATAAAATGGCAGCATTCTATTCGTTATTTAACAGTATGTACAAAATACCCCTAAACAAACAAAAAACTGACAAAGAAAGAAATATAATATACCAAATTGGTTATGAAAATGGATACAATAAAAATACTGTAAAGAAAATAGAAAATAAAATCATATATAAAATAAAAACTGAACTGAACAATTAAGAATTGATCAAAATGAACAACACATAAATAATAACAACAACAAAAAATGGGGCACATTCACATACATAAATAATAAAATGACAAAACTAACAAAACTATTTAAAAACACAGATATAAAAATAGCATACAAAACTAATAAAAATAATTTACAAAAACTAAATAGCCCACACAACAAAGATAATACAACAACTAATGGTATATACAAAATTGAATGCCAAGATTTCAATAAATGTTACATAGGACAAACAAAAAAAATAGCTGAAAAAACGTTATTTTGAACACCTAAACGCATACAAAAAAAAACAGAAATATATAAATCCAATTTAGCCACACATGCAATAAACACAGGACATGAATTCCCAGACATAACCAATGTGACACTAATAAACCATATACCACACAAAGGCACCATAATGAACATTTGGGAAAATTTACAAATATACAAACATAAAACACAAAACAAACTAATACCTGAACAAATACAAATCAATACAAAGTATGACACAATATTCAAAGCCCTCAACATCGAAAATACACAAAATACAAATACGTATACCACAATCACACTCAATAATACAACTTTAAAATACCAGAGACCAACAAGAAACCCTAATAGCATCCAGCCAACACACAAATACTTCTCCAGACGCAAGATCGCGAAGGCTGATGATGAAAGCACGGGAGCTCTTGAAACATGTTCCGAACAAGGAAAAATAACATCTTGAGATAATATAAACATAAATTTTAAATTACTTTATATACATCAAGAAACGAACTGTAGCAGAAAGAGATTGAATACAAAAAGAAGTATAAGTTCTAACGCGCGTACATAAGTACACGCACCCAAAATGTTTTAAACATTGAGGAACACGGTGGTAGTGAAAGTATTTTTTTTATTGGATTTGTAGTTTCTGAGGTTAGCCTAGACAACCGTACAAACATATTTGACCTGTTTATAATAGAAGTATAGACGCCATGTTTACTCTGCAACTGATTGCAGAGCAGTTGTAGCCTGATTTTACTACCGTGCAACTATTTTCACGTAGTCTTGAAATCAGTTGAATGGAATCAGTTGCATATTGTAATAGACCCCATAGTGTTACACGGCTATGTCTCGTGGTGTAGGGAGCGGTAGCGCTGGTTACTGACGCCTATTGTTACGAATCCAGTAACACAGATACCCACACTCGCGCACGGAAAAACTGTTCTTTAATAGCTGCAGCCTTGCCTTGAACTTTTGAAACTTTTCTCATAAAATGTTATGTGAGAGCCGCTTTTAATTTTGAGCAAATATTTCTACCTGCGTTAGTTGGCTGTTCACAGTTGAAGACAAAGCTTTGTATTTACGATGTTTTCAGAGCGAATGCTGTAAAACACACACGCACACATACATACACATTCAATATTCATCCGTTTATTATGCAGTTATATTTCAGTACGAAACTACAACATAATATTTGCACACCAGAAATGGTTATTTAACTTGCCTAATATTTGAAGAGGCAGTGGTATACTTCCATATTTGAAACTTACATTTCCAGTAATGGCTAGACATTATATTTCATTTGTCGTCACTAAAATACACATGTTAATTTAAGATCATATTTAGCCAACAAATCGTAAAAATGGAAAACGCGTACTCGACTTAAACAAGAGAGACAAAGCAATTAAAATTAGAACGCTGTTAGTAAACAACTTGGCGGCGCCAGCGCAACAGAAATATATGTTTAACTTACGTAACGCTTGTTACATATTGCCATGGTTTCTGGTCAGTAGATCAAATCATAGGAGGTCCAATCACCAAAGTGTCCAATAAGACAAAAGGTTCAATTGCCAAAATGGTCCAGGAATATAAACGGTCCAGTTACTAAAATGCTCTATTTTACAAAGGGCGCAACTAGCAAAGTGACTAATTGTATATAATGTCACTAAAAGTGCAAGTATAGTCCTATTTTAACGCCATCGCCGAGCTCCCAGAAGGTATGGAACAAGTATATGACAGTTTGTAAAAAACGTTAATGACGGGACGGAACCAATCGTCAGTTATTTAACATACATACATATATAGGACGAACATACATAAGGGCACTGGCGAAACTACGGGAGGGGATCAAAGGATCAAACCTGCACAGCCCTAATAATATTGTTACGTCATACAGAACAAGTGTTACGCGATTACGGAACGTTCTGGTACATTGGAGAACGATCCCGCAGCTGTAATGCCTACGTGACACTTGACATGTGAAACAGTATTAACTAATGCGGCACGTCTCGTACGTTCGATGGTGCCATTCTGGAAGCATCTCAATTAGCCCAACGGTGTGTGTTTCTGCGAAGGTCGCATAAAAGTGTCCTCTAGAATTTTCGATGGCTTGTTAAGGACGCATGTTATGGAACACAGTAGACTATAAATAGCCCATACCTGCTCCAGTTTTTAGTTATTGTCGGGCGATTACAAGCGATATCACTCTGTGCGTTCAAGTGGTTATTAGTGAAGTGTAGTATTTTATAATCGGGGGGTATAATTGTAATACAATTGTGTTTTAATATTAGTTGACTTTTATTTGCTTGTGAACAATTTTTATTAGATTTGTTGTAAGGGACTGTGTTGCAAATTACGAACTGTTTAACTGTGAAAATTAAAGCTGTGATTAGTGACTTAATTGGTGTCTTGTACTTTTGTTTTCCACTGTACCTACGACGATCAAGTAGACAGTGGTAACAGTGGGATAGAACCGGTAACAGTGGAAACAGTGAATACTTTGTACAAGACGAGCATAATTCATAATTAGTCGTAAACAATGGATGCCAGTCAGATTTTACGAGCTTACCAATCGTTTCTGCGGCAGACACACGAACAACAAAAAGAAGAACGAAAACAAGAAAGAGAAGAAGCAGAAAAACGACATGATGAGAAACGCATGCAGGAGGCGGAAGAAGCAGAAAAACGACAGGATGAAAAACGCAGGCAGGAAAGAGAAGAGGCTGAGGAACGTCAGAAAGCACTAATGCTAGAAACAGAAGAAAGACAAATAGAAGAACGTAAGCAGGAAGCAGAGGAACCTAAACGTGAAGCAAACGTAAAGGTGACATCAAAGCGTTAATTCAAGAGCAAAAGCAGATATAAGAACATACTACCGCCGAATTGGATCTCCTACGTGGTGACGTAGGTGAATTACGAGGTGAGTTTAATAATTAGATTACCAGAATGTCTGACGCAGAAGAATCCATGTCAAATAAAATAGCTGAAGTAGAAAAATCTGTCTTGACTGTGGAAGAAGCTATGTCAAAAAAATATCTGCAGTAGATAACTCAATGGCAAATATAAGAGAACAAATTAAAAGTGAAATTGAGCACTTCATAGAGATACAACCAAAACAAATTTCTAAACAGACTGTACCAATGATAAAGACAGAAAAAGACGCAGAAAATAAGTTAATAGAGAAAGTCACTTTGCCTGCAGTTGGGACAGTTCATGTCAAAGCTCCAACCTTTGACGGAAGCAGTCACTGGGCAACGTACCTCCGCCAATTTGAAGCTGCTGCATGCGCAAATGATTGGACGGAGAAAGACAAGGCACTTTCACTCGTTCTCTTATTAAAAGGACCCACGGCAGAACTACTACAGAAAGTGCCACCTGACGGCCAAAACGCATATGCCGAATTGATAAACGTTCTGGAATTACGGTATGGTGATAAACATTTGCGAGATGTGTACTGCACCCAGTTGAGAGCAAGGCTACAACATTCCGGGGAGAGCCTTTAAGAGTTTGGACGAAGTATCGACAGACTAATTAGACTGGCCTATCCTGAAGCGCCAGAAGATTTTCGAACGAGTTTTACGATGCAGACATTTACTGCCGGTGTCCGAGATAACGAACTACAGCAAGTGTTACGAATGGCAAGACACCAGAACAGTGCGGACGCCCTGGTACATGCTTCGCAAATTTGAGACCGCCAAATCAGCGTCTGGTTGGACAAGTGATAAAGTGCGCGCGTGCTAAAAGTTCGCGACGGCACAGACATTGAGGAAGAAGAACAAGGAACAGAGACTCGACGGTCGGCGCCACAGAATAAAAGAAGAAAGAATGGAAGACCAAAGTGTTATAGATGTGGGAAAGCTGGACATCTACAACGAGATTGTCGGGTTAGAATTCAGCAGCAGGGAAACGAGCAATAGTCGGTAAAACGGGGCGTGTGCTGACTAACTGGAGGAACAAAGCCCCTAGACAATACACAATTTCTACACTTCAGAAAAACAGCGGGAACTTGGTAGTTACCGGATTTGTTCAAGAAAGGCCAACCTCGATTACAGTTGACACAGGCGAAACAGTTTCTATTGTGCGCTCCGACGTGGTGAAAGTTCAAGCCAATCTGCAATCTGGTGCTCTTGCAGCTTGCGAACAGCTACTGGACGGCCTTTAAAAGTGTAAGGAAAGTGGAGATACACCTACGCCTTGGTCGGCTTGAGTTTAATCATCAAGTACTTGTTGCAGACATTGTGGACAAAGCCATTCTTGGTGTGGACGCATACGGATTTATAGTCGACTTCAAAAACAATGTCTTGAGAATCGGAGGAGAAGAGATAATGCTCTCCACAATGGCGACATTAGGAAAATCGATGGACGTCATAAACTAAGTGGCCGTAACTGTTCCGCCAAACTCGGAAAAGATCACCATGATTAAAACCGAGGTAGATGCTAGGGGCAACCAGTGCTCTATATTTGAACCCCAGGTAGTCAGCACACCGGGCATACTAATTGCCAGAGGTTTAGTAAAACCTGACGAATCCGGAAATGTACCTATTAGAGTGGCGAATATTATGGATCAAACTGTCACTTTGCAAACCAATACGCTCCTAGGCAAATAGACTCCTGTGGCCTGGGTAGCCGGAATGACGCAACAAAAATCCAGTTGTGCTTCGGATACTTCCAAATTACCAGAGGAACTGTAGGAATTATTGAACATATCTTCTAACGACCTCTCAAGTGGTAAGGTAAAAGAACTCAGACAGTTTTTACATGATTTCAAAGATTCTTTTGCAGTTCGGGGCAGTCATTGGGAAGAACCTCTCTTGTACAACATCGCATCAATACCGGGAACGCAACACCGATATGTCAACCTCCTCGAAGGCCTCCATTATCTGAGCAAGCGGAAATGACTCGGTTGGTACAGGACATGTTGACAGAGGGAATAATCAAGCCTTCGTCAAGCGTTGGTCTTTTCCGGTAGTGCTGGTAGCGAAGAAGGGTGGTGGATTGCGTTCTGCGTAGACTACCAGAGGTTAAATGACGTCACAAAGAAAGACTGCTATCCATTACCTCGCGTTAACGATACGCTCGATACGCTGTCTGGAGCACAGTGGTTTTCCACATTGGACCTGAAGAGTGGATATTGGCAAGTGGGTCGTCATCAAGAAGAGAAGGAAAAGACCGCTTTCTCGACCCCAAGTGGCTTATTCCAATTTAACGTCATGCCATGTGGACTCTGCAATACACCGGCAACAAAGATTGATGGACTTGGTACTCGCAGGCCTGACATGGAAAACTTGCCTTGTTTATTTAGACGATGTCATAGTAATCGGGAAACTTTCAAATACCATCTGGAAAACCTTAAGAAGGTTCTAACTAGAATTCACGGTGCCCAAATGAAGCTGAGCCTGAATAAATGTTCGCGATTCCAGAAGGAAGTACAGCATCTGGGCCATCTGGTTTCGGCAGCGGGTGTTAGCATTGCTCCTAATAGAAAATACACCATAAGAGACTGACCATTTCTGAAGAGTAAACAAGAAGTTCGGAGTTTTCTGGTGTTATGGTCATATTACCGACGTTTTGTGAAAGGCTTCGCTAGTATTGCTAAACCACTACATGAGCTAACGGAAAATAAACGAAACATCTAGTGGTCGAAAGAGTGTGATCAAGCATTTAGGACTTTGAAAATTCCATTATGCTCGCAGCCAATTCTAGCTTTCCCAGCTTCCGAAGGAAAGTACATCGTAGACACAGACGCAAGCAATACTTATCTAGGAGCAGTTTTGTCTCATCCGCAGAACGGTGAAAAACGAGTAATAGCGTATTACAGCAAGACGCTTTCTAAATCACAGAGAAATTATTGCGTTACAAGGAGAGAGTTGTTGGCAATCGTCCGAGCATTAGAGCACTTACATAAATACCTTTATGGAAGGCAGTTTTCCCTACGCACCGACCATGTCGCGCTTGCATGATTCTTAAGATTTAAAAATCCGGAAGGACAGTTGGCAAGGTGGCTTGAACGTCTGCAAGAGTACAAATTCAAGGTACAACATCGACGGGGGCGGCTGTATGGTAATGCAGATGGCTTATCGCGAAGACCATGCCCGGAAGGCTGCCGTCATTGCCACAGAAAAGAAGAACAAAACTCAAGCGAACATTTTCAAGCCATCACTGTAGATTTCCTGGCTGACGGCCTGACAACACAAGTCTGTCGACAAGAACAGATGACTGATGAAGACATTGGGCCGATCTTGACAGCAAAAGAGGAAGGTCGCCGCCCGGATTGGCAAGATATCTGCCATGGTTCCGAAGTGCTGAAGGGCTACTGGGCACAATGGGAATCTCTCACCTTAGAAAACGGATTGCTGAAAAGGGCTTGGGAAAGAGCAGATGGACGAGACGTGGTCATGCAGCTGATAGTTCCCCGAAGTAAAGTGCAGTCTGTTTTGAAGGAGATGCATGATGGAACATCTGGAGGCCATCTTGGCGTTAACAAAACGCTTAGTAAAATACGGAAGCGATTCTATTGGCTTCATCTTCGCCACGACGTAGAGGAATGGGTTCGGACGTGTGAAATATGTGCTGCAAGCAAGGGCCCACAAATTAGAAGCAGGGAAAAAACGAGACAGTATAACTTTGGACTGCCTTTCGAGAGAATTGTCATAGACATTGTTGGACCACTCCTAGTTACTGACGATGGAAACCGGTACATCATGGTTGTAGGTGACTACTTTACTAAGTGGGTGGAAGCCTACGCAATTCCAAATCAGGAGGTTACCACTGTGGCAAACGAGTTAGTTCACAACTTCTGTAGCCGTTATGGAGCCCCTATGGAAATGCATACGGATCAAGTGAGAAATTTTGAATCAGGAGTGTTTAAAGAATTATTCCGTCTACTCGGAATTCGAAAGACCAGGACAACGCTTCTGCATCCTCAGTCGGACGGGATGGTTGAGCGATTCAGTAGGACACTTGAGGAGCATCTTTCGAAGGTTGTTGACGAGAACCAAACAGACTGGGACCAAAGTATACCCCTATTCCTCATGGCGTATAGATCATCAGTACACAACCGGCATAAATCTAGCAAAATTGGTGTTTGGGCGGGAGATTCGTCTTCCTGGGGACTTGATGTTTGGATCACCTGAGACTCCGTCCAAAGAGCCACAGAACTGTTCCTCGCAATTAGAAAACCAATTGCGAGAAATGAATCGCTTGATAAGAGGACGTCTGAAGATTGCCCGTGATAAAATGAAAACTCGGTATGACATTCGCAGCAATAGTGTGAGTTCCCTAGAAGAAGATCAGGTCTGGTTGTTCAACCCAAAACCCCGTCGTGGTCGCTCACCTAAGTTACAAACTAACTGGGAAGGACACTATACTGTGAATGAAAGAATCAACGATGTTGTTTATCGGATTCAACAGGAAGGACAGCGAAAATTCAAGGTCGTCCACCTAGATCGCCTGGCTAAGTATTACTTCAGAGACGGTTTGTCAGTTCGGGACGAACAGGCTTAAGGAGGGGACAGTCTTACGTAATGTAGAACAAGTGTTACGCCATTACGGAACGTTCTGGTACATTGGAGAACGATCCCGCAGCTGTAATGCCTACGTGACACTTGACATGTGAGGCAGTATTACGTATTGCGGCATGTCTCGTACGTTCGATGGTGTCATTCTGGAAGCATCTCAATTAGCCCAACTGAAATTCGTAGTGTTTCTACGAAGGTCGCGTTGAAATGTCCTCTAGAATTTTCGATGGCTTGTTAAGGACGCATGTTATGGAACACAGTAGACAATAAACAGCCCATACCTGCTGCAGTTTTTAGTTATTGTCGTGCGATTATAAGCGATATCACTCTGTGCGTTCAAGTGGTTATTAGTGATGTGTAGTGTTTTTAATCGGGCGGTATAATTGTAATTCATTTGTGTTTCAATATTAGTTGACATTTATTTGCTTGTGAACAATTTTTATTAGATTTGTTGTAAGGGACTGTGTTGCTAATTACGAACTGTTTAACTGTGAAAATTAAAGCTGTGATTAGTGACTTAATTGGTGTCTTGTACTTTTGTTTTCCACTGTACCTACGACGATCAAGTAGACCGTCGTAACAATATTTTGTGTAAAATTCCATAGTTACTTAACGTAGGCCTATTTCTAAGTCAGTTGCGTGTGTTAAAGTACGATTTGTAAATAACTTTAGTACTTTAATATTTATAACTAAATTTACCTCAAGATATACTTTTTTCCTTTAGGAACATGTTTCGGGAGTTCTTGTCCTCCCATCTTCAGCCTTCGCCATCTTGTTTCTGGTGAAGTATTTGTGTGTTGGCTTCTGGATGTTATTAAGGTAGTTTGTTGGTCTTTGGTCCTTTAAAGTTGTATTATTGTGTGTGGTTGTGGCATCTGTTTTTGTATTTTGTGTATTTTCGATGTTGAGTGCTTTGAATATTGTGTCATGTTTTGTATTGATTTGTATTTGTTCTGGTATTAATTTGTTTTGTGTTTTATGTTTGTAAATCTGTAAATTTTCCCAAATGTTCATTATGGTGCCTTTGTGTGGTATATGTTTTATTAGTGTTACATTGGTTATGTCTGGGAATTCATGTCCTGTGTTTATTGCATGTGTGGCTAAATTGGATTTATATATATTTGGTTTTTTGTATGCATTTAGGTGTTCAAAATAACGTTTTTTCAGCTGTTTTTTTGTTTGTCCTATATAACATTTATTGCAATCTTGGCATTCAATTTTGTATATACCGTTGGTTGTTGTATTATCTTTGTTGTGTGAGCTATTTAGATTTTGTAATTTATTTTTATTAGTTTTGTATGCTGTTTTTATATCTGTGTTTTTAAATAGTTTTGTTAGTTTTGTCATTTTATTATTTATATATGTGAATGTGGCCCATATTTTGTTGTTGTTATTATTTATGTGTTGTTCAGTTTGATTAATTCTTAATTGTTCAGTTTTTATTTTGTATTTGATTTTATTTTCTATTTTGATCATAGTATTTTTATTGTATCCATTTGCATAACCAATTTGGTATATTATATTTCTATCTTTGTCAGTTTCTTGTTTGTTTAGGGGTATTTTGTACATTCTGTTAAATAACGAATAAAATGCTGCCATTTTATGTTGTGGTGGGTGGTCAGAATGGTTAGGTATAATGATGTTAGTGGAAGTTGGTTTTCTATATATTGCATATTGTATGTGTTTGTTGTATATAGGACAAACAAAAAAACAGCTGAAAAAACGTTATTTTGACCACCTAAATGCATACAAAAAACCAAATATATATAAATCCAATTTAGCCACACATGCAATAAACACAGGACATGAATTCCCAGACATAACCAATGTAACACTAATAAAACATATACCACACAAAGGCACCATAATGAACATTTGGGAAAATTTACAGATTTACAAACATAAAACACAAAACAAATAAATACCAGAACAAATACAAATCAATACAAAACATGACACAATATTCAAAGCACTCAACATCGAAAATACACAAAATACAAAAACAGATACCACAACCACACACAATAATACAACTTTAAAGGACCAAAGACCAAAAAACTACCTTAATAACATCCAGAAGCCAACACACAAATACTTCACCAGAAACAAGATGGCGAAGGCTGAAGATGGGAGGACAAGAACTCCCGAAACATGTTCCTAAAGGAAAAAAGTATATCTTGAGGTAAATTTAGTTATAAATATTAAAGTATTATATACATCAAGAAACGGACTGTAGCAGAAATTGATTGAAATAACTTTAGGAATAAACGAAATTAAAATTTTTGTAAATACAATATTTTGAAATTAATCCATTACGGTTTTTTTAATAATGACAGTTACTTATTATTTGGTAAATAACGTACGTATCTGTATCATGGTTTACGTCGGTTTACTAAAAATCTGAGATGTAAAGAATGTATAAAAGGTATTAAAGATATATAAAAAAGTATGGTGGCCATTTAGAAGACACTCTGAGATGTCATTGTAGAAAATATTTTCACACACACACACACACACACACACACACACACACACACACACACACACACACACACACACACACACACACACACACACACACACACACACACACACACACACACACACACACACACACACACACACACACACACACACACACACACACACACACACACACACACACACACACACACACACACACACACACACAGATCATAGCATACAAGCATAGGAAACAATTTTTTGGCCTTGCTTACTTGAATGTTTTTATTTCCCTGTTCCATAAGAAAATGGAAGTATGGTGATGGCGAAAACATCGTGGTCGAGATAAGGGCTGATTCTGATTGTACTACCCTCAAAACATGATTAAAATCATTTACCGAAAGTGTGTGTGTGTCGTGTCTGCGCGTAGAATGTTTTCTATGGCGAACGACAACTGCAGCAAATTCAAACAGAATCAAATAAAATTTTTACATCAATCTTTGTGTTGTAAGGGACTCAAGGCCTATTGACTTTGGTGAAGATCGGTTGAGGGGAAAGGGTAGTTTACCTGCAACGGTTATTGTTTTAACAAGAGTAAAGTACTTAATTTTGATAAATAAAGTACTACCCAGAAAAGAAGGTCATAATAATCCACTGTAGAAACATAGGTGAAATATCTACAAATAAAAAGGCTAGTTGAAGGGGTGGGGGTAATTCTCTATTAATAAAAATTATAGTTGCAAGGGGAGGGGATAATTTTTATTTATATGTCATGTGTACTACATTATCGGCAACAAAGAAGCAGTTTGTTGTTAAAATTCCTTCCCGGGGTGTTTGATCGTGGTCCAATGTCTTCTACAAAACTAGGCGTTTCGGCAGTGCTATCGACTGCCATCATCAGTGAAAATCGAGTGCGCTAACGTGAGGTGGTATACGTTAGTGACCACAGTAGTACTGTGGTTAAGGCTGAAGCAAGAAGTAGAAAGAAGTAGTTTCTATGGAAATATTTCATTTTGAAAATTATTTTAAATATAAATCTTAGAACATGGAAGTCATGTACGGTTCTCCATACCGATATTTTTCGTAAGTTGTATTGAATTAAAATTTATTTGAATAATATCGCATTAAATTAAAATTATTTAATTTATTTTGTACTTATTTAATTGATTTCAGTGATTGGATAAATGAAATACAAATATTTAGCTGCAGATCTCAAAATTATTATTCCGCAATGCAAAGTTTGAACAACGTACACAAATAATAGGCCTACGTCTCAAGCCAAAGAAGACAAGATAACAATAAATCTCTGCCAGAGTCTGTTATAATAACACAGATAACACTCCTAAGCCTGTGCGCACGAGAAACTTTACTTCGTACAAGTTGAAAAGTTTTTTAATATTTTACAATTGCCTACGCAGTACAGGGATGTTAAACAATACGTATTATTTTGTTGCCTACGTTATTATAAAAACAAGAGATATTATTAAATATCAAGCAACATATATTTTGAGCCTTTCAGTTTTAGATTGTAGATTCAAAAGACGAAAAATCTTACTATGTAGGTTTCTTAAAGATGGCATAATTAACATAAGACACAAAGAAATGTAGATTTGCTTGACGTATAGTGATAGAGAAAACAACACTAGTGTATTTCTAACGACTAATCGTAAAGTGTTGAAAAGGATTCTGAACAAAACGTATTATTTGATTGTAGAAATGTTGTTATTTCCATATATTTATGAAGTATTATTTAAGGGCTCATTAAGGGAGGGAGGTAGCTAACACTTTTGTCAAAAGTAAAAGAGTTAATGACTTTTTCATTAATATGTTGGAAGTTGAACAAAAAAAGAAGAAGAAGAAGAAGAAGAAGAAGAAGAAGAAGAAGAAGGAGGAGAAGGAGAAGGAGAAGGAGAAGGAGAAGGAGAAGGAGAAGGAGGAGGAGGAGGAGGAGGAGGAGGAGGAGGAGGAGGAGGAGGAGGAGGAGGAGGAGGAGGAGAGAGAAGAAGAAGAAGAAGAAGAAGAAGAAGAAGAAGAAGAAGAAGAAGAAGAAGAAGAAGAAGAAGAAGAAGACTCTTTGTTCTCATAAACCAAATTACAGACATAATAGTAAATGTGTAGTATGTTCTTGTCACTTTCTATTGTAAAATAGTCGTAATCTTCCCCTAGAACTTAAAATATTGCAATCACTGTTATGCAGTTAATTAAAGAAACGAATGTTTTCTTCTTCTAACCTTATGAGTGTAAGAAATACTTCTGGACCCCACAAACAGAGATGCCTTGTTTTGGTTTCAAATATCGGGGAATCACGATATTTTAATGTTAAAACCGTATTGTAGGGTTATTTGGGTAATACTTTTATTGTTTCGATTACGTATTTTAGAGTTATTAAAACACTACGTGTTTGAGTTTACTTTTAAAAATTTTTCTAAATGACCAAAAGAAAAGTATACCTGATGTGAGATCTTAGTATTTACGTCATTCAAGGAGGTTACGTTCGTTAAATACTATATCGGGTAGTGTAATAAAGAACGGAAAATGCAATGCATTAAACGTACTTGAGTCTCATTCACTCGTTACGCAAGTTTTGCACTACTCTACTCCAATGTAGTATGCATTTGTACACGTGCACAAATCTGGGCGCTTTGACTAACTGATTTATGTGTTAACAAGTTTACCATCTCTCATAGAAATGTTGCAACATCTCTAAATGACAAACTTTGACCTTCATGTAATTGCGGTTGCCTAAGAACAATGCGTCAAGGTAATTGTTTACAACGCTACACTGTTCAACATATCATGACTTACTGAATGTAGATTTGGATATTAAAATTTGAGCACGAACACAAGTACGACAGAGTAATAGACGTATACAGAGAAAAAAGATTTAAGACAAAAAAACTGTAAAATGAGACAGAAGAAGGGAATTATTGACCATCTCTACCTAGATGACTTATCCAATATTCTTGTTCATCCACTTTTGCTTAGTTATTTGCTCAAAACAACTCTGCCAAATGAAAGGGGCTAATATACGTTGCTGAATAGTTATCACTAGACGGTGTTGAAATATTCACCTAACCTAGACTAAATTAAGATAACACATATTGTCTTCTGTACACGATTTAAGGATCAAGAGGGAAGGTCAGAATTTTGGCAACAACAAAATAAAATGGCAAAAAGGAATAGGAGAACGTACATTAAAGTATTTAGAACAAACTTGTATTATTGGTCGGACATTAAAACACGGCAGACACACGTTGATTAGAATTGCACTGAAAAATAGAAAGTGTCTCGGAGAAGACCCATGACGTCTTGGAGAAACAGGTTAGGTAAGCTTATCGTGCGGGAAGTAATAGACACCGGACAGTGGAGAACAGAGTTGAGTGCAATGTGCACATAAAGAAATATGCATGCAGATAAACTTAAAGTTAAGGGTTAAATTAAAAATGTTATTATTTGTACATAATTCTAATGTTTTTGTGCGTTATTCGTTTATATTATTATACCAACAAATAATAATTTTATGTTTTTTACTATTTTAGAGCACAAGTGTCACTCCTCTCTACATTGCGATGTACCTGAAACGTTGATATCGACATCGAGGTGTGAAGAAGTCACTATTTCTGACATTTTGTAACTCCATTGGAAACACCTTAAAATGAAAAATGTTAACATGAACCTTGTTTACATTCGCCATATAAATAAGGGTATTAATGACGACTCTTATGAATGCATTAGTAACCAAAACACAACAGGAATATATCTTAGCAAATTTCAATCGGTGGAACTTAAGTTTCCTTGGTATTATGACGGATTTGTTAGGTAGAGTTTTAAAGTGTAGACAGCAAAGAATTCCTGAATGACAAATTTATTGTTACTGCAATAAATGTTTTTTAACAGAAATGCTACTTGCTTTATACTGAACAAGACCTTTTGGAGTCTCTTCCATTATTAAGGCAAAAACAAGCTGAAGAATACTTAACAAATAAAAACAAAAATAAAAGAAGATAATTTAATAGTTACAAAAGCAGATAAAGGTAATATGACAGTAATATTAGAGTATATATAAAGGGCAGAGGATGTTACTGAAAAAAGCATATAAAACAATGTCGTATGTTTATAAGACAAAATGTCGAGCACAATTTAGAAGAATGTTAAAATAGATATCATTTATAAATGAGAGACAAAAACCTCTTTCCTAAATCTAACCCAGAGACATCAAAATTTAGATATACCCTTCACATAAAGTACTATGACATTTGGACAAAAGTAACAACAGTCCACATAAATCATATAGAATAAAATGTATACAATTCATAAGTAATATACACTTATTTCCAGTCCTATTTTAAATAATATTTAATTATCAGCAGTTTCTATGTACCTATTTTAAGTTTGAAATATATTGCAAGTACAAGTTTTAAGTGATAGCAAAATTGTGTGTCAGAGAGTAAGATATTCTGTCAAATATTTTTCCAATTCAATTAATGTAAAAAACTAAACCTATGTGGTGTAAGGGTCAGGCAATTTTCACACACACTGTTGGGTTCAAGACGGCTATATTAAAAAAAAATTAAAAATAATATTCACAATAATTATATTTACAATTAAAAATGAAATCCTATCAAAAGTGCAAAATGTGTGTGTGTGTGTGTGTGTGTGTGTGTGTGTGTGTGTGTGTGTGTGTGTGTGTGTGTGTGTGTGTGTGTGTGTGTACGAGTGTACTCGTATAATGCACTTTTTAATTTTTTTAAAGGATTGACGTTTTGACTCGATTTTGTGACGTCAGCTGCAGAGTGATTGGGTGCAACATGCCTGCACCCTATGTTACTAGACATAGCAGTCAGAGGGACAAGAAGCTGTGACAGCCACATTTTTCATTAGTGTCAGACGAATGCAAAACTAGATTTCCGATCCAGACATGCTGTCACGAAAGCGTAGACAAGGGTTAAAGAGTTTACCGCTAGTCGTGTTAGTTGTTAAATATTTTAATTAAATGTTTCAGTGGAGGTTAGTGAGGATCGGTCAAAAATAACACAAATTTTTAATTTTTCGAGTCGACGTTTCGACAATGTTTATTGTCATCATCAGGACAATTGTTGCTGACGACATCAGTTGTGTGTTTGGCGTCAGCAAAAATTGTCCTGATGATGACAATAAACATTGTCGAAGCGTCGACTCAAACAAATTAAAAATTTGTGTTATTTTTGACCGACCCTCACTAACCTCCACTGAAAAATTCATGATTGACGGTCCCTAAAAATTTAAGGATTTTAATTAAAGATTACATTGTGATTGTGTCTGTGTCTACATATAGTGAAAGTTTTTCGTTTGTCTGATATTTTTTAAGAATAGGAGCTCATGAATTTTTGGACGATGTTATTTTATCAATCTAATATCGAGCTTGGCGGTTCCCCTCCATGTTACTTCACCCTGTCTTGACTCTCCTAACTACTCTCCTTCAAGTGGTTATTCTTTATTTTATTTTTATTTTTTTGTGACATGAGTGTCCATCTTGTAATGTCCGACTTACGTTTCTTTGAAACGTGAGCAATTCAAAACCATTTTCTAACTTAAATATTTTCATCAGAGTTCAGTTGTTTCACTTTTCCGCAGGTCAGTGATTATTATATATTTCCAGAAATATACACTTTATGGAATTGTATTTTAATTAATGTTTTTAAAATTGTTTTAGGTACAAATTTGTTAGACTTGCATTTTTTACAGTAACTTTTAGATTTCATATCCCATAAAGCATGATGTTACACCACTTTCAAGTATTTACATATTTGTACTTCTCTATATAGCTTTTGCTATTTCCAGTCTTTCGCCTATAGGGTATTAAAATCAAACAAAAGCAGCAAAACTTTACACTGAAACAGCTATACTGTCTTTTTGGGTACAAATCTAAACTATAATTAAGCAATAAACTTAATATCAGTCTAGGAAACCTCGCTAAAATCTATACAGTCCCGCGGACTCGGACTACAGAAGAACTAAAAAAAAATCTTAATGATTTTCTAAGTGAAACTAATGAGATCGGCAAAAGCTCTATGGTACGAGAGTAATCCGACTTTTCTCACTGATCTGAAATTATAACTATTTTAATAAAAAATAATTTTATTAAAATTTAACACACGTCTTTTTCTTATTCGTATCACCAAGCGTTTCATCCATACTATGATGAAGTATTTTAAGTGGCTCAAATGGAAGTAAGAAAAATGTCTCAAACCATCCTTATTTAACAGTAAATAGTCAAAATTGGGGCATTCAAATCTACAAAACTACCTGAATTTAACTGATATAAGTGTAGTTATTAACAACGAAAACCAGGGAAGCTTATTAAGAACTCTTAGATATAAGAATATAGCATTTTACTACAATCTATTCTCCGGTCGAATAAAACTACTAAATTATGCTATTATTGTAGAAACAAACATCATACGAGAATGGAGATTGATAATCAATTCAGAAATACAGAATATATCGACGTTGAAAAAAAATTATTTACTTAGTTTGTTTAAACGATTTGAAGGCCAACAAAATAATGAGGCTAGAGAATGTGGCCTTTAAGATGTTTCTGCCGTTAGAAGACTAAAGGGATGTGACTAAAAGATTTTCATGAGACTAAAATTATAAATACTTAGGTTTATATACAAAATTACTTTAACCAATTTAAATTTGGATTAGTGTCACTGGACAGATTCTCCCGTGAAACATAATGTTAGGAAATTGCTTATTACTTTCATTACAGCAGATTGTAAATTTTCTTACGTAATTAAAACATTGAAGAAATCTATTGTGACGATTTTATTAATAAAAATAAATTAATTAATTAAGTTGATAATGTATAGGTTGATAAATTTTAAGTGTTTAATAAAATCTCACATTTTAACCTAAAGCGTATTGTAATCATTAAATAATAATAATATTTAAATAAAAAGTCTAATAATATATTAAAAGGAATACGATTGTACAGAAAGGGTAAAGCTTGTTAATTAATCCTGCATATACAGGCGCCAACCAGAACCAACTTGTTTTCCGACCATTTAACTAACTAAAAATAATTGTAACTTGATTATTATTTAATAATTAAAATAGATCACTATAATATACCTTGATAGCAATTGTAACTAGAATCTCTCTACTTAATTATTTAATCTAATTTTAGTCCTTTAAATAAAAAAGAAACTTGGAACTACTTTTATGTTGAATTGAACTCTCGCGAGATTACTACTCTTTCCCCTAACTATATTCGCCCACTTGGAATGCAGCGGTCAAGCAGTAAGCTGCGTACTGCCGATATGTGCAACGTTAAAAATAGTTTATTACAAAATGTAATTAATCCGTCAGTTTAGACACAGAGGCATTCTTTATACTATTAAACAATGTGTTGCGTTAATGTAGTTAAACCGCGACTCATATAAATATGGTGTAAACGAGTGAGAATGAATAACTAAAATTTAGAGCCGGTGACATCTCTTCAAAATTCTTAAAATATAAAACTTATGTAATTAAAACTGTGGTAATACCATGAAGTGAAGTGCTACAATCAAACAATCATGTGAAGTGGATACAGGTGAATGAAACTTTGTGTTAATCATTCAGATCAACGAGCTATTACTAACCATTAGCCAAGAGCAGAGAACCAGGAGCCACCATGATCTAAAAGACTTCAGGACTACACCATTCCAGGATACGAAGATAATGTAATGAGGGATACCTGACCTACTTCAAACATGCTGCAACCTAGGACCTACGACTGGAATAACGCAGAGCTGGAGGACATCAAAAGAGGTGACACGGAGGCAAGCCTTCCGTGCTTATGAAATACTAAATATTATATTCAACAAAAGACAAATAAATTTAACCACATTAAGACATTTTAAGTACTGACAGTAATTGTATACTTATAACTTGTATACTTATTCCTAGTAAAAGAGTTATAGCTCTAAACTGTAAAGCCTTATTGTTTAAAAGATTAATAAAGACAAATGGCAAAATTTTAAAGCTTTATATGGCGAGGTAACCATTCTTAACGTATTAGAGTAAATCCCGGATCCGTGGACTTAATTAAATTTGATGTACATCTTATTCTGAGGGGGGCCTTGTAAAAGAATAAAATATAATCATCATGTAAACTTTAAGCTATTGAAGCATATGTGTCAAGAATTTTAAATAGAGCAAATAATACAATATGTAATAAAGAGATGCCATCAGGAGTACCGACTATACTGAGTGCATAAATCAACAGTTTCCCCTTCCCAGAATCCTTTTATATTTATTGTTTGTTGTTCTGATTAATTTTCAGCTCGTCACAAATAAGGCAGCCTGAATAATTGGCAGAACCAATTATTGCGGGTTCCCTAAGTTATAACACAAGAGAATAGGTTATAAATTGCGCCACTCTGCTTATTTTGCTAATTTTGCTAATTGTGCTAATTTTGCTTATTTTGCTATTTTGCTATTTTCTGCTATTGTGCTGTTGTTTAATAATTAATTGTGTACAGAGTGTCACAAATAAATTGCGCCACTCTGCTTATTTGTTTAAATTTTGCAACTCCTTTGTAAAAAAAAATTTTTGTGACTTGTGTTATTTAAGAAGTAATTGTGTCCCAAAAAACCCACACACATAAGCTGTTGATTTATTCACTCAGGTACTTTAAAATGTGTCTAAAATCTTAAATAAAATTAAACGATAATAATTATTATAATAGTATAATAAATAAGTAATTTAATTAGTATTTAGATATAGGAATGGACATATTGTTAACTAAAGACGCCCCAAGAATACGATATAACAGCAGGTACCTGCTTGTCAAAAAGTTCATTCATCAACCTGTCGGTTTGTAAACAAAATCAGACCTGTGAATATCCTGTTCTCACCTGTACGGAATTGTATTTGCCACCCTCTGCCAAGTTGAGTTAGACAATGCATTCACCCTCTAGTTGAGTCCCCCTTTGTAAGGAAAACAATACCATTGTTTAAAACTAGTCTGACCTACATTACAGCGTAACAGCTGATCGTTTAAATAGAAACTAATGCAAATGTTTAATAATAACTGTTAATAAATGTTTACCATGTACTAAAGTGTGTAGGCGATAATTGTGTATAGTATAGTAGAGCAAATAATATTGTGACTTAAATTTCAAATGAATAAATGACTTAGTTAACTCTCCCCTGTTAAAAAAAAAATTAAACCCCATGTCCCAAAACAGTAACCTTGTAAACTGAGCCAAGTAAAAAAAAAAACAAAGTAAATAAAGTGTCCTAAATAAATATGGTAAGTCGATAGGAAATAATTCTAGGTAGTTTAAACCCCCCAAAGTAATAATAAGGCAGAATATATCGTAAGTTAAACTATATTTGTGTAACGTGTAGCAGTAAGTAAGAGAAAAGCGAATAATAATAAAAGTATAGTTGCAATAGTGAACACCCCAGTTGTGGCCAGTAAGAGAACAATAAAGCGTGTTAAGAAATTGTAGTAAGCAGCCACACTCTCCCTATTGTGATAAACCGTAGCCTCCCTAAACAATGAATACCACCGCGCGTGAAATACAATGAATTGTGTAAAGTGTCTCCCTTCCGCATAGTTTGTTTAGTTATTGTTAAAGAGATAATAAGAATTACCCTCGTGAGATTCCGCTTCTCTCAAGTAACTATAATCTAGAGTGGAGTATGGGATCCTCTTTAGATTATTTTAGAAGTAAGTCTATAGTATATAATCAAGAAAGAATTATATACATGTAAAGTAACTAGTCACAACGGCGCCGACTGAAAAGGATAATGATGAGGCAGAAAGGTGCCAAGATATCATTAATGAATGCTGAAAGCTAACTTGTAGAGTTAGAGTAAGCGGATGTCAGTCGGACCACGATATTGTGAGTTACGAGAAATTAGGGAAATTAGTATTATAAGTTAGTACTGTAAGAAGTGAGATAAAGGGAATTTCACGAAGGGGAACATTTAAATGAGAACAAGATCGTTTAAAGAGAGATAGAAAAAACAAACCTTGCACTAATAATAAATAATAGTAATAATAAGTAATAATTATACTATTAATTACCCACTTAATAATAATAATAATAATAATTACCCAAGCATACTCCCGGTACATTGCTGACCAAATTATCAGGAGTCTGTGTTTCTTAAGAGGCGGAGTATGTGACGATTTTATTAATAAAAATAAATTAATTAATTAAGTTGATAATGTATAGGTTGATAAATTTTAAGTGTTTAATAAAATCTCACATTTTAACCTAAAGCGTATTGTAATCATTAAATAATAATAATATTTAAATAAAAAGTCTAATAATATATTAAAAGGAATACGATTGTACAGAAAGGGTAAAGCTTGTTAATTAATCCTGCATATACAGGCGCCAACCAGAACCAACTTGTTTTCCGACCATTTAACTAACTAAAAATAATTGTAACTTGATTATTATTTAATAATTAAAATAGATCACTATAATATACCTTGATAGCAATTGTAACTAGAATCTCTCTACTTAATTATTTAATCTAATTTTAGTCCTTTAAATAAAAAAGAAACTTGGAACTACTTTTATGTTGAATTGAACTCTCGCGAGATTACTACTCTTTCCCCTAACTATATTCGCCCACTTGGAATGCAGCGGTCAAGCAGTAAGCTGCGTACTGCCGATATGTGCAACGTTAAAAACAGTTTCCCCTTCCCAGAATCCTTTTATATTTATTGTTTGTTGTTCTGATTAATTTTCTGCTCGTCACAAATAAGGCAGCCTGAATAATTGGCAGAACCAATTATTGCGGGTTCCCTAAGTTATAACACAAGAGAAGAGGTTATACTATTTAAAAAACTAATGGCAAAATTATACGAAATACTTTGCGGTACAAATACCCTGGAATAACATTTTGAAACACGAGAGTATTCATAAAGAAATATCTATTTAAAAAGGTACATTAGGTCTGAAGTTAGGTAATAAAGAATAAATTAAAAATAACGTTGCTCAGAACCACAAAAGTAAATGCTAACATGTAATAATTTATTTAAAAAAAATTAATAACAAGGTAAGGCAAAAAATATTGAAGATTTAATTTTAAACATATTTACAAGATACTAAAGATATAAAGTGTAGTATAAAGTAGTATAAAGATACTAAAAATATTTTAGTAGATTTACCAGAACAAGATTTAACATAAAGACACTCTAAACAATCAAAAGAGAAATGTTGAAATGACATAGGCTGATTGAAATAAAAGACGGTTTATGAAAATAAGCGAACGAATATCTCTAGCTAACTAGAAAAGTTCCATACCAAAACCCTCATGAAAAAAGGACAGCAGGAATTAAGGAGGAAGCAATGCGCGATGGAAGACTAACGGACTGAGACGGTGCGCACAGGAAAATATGTAAAAACGAGGATAGGAGAAACGGTGTCAACTATAATATAATAATAAAAAAAAACTAATGTAATACCACTGCACTGTGTAGTAATGAATACCGACGCTCACTTAGTAGGGAAAACTACGTTCAGATGAGAATTAAATACACACTGAAACAGGGAGAAAAAGAGCGCATCAAATAAAACACAGAACAAAATAGGAAAAATTGAACTCTGCTGAGTGTCGCTGCTGAGTCTTACATAAAATTAATTCAATCGCCTTATTGAATTCCGATTGTCGTGAGCATCAGATATCAGTAAAGCTGTCTCTGAGCTACCTGATTTACTTTAAACGCATAGTTACCGAGTGTTTTAATTTCATCTTATATGAAATGTATTTGTGAACTTGTTCTTAGCTTCGTTTTATTAAAATTGATATCTAGACCATATCGACGGCTGCTCTCTGTCACTCTAATCATTAGTTGTTGCAGCACCTCTAAGTTATCTGCGAATATGGCGATATCATCCTCATGACGTATGTTATATATTCTTTCACCGTTCACAGAGATTCCCACATCACATTCATCTAAAGCTTCTCTAAAAATACCTTCCGAGTAGATGTTGAATAAAAGCGGAGATAGTATACGGTACATCCTTTTCTTACTCCACGCAGAATCTGTATCTCTTCAGTTTTCTCTTTATCTACTCTAACCAATGCAGATTGGTTCCAATACAGGGCAATAACCAATACAGTGTAGCTATTATCCTTAGGTATTTTCCATCTAACCCAATATTTTTCAAGATATCCATCATTTTCTGATGTTGGACTCGGTCAAAGGCCTTCTGGTAATCAATGAAACACGCAAAAACATATCAGTTTACATCTCCACATTGTTGGAATAGCACCTACATACTGAATAGAGCCTCCCATGTACCTACTGCATCTCTGAACCAAACTGTGTGGCTGAAACTTGTTCTTCACAAATTTTGTAATGCTAGTTGAACGCGTAACGCAATTTACATATCTTGGCACTATAGTCAATGAACAATGGGATCGCTCTCAAGAAATAAACAGCAGAATTGAAAAGACAAAAACAGTGCACACTAGAATGAGCAGTTTATTCAAAAGTCACGATTAAATAAAAGATGAGACTTTTACGCTGCTACGTATTCTCGGTCCTCTTCTATGATGTAGAATCTTGAACTTTGAATGAAGCCACATCTAAGAAATTGGAATCTTTCGAAATGTGGTTCTACCATAGAATACTGAGCATTTCATGGACGGCACATATAACTAATGTTGAAGTTCTTAGAAGTATGAAGAAAGATAGGGAAGTTGTTAACACAGTGAAGATAAGAAAGTTTCAGTATCTGAGACATCTCATGAGAAATGAACAGAGATTTTACTTATTGCAGTCCATACTACAGGGAAAAGTACTTGGAAAGAGAGGAGTTGGGCCGAGAATATCATGATTGAGAAATTTAAGCACCTGGTTTGCATGAATTCAACTGACTTATTCCGTACAGCAGTGCGGAAAATTAAATTAGCCTGTATGATATCCAACGTCCGAAGCGGATAGGAACTATCAGAAGAGAAGAATAAGAAATGTACTTTTGATTTCAATATACTTAATCTTCCTTTTTTTAATTCTTATTGAACGTTTTGCATATTTTTTACACATAATAATGAGAGTAAGCTTGTAGGTATGGCGCGTTAAAGGTTGATTCTGGAAAACATTTGAAAAGTGTCGCCTCTATATTTTTATATTTGTCCGTTTTCATCATTGTCATATCACGTCCTATTTTTACTTCTATTTTTGATCCGCATACAAACATTTTAATACACAGATAATTAATGTGACTGTATTACAATCACGTTACGAAAGACAGATATGACCGCTTAAAATGTTTTTAAGTGATGTGATTTTATTTGTATTGCAACCCCCCAATAGATGCTTAGAACTGTCATATAAACAAGCCGGTCACTAACGTTGTTCATTTGCATCATTGAGACAATTACAAATTAAATTATAAAAAAAGTATATTAACTTTGCTTAACGATGCTTGAGATTTTTCATTTGCCTTTCATAAAGCAGAACGAGACCAAGCAAAGCAAACAGAAGTTGAAAAGAAGTAAAACCAATGTCTTGAGAGAGGTATTATGAATAAATATGCAGTAATTGTGAATAATGGAGATTCGAATCAGAAAACGTCAAACGTTGTAAACATCTAAATATTGAAGAGCAAAAGGTGGCGCCTCTAAATTTACATCGCTATAGTTTTTTTTTGCGCTACTTTTTCTCGCTGCAGTTGTATGTAGAGATTGTCAGAAAAGATTGATATTTGCTTCTTGTAAACTTGAGTGCAAGTAGAATACAAGGGAAATATTGTAGGTTCAGTGTATAAGATTTTAGTCAAAGTACTGTTTAAGTAGTTTTTAATAGAAAAATTCTATTTTAACTTTAGCAATTCGGTTTAAGCAAAGCGAACCTATATACAAATCTTTTTATTTGTGTTGTAAAGAAGTTTTAATAATTGTAATGAATACTCATTACCACAAATGGTATGAAACTCACTAATAATTTTCAGTTTCGTACAATAGGTTTGTATTTCCGTAATTTTACAATAAGTAATATTTACCTAACAGCTTCAGCAGCTAGCCTAAAAGTTAAAAAGTTCGTATGCGAAAGAAAGTTAACCAGAGATTAGCGTAAATAATAATTTACTCATTATCAGACGTAAAACATCATTAATATGTAAGTACTTGCTCATGGTACAGCTTTAGTATAGATTGTTGATTTTTTAGAACCTAGAAGTTATTCATGATGACTAGCAATTAAGTGTTATTCGTTATTATCTTATTCACTGCAGGGTTCCCCTTTCATTATCTAGTGATTATTCATCGGCTTTCACAAACATTTGTCCCTAACAATTTATGCAATTATGCATCTGCCAATCACTCTAGACATTCTAGCTATTTATTTGCATTTATTCGTAATTCTTTTTTTTTAGCTACGTTGGAGACAAGCAATTTATTCCGTATACTCTGATAAGGAATGATATTATCCAGCCTCTTGCAGTCTTTCTGCCTATCAAAAAGTTTCATTTTTGATTCCTGCATTGTACTTTCGTTCTATCTTTTGTTGTCTATACCTCGCTTAGAGTACCCACGGAACAATCCTCACTTATATAGATTTTTCATCTTTGACCCTCTCTTTTTCGTAACGTTTTGTTTAAGGTTCTACAGATCGTTTGGAATTTGCGCAGCTTGTAATTGATAACATGACCTTGAACGCAGCGGAGTACCTAACTAGTTTCACACATTATCCGTTCACACATTAGTTCACACTCTAAAGGAAACATAGAGAAAAATGGAAAATGTGTTATGGAAACACTCACAGAGGGATTTTAAGAGAACGAAAAGAAATATAAACATGGATAAGATAGTTTTACGGCGGTCACACGGATCGTCGAGTTGTACAGTGGAAACACAATAACTGACACCAGGTGAAGCCGCTAATTATAACTTTAATTATAGACAAAAACATGCCTCTATTATATAATTCTTCGAGTTGAAAATTGTCTAACACAAAGACAATAAATGTAACCTTATTACAGTTGGCCCTAATACAATAATCACTTTACATTAAACCACAAGTCACAACAATTACTCCGAAACACACTCTTACATCGCCAGGTTCCAAACTGCAGATGGTCGGCAGGTGGCGCTTACATTTATATCCTGCTGAGATTCAAGAGAAATCTACCTTTTTCAAGGCGAGCGACGTGTCAAGAATAAATTGCATAGTTACAGCCAATGGAACGTCCTGGAAATTACATGAATTCCTGACCTTGTAAAAACGCAGAGACCTAATGCCGGTAGAACAATCGACAAACGTTTGGAATGCGTGTTATGAACTATCTCGAGCCTTACGTAATCACAAAGCGTGGCGTGTGAAGCGTCATCGTTCATATCAAAGAAGCAATACTTATATAGGGGAATAACGTAGGGTAATTCATGCAGTTATAAATCATGCAGTTTAAAATTTATGTCATAAGGTATATTGTAGTAATTTTATGGTCAAAATTATCTGAATTTGGTACGAATTTAATTAAAGTGGATAACTTATTTGAAAATTAATTCTATGTAATCGAAAACAGGCAAAAGAATAACCAACCCTTGAAAAAAGATAACTCTAAAACAGAGTACTATTTGTAAATGAAGCAGATTAATTTAAGCAGATCCTTAAAGTAATTGAAATTCTAAGCTAGATTTCTGAACATCTTGCATATTATGAAAGTATTACCTAGATATTATGTTAATGTTTATGCGTTTTTGTTATTCGAATGTTAAAAATATTAAAATTGACCTATGTTAGTGCCATTTTCTTAGAGAATTCATACGGGGATTATGTGGATCGAGATTTTAGAACAGAGCAATAAAGTATTAAGCTCTAATAAAGTCGATATTATCAACTTTTATAATCACTTTTACAAAAATTCACGCCTGTAAGAATAACAATAGATCTCCAATATTATATAGAATTCCAGAGCATACAACACATAATAAGTGGTAAAGGTAACTTAGATATTTAAACTCGTTAGTCCGAAACCTATAAAGAACACACTATATGCAACACTCATTAAACGCCACACATTAAATTGACAAGTCCGGAATCTATAATCGTTATCTTGTAATTCTCCGTTAATAACTGACTAGTAGTTTGTAAAACAGTTGGAATTGTGTGTGACTAAACAGCAATCGCCGTGTACTTATACAGAATACTGAAAATACAAACGATTACATGACAGTCGAGAAGGACCAGACTTGTCTGAACAATATCTCCAGAACCTTGTAGAAACTTTTTGATAAATAATGACATAATTGAAAGTTACTGTTCATTCTCCCAAAGCGTGCTTATCTTATATCTCAACAATTGCACAATTGCATGACAACACATAAGGCGACATAAATGTTCAGGGCCAATAGCTTATTGTGTGTCTCGTTAACGGTACGTCGCCGTGATATTATTAAAAAATAATTTGTTGTTTTCATAATTAGAAGAAACTTTGCCAAAACTACCTATTTTCCTATATTTACCTACCTATTTTTTCAAGATTTTAATTCAAAATAATTATGTTTCCGTAAATTGCCGTGATTCACATTCCTACTTTTGTAACATTAGGTTGTGTTTCCTATTAAATCTTTTTTCCTGTATCAGGTTGAGGGCAAACCAGGAATGCTTCTCTCGTAATTACTGTTTTGTTTTTAGGTAGTCAAAGCCTTGCTTGAACTGTATCTCTCACAAAAATTTAGAAAGTAGGCAGCAGGGTCAGAAAGTAGAGGATTGAAAGAAGAAGTCTAAATAATATACTACTGAGCATCTCGGAAACAGGTTACATTACATTCAAATATATGACAGAGTTTTGTGTGGAAATAGCGTAAAATAAGAAAAAACAAAGTCGTCAATGGGGAATGAAGAAAACTTGGAAAGCGGCCATTAGACTTTCGGCTAAAAGGAATTGCTCTTTAAGTACGGTAAGTGTCATGATAATCTGAATCGTCTTATACCGAACTTTACTGTTACTGTTACTGTCTTACTGTTGTCTCATTTATATTTTACATTTCAAAGACGTGAACTATTGCTTGACTAGATCACGGAGAAATTCAAACAGTATGGAGAATAAAGATGTTTCAATATATACTAAAAGCAGTTGCACTACAATAATCAGAACATTTTTTAAAATTACACACGTCTTTTTTATCTTTCCTCAAAACCTGACCACCGTTTACCAGAGACTTAGAGATTACTATCCAACCTAAGTTTCTAAATAAATGAAATGTTAGGGGCATTGCCGCAGAGGTACTTTCTCATACGTTTGTATATATTTTCTCGTTTCTAAAGTCTAAATAAGTATTGTTAAAATTATATAAATTATACCACCGGGGCTAACAAACGGAGTCGCTTCAAGATTCACCTGGTCTTGGATTGTAAATGCCGACTCCGGAGATTAAGACGACGTGTTTGGATTACACGAGCTGCCCGACGATAGGATCTACGCGCCAGACATCTCAGGGTGTCATCGAGTGAGCGGACACCTAGGCCTCTTCTCAAAGGTCGAGAAGAGAACCTGCGGGGGACTTAAATTTTTCTGTTCTTCTCTATACACACCTTATTTATATAGAAACAGTCCAAATATTTTAATACAGGTATGCATTTGCATTAAGGTTCAAGACAAAATAGTGTAAGAATCAGTGTTTATAAAATATTTAATCTCGAGTTAATGTAATGAAACATTTAGATGCAGTATAGTTTAGATCGATTTCCTTTTATATTTTATGGATGAAAATACACCAGTGATGCCTTTGAGGTCTGACTCTCTTAATTAATCCTTTTTAATATTTGTAAGGGTTTTGCTTTTTTTAGACGCTTTTGATTTTTAATATTTCTTAATACACTTTTCAAATTTTCAGTTTTGAAAAGGAAGAAGAGCTGTGAACAATTCATTATCATTAAGATGGCGGTAGACCATTTTAAAATTCAGTTTGTTTTGTAAGATAATTTCTATCTGCAGTTTTATTTTTAGCTTATTTTGATTTTCATCCATTTCTTTATCCCATTCAATATAGTCTACGTCATCTTCATCCATCAATTTTACCATCGGAAACCTCATATTTGAATTTACGAAAGAGTTCTGAATATTTTTTTAAGTTGCTCTTAAGAGTTTTCTTTTTTTAAGTTGCTCTGGAAGTGAAGGCACTAATGCAGTTAAACCTGATCTGCTTACGTCATTTTCATAAATGATGATTCATAAATTTTCATAATTAAGCGACTATATTTACAAGTAATTGTGAGCGGTATTTAGTATTGATTCCGCTTTTATTTATTATTCTTTAAATACAAAAATATAACATCTTTTAATTAATTATCGTCATCAAGTTGGACGAGAACTCTATTCATTTCATTCTGATAATTATTCATCGTTATCGGTGATGCACTCAAGCGTGTCTACTTGACTAGTACAGTCAAACAATAATTTTCGTTCAACCAACGAGAATTATTTCATTAATCTTTTTAAAATTGTTAATGTGTAATACTCCCTGTTTCCTTCACATAACATGACCTTTATTATACACTGGTCATGTCTTTTGTTTCACTATACACTCACTACACTGTCACACGGTAATAGGGTGTTCAGTATAGGTTATATATGACTACGTTACTGGGGGACGCGCACATTTTAAAAATATGTCTTGACGACTGTCACACGCTCCTCTCGCTTCGGTTGTTGGAAGACAATTAATTCATCTCGCTAAAGCGTCTCTTTTCGTCTGGTGAAATTGAGTGGTTCTATTGGTTTAGAAATTCATACTCTCTAACCCAAACGCCTTTGTTAAACAAATATTTTAATTTCATAGCGTCTCTGCTTCGGGTTTGAGGCTATTTATGACGTGTACATCGACATTCGAAAATGATCGAAAATTTTATAATGGCTATAAGTTTCTTATTATTAGTCAGATCGTCATTTGGATAGTGGCATTAAATTGCGGACACTTGCGTCTTTATTTTAAGTCCAAACAAGTAATAATTGAGTCCATTAATAATTCACTTCACTTTCTTCAAAACTCATATAGTGGTTCTTAACACAAATAAGTCCTTTTCACTATATTTTGTTGTAATTACACCTTAATACTTATGACTAAACATTTTGAGTCCATTTCTCATCCATGCTAATACATAATATTACTATATTTACAGTTTAAACAACATTTGCTAATGGCGTATAAGCCAACTATGTCCGATTGTTTATATTTACTTATATCACTATTATCCCTTACTCTACTACATATTTTTTGTACTATTACATTATTAGGTATATCTATATACATTTGCTCATACTTTATTTTGGTAAAATGTTATTTTGTTTACATATATAGTATGGTTCAAAATACATTATGCTCTTATCTCGCCATTTTGTCACTCTTATTTAGTTATTTTACTACACATTAGATATATTGTTAATAATTAAAATTGTGTACAATTGTTGTACATGGTTATTTTAGTGGATTCACTAACTTTTGTTATCTGAAATCTCTTTAAGTTCTTGTATGGTGGTTGTTTACACCTAGTCCTATGATTGCAGTTAGTTAGTTTATTGAATTCCAGTCATTAAATTATTAGTATAATACTTGTGAGGTGTTCTCATAGTAGTATTGAACATTCCTCTAACTACTGGTAACACTTCTTACACTCTCTTTACAGGTTTTGTCAATGTTTTTTGACTAACTCTCTTGTCACATTGGGGTTCTGTCTATTTGGTTTATTGTTATTATATTTAATCTGACTCATTTGTTGTGTCCTTCAGCTCATATGGTATTCATTGTTTTGCATATTTATTCTTATTTGGTCTCTATTTGAAACAGTTATGGATAATTACTTCGTTTAATTAATGTATATGATTTTATGTTGTAGGTCCAGTTCATGTGAGGTTATGTGTCATCTGTTTGACAACAATATGTTTCATAGTTTTTACAGTATTCATTTCATATACTGTCATGTCATTATGGCATGTTACTACAATGGTTTATTATTATGTTTTACACATTTTGTACACATTTTACACTATCTGTTGAAACAATAATACTGGGTTTCTTAGTCTAATTATGTTACATATTTTGGTGGGTTGTATCTAGGCTTTGGTACATTGACTTGTTTATATTCAACAAATTAGTTTATTCACTACTATTTGTCTTGACATTCATCTACATTTTGTCCTGTGTTGCTATGACATTCAGGCACATTTCATATCAAGGATTATAAAGCTTTTATTATTGATCTCTATGAACAATTAATTCACTTTTCTGTATCATATATTTGGTGGTCTTACTGATTATATCTGTGGTTTTACAATCTTGGATTGAACTTGTTACACTAATTGTTTGTGCATTTCACTTGTTAATCGTTGATTCTTTCACTTATAAATGGTTATTCACTTCCCTCAGTTATAAACACTTCACTAGTATTGTCTGTGCTGTTTACTTGGGGTAAAATGTTATTATATCATTTGTTGTTACACTTATTCTAAGTATTCACTGTCATTGTTTGTGATCACTTATTGATGCTCACCACTTGGTTTTTTTATTATTGACAGTCCAATAATCATTACACTTATTCTGGTCACTACATTGATTGTGATGCTTTCCATATTTTGTGAATGTTGATGTCTTGTACTGGTCACACATAATCTTCATTCTTCATGGTACATTTCTTCCTCTTCTTCTTCTTCTTCTTCTTCTTCTTCTTCTTCTTCTTCTTCTTCTTCTTCTTCTTCTTCTTCTTCTTCTTCTGGTTAGTTGTTTGTCACCTTTGGTGCTTTTCTTGGTTACACATTATTTGTAATAATTCATGTTCACTGAATATAGTCATATTCCTCCACATTTTCATTCATTATTATGATAGTCACTGTCCTATATTTATTTCATTATTATAACAAATTAGTCTGTTTTTTCACTATGGTGATTGTATTTGACATATCTCCTTCTTATGATGATAATCACTTTTGGCATATCCCCTCACTATTTTGATCTATTGGGCCTGTTTGCTAACGTATTATATTGACTCATGGTATTTTCTCCTTCTTCTTTATACTCGATGATATTCTCATTACTCTTCTTTCTCCTTCGTTGGGTTGTTTTAATATTATTTATTTGTAGATACACTTTTTGATTTTCTTTCTCCTGTTCCTTCTTCCATGCTTGATGAAATATGTTCATGTTATTCTTCTATTTGATGTATTAGACCTTTTTTTATGTAACTGCTATTTTGGTACGTTACAATATGCACGAACACACAACAGATAATAACAGTGACTAAGTTAAAAAAAGTTAATTGTTCCTACGATGAAATTATGACATTAAACGCGGTATAACTAAAAGAAATATTGAAAACGCCAGTAAACTGACAACGGTTAACGGGGTTACTTTTGCCACGAAGAATGCATCTTGTCTTTGAAATATTAGTAAATGAAACAAATATTTTAAGCAGATTGTTTATTTGACAAATGAACGTTAAGATGTGGGGTCAGTGTCCCATTTAAGATAACCGAATTAAATGCATATTCTATGGCCAGCAAAATAAGGGAAGGGCAAATGAAATGGAGGCAGCAAACACGTAATAAGGTAAAGACCTCAAGGAAGACGAGATGTTGGTACAATAAAGAAGAGATGGTTTTGGTGAAGGCGGAACAGGCTGTAAGCCTATACCTTGATGAGGAGAAGAAGAAGGCGTTAAGATTTCACTACCGGTGTTTACACTATCACAATTTTTAGCAACCACTATTTGTATTCATTCGCGTGTATCTGTGATCTGTGACGCCATTGAAAGGGTCCGTCATGGCTAGGGACGTGAACTAGACAATCTGGACCACAGCGTAGAGCCCGGAAAGATGTGATGAAGTATCTTTATTTGATTGTATAAATTGCTATTAAAGGATTAAAGGTCTGTGCTAAAATAAACAAGTAATAAAAGGCAAAAGTTATACATTTTTAGATAACGTAAGAATACCAACTCTAATACAATCACTGGCACATGTTAAACGTGTCCGGCATAACTAACAAGCTTGCCGTAACAATATGTTGTATTATCAAGTGTTAACGCTTTAGAGTAGGAGTCAGTTGCTGAGGATATGCATCGATGTACGAGGTATGTTGTGGTTCTAACTGATATCGACGTCCTGGTGCAGTACTAATCTTTACCCAATTGGAATGCATTTATTTGCACGACACACATAGATGTGCAAATATTCACAGTTGTCTTAAAGATATATCATCACATAGGTTATGATAGAATTGGTACATGTGCTCACGGCTTTTAGACTACTAGAATAGCAATCTTATCTTTAGTAAGAAAGAAAAAGTGCTTGTTAGCATGCTGAACATTTAGTTAAAGAAAAGAGCATTTCTTAGCTATGACTGGACGGCAGTAATGTATGAATTGATATCATAAGTAACAAGATAATGATGGGGTAAATGGAATAAAATTCTTGAATTATTAAGAAATAACGAACCGGTTAAGACATATGATAAGAAAAAATTGTTTTATTGGATACGTGTTGGAAGGAAAACACGCAAAGAATAAGAAAGTCTGGCAAAGGAAAGAAATATTGATAATATCAAATAAGGTACTCATCATCATCAAGTGATGATATTGCTTTTATTTAAGAGATAAAGTGAAATGAAAACACTTTTACATGCTCGGTATTGGCTCAATAAAAACCCAGTAGATTTGTATCAAACTGTAAAACGAATATTCACACTTTTCAAATATTCATTAATTTATTTTTTAGTGACGACGTTAAACAGTAGTTTTTCAAGTTGCTATCATTTAAAATTCTGTCAGTTGTAATTATGATGTACGCTTTGACTTCAAGAAATCTTGAAGACGTCAATTAACTGAGAAATATTAACATAAGATCAACTTCGAACACGAACACAGTCGCAGTAAGCTTTTATTCTCTTTCATGATGACTAATTTTTGTAAATAATATAAATAATTTCTTACCTACATAGACACTATTTTAAATTTTGTATAAATATAACGTTTTGAAAAAACTTTATGGACTTTTATTTTTCAATTTATTTTTTCCCATCACATTAAATACCATGTGAGCTGATCCCATACGACCAAAAATTGTTGTAGATTGTATTGTTCTGAAGCAGGTCAGTAATTTTAAAAATCTATGCTGTAATGTGTCTCACATTACATATAGCGATGTAGTTGTAAAGCTGCACTAGTTCAACCATATGTGTGTGACCATCAGGGGAACTCTAAAGCCAACGAGTAAGGAATCACGCCTGATGTTCTACATGGTGGTGGCCCTCCCCAACTTCTCTGTGGGTCTTAGAATTGGACAACGAAATCTCAGGCCAGTCTTACCCAAGCGGCCGAAATGAGATTACTTAAGCATGTGCCAGGATATACTCTCTACGATTGCAAAATAAATATTGATGATCTAAATATTATGGGTATCCAACAAGGAATAATGGTGATGGTAACTGCTCGACCAGCTCCTGTAGATTCCCTGCTCGCCACGCAGAATTATTGTTGTTTTAAATTTAATAATAGAATCTTTTTAGATTTCTAAATTAAATTACAAAATATGGGTCTCAAAGTTACGTGTAAAGTAGCAAAATTCTAAGTTGTGTAATATAATTTAAGTGATAAAAAAGTTAACAGATAGAATGTTTTGTAAAAACATACCATTGAAACACATTTATAAAATGAAAACTTATAATTTTATGGACTTAAGATCTGTAATATAAGTTAGATAAAACTATAATTTTTTAAATAATGTTTAATTGTTTATAATTAATTAAATTGTCTTTATTGGTGTAAATGTTTTTAAAGTGTCCATTCTTATAGTATAAGTAAAATAATTATTGTTTTCGTCCCTGATATCGGTGGTGTAGGGCGGAACATGATTGTGTAATTTGAAGCTGGTGTCTCTCTCCCTGGCATACTATATCGAGTACTTTTACGGTTCCAGATCTCCATTCTGCTGAAACTGAGTAGTATATACATAGTCCGATTTGCTTACTATTTAGACGTTACTATGTTAACTGGAGCGCCACTAGAACGTGTTAGTCAGACGTAACACTACTCTTTGCCAGACGTAACTCGAACATGATATAGATTATATTATTCCGCTCCAAGTTTCTTCCGTTTGATGAAAATATGGAAAATATGATGTTGCTATGTTAATCTACGAAGTAAGTTAGTCTCAGTTACTTCACATTGGCAGAAATAAATAGATAGAGTCATCTATTTAGAGTGACAGGAGGTTAGCTGCTCTTCTTGATTGTAAAGGTAATGAGATCTGATTTGCCTTCTTGGCTTTAATTTTAGATCTGTGTAACCATTTCACTAAGGCACTCACTCAGGTGACTGATATTATTTATTGCAATAGTGTTGGATAGGTACTATTTGTATTTTTGAGTAGAGAACCAGAAAATTAAAAAAAATTGTTACATACTAGTGCCTGTATTTATTGAAACTAGTTTTAAAGTTGTAATTGTCAAATTCTGCCAAGTTCAATTACTTATCCTACCGTTATACAGATGACAATCTGGGCGATTTCTGATAGCACTATTCAGATGTCTTAAATATTTACTTTTCTTCTAAATTTATAAATACATTAAAATTAATAAACTGGAGACAAATTTTCAGTTACATACAAAATTTAATACTTATTTTTTGCTTTTTATTAAATTCTAAGTACTTTTTTGAGACATAGGAAAAATATCTGTTCATGCAAACTGTTCGACAAGACATTCTGCCGTTACAATACCGTGTGTAAGCTAACCCTAGATGCTCGTTGCAAGCCTGCTTGTATGTAGGTAATAATAGGCTTTGTACGCTTATAGATTATTTCAGTTAAAGGCCGTGGTGCGCATCAGGCGGCTTGAGTTCGACTCCCGCCGTGAGCAAAATGTAGTCCATCTTAAATGGACACTCTTACCACGCACAATGTTTTATTATCAGTGAGTGACAGTCCAGTGTAGGCGTACCTGTATACTTGGTCTTCCGAAGCCTCCGTTAAACCAGGTTGAAAGAATACGTAAATAAATGCACACGATGGGTGTATGCTGAGATGTAACAAACCGGAGCCGTGACTGATAACCACAAAAGGAACGAGAAGAGAAAGAAGAAACGAGTTATAAACGCCTGGAGACTGGGTAATGCTCATTGAGCAACTAACAGCTTGATTCTATATGCTGTCCGTCGTAGCACAGCCGATAAGTACTTTCTTCTCCTGTTCTTGATTATATTCGGCTATAATATGTTGGAAAGCAGAAATATTTCCTACCCTCTCGGGCTTACCTTTAATTGTGTCGTACTAACACTTGTGATGCCTGTTATGAGACGAATATGGATTTAGTTACAAACAAAAAGGATAATTAGTACATTTTCACTAAATCATAATTAATATTAAAGTACTTTAAAACAGGGAGATAACGATAATAAGCGTAAAGCATTTTACGATGAAACCGCGTTTTGGTGAAATTAATTAACTTACACAGCAATTAGTGGAGTGTTTTGGTCAGTCAATATAGAAAAGTTTGCCTACACAATTACAAGCGCCACGGCCCCAATCCCCGTTATCAACAGAGCACGATCAGCTTTATCAGCTGCTTACCGTGAGTATACGGCAACCTCTAATTTATAGACGCTAAAAGTTTCTTTTCAAATATTTGGTTTTAAACGTTTTTTAAACCTCGTTTCGAGCACTTTCAAAGTCACTGAAACTCATATTAGGCATTTCTGTTTACGCGCATTCTGTTTACAGTAAATTGTTTTTTCTAAGATAGTTCTTTTAATTTTGTAATGCTTATGAGTTTTTTAAATTTATATCAAATTATAATTTTTAGTTCTTTAACATCTGGAATTAAGAGTGTGTCTGAAAGGTCGCATGCAAGATCGTTTAACGTAGTAAATTCGTTGTCAGTTCATCTATTAAAAATCTTTGATTTGTCCTTCAATTTATTTTAAAAAAGGGGAAGAAATTTTAAGGAAAAGAAGAAAAATATTTAATATTAGAAAACGTAGAAAATATTAGTAATATAATTAGATACAAAAACAATATTTAAAATACTTTTGTAGACAATTGTTGTAACGATAGTTTTATGAAAATGGTAATTGTAAAACATATAAACACACACACACACACAGAAAGAGAGAGAGAGAGAGAGAGAGAGAGAGAGAGAGAGAGAGAGAGAGAGAGAGAGAGAGAGAGAGAGAGAGAGAGAGAGAGAGAGTCATGGATGGATATCGTAACAGACAGGAAAATTAATAGTTGATTCTAGGAAACAGGCTCTATTTTCTTAATACAGTTTGACGCAGGCTCCGGAGGATCGAGTAGAACGGTAGGCCTAGGCTGGAGTGTCACTCTCTAGTAATAGAACACTTTTCGTGGTAAGAATGACCATTTAAGGTCAACTATATTTTGATAACGGCGGGATTCGAACTCAAGCGATAATATACGGCCACTCCCGTACATAAGCTATACGTAGGCTGTACAAAGTTTATCATCACTCATGTACAATCAGGCTGTGAAACAGGTATCTGGGATTATACTGAACTGTAACGACACATTATCTTTCTTGTTGAACGGTTTGCATACAGAAAAATATCTTTCCTATATGTTCAGAAAATATTTAGATTTAAAAAAACAACAGAAAAGTAAATACTAAAATCTGCTATGAAAATTGCTTTGAATTCTTTAATTATAAGAAATGTTAAAGTTAGACGAACAGTGAACATTTCAGATTATTCAAATAGTATTGTGTCTGGGAGAGCACTATTCCCTTTAGAAGAAGAAAGAAGGGGAGGAGGAGAATAACAAGAACTAGAACAAGAATGAGATGAAGCAGAACAAGAAGAAGAAGACGAAGAAAATGTTGATGAAGGAGACGTTGAAGAAGAAGACTTCTGATTGTATTTTCTTTCCCGTTTGTATTCATTCACCGAGAAGCGAACCAGCATCCATTAAATCATGTGGCATAACTAAAGAACAGCGCTTTCCGTTTTGTCAGCCCCTTTTTACTCTACAAATTATGTGATTGTGTAGAGAATACAAATTATAGAGACCCTACATGTCTCTGCCAGACATTATCAACAGTATCAACTTAATAGCCATATTGAACTCCGAAGGGCTTACTGACCTGTTACTTACTGATAAGATTGAATATTAACAATTTATCATTGTAAAAATTATAAGAAAAATGCAAATTATAAATAAACCACAAAAAAAGTATTAACTCCTTTATGCTATTCAGCAATAACAAATTAGTTTTGGGTCATGAAAAAAATTTTAATTACATGTTTTTATATTAAATTACATACTATTATAGATATAGGGGATATAACGATATCCGATAAAAGAAACGCAAAATAAAACCAAGTTGCGTTTTTCTACTCCGAATTCGATTCAATGTGTGAAAATGAGTACTTCGTATAACTTACAAATACGTTTAATCTTAAATGAGTAGTATCTAGACTAGTAATCTGTAGAAACGAGTATGTATAACAGTACCAAGGATTCTTAACCTGCGAAAGCTTCTACTTATAGTGTCACCTAAAATAACAAGTAGCTGTATTGCCAAATAACAAAGTGTATTGCCATCCACGCTACCTTCCCTGTATGAAATACGACTGAAGCTAGCAGTTCAACCGGCCTTTCTAAGACAGAAAAGATGATACAGAAAGAAATCTGCCATAAATTAATAATAATTTATCTAATGTTGTTACTACGGTCTAACTGATCGTCGTATGGTACAGTGGAAAACAAAATAAAAGACACCAATGAAATCACTAATAATCAGCTTTAATTATCACAATTAAATTTGTAATCAACAAGTCAGTCTCTTACAACAATTCAAGTAAAAATTTTCCACACGCAATAATAATGTCAACTATAAAGAATTCCGCACTAATTATAACACAACACTTCGCTACAAACACTCGATCGTTCAACACCACTGAACTGACAAGCTGCTATGCCTTTTTATAGGTAGCCCACACTTTCTAGAAAATTTCCATCCTCAACGTGCACGCCACTTAATCCTGACGCTAATGCATATTTCGAGTGCCCTCTTGAAGAATCTAGAAGAAACTTGATAGCGGCCTTGACTAGGGCAACACCTATAGGTAGGGGGAGAGTGGAGGGAAGCTCTCGGCTGTTCTACGCGGTTCGATACGATTCTCGTTACAATATGTTCTATGATAATTTCTAAAATCGTGTTTACATTTCCACATTTATATTTCAGTACAAAGATAACACTATGATTTCTGGAGTCTAAATGTTAGCCTTCTGTTCCATTTAGGCTGAATTCTGTGACGAAAAATTGTGTAGTTTGTGGAATCGTCAACATTGGTTACACTTTGGGATAATAGCAAAGAATGTTGCAACCGGTAGGATAATAGAATGTTGCAACCAGATGAATACTACTTTCCTGATATCTCATATGCTTGTCGACTAGAAGGCCGTTTACTTATAGACCTCAAACAGTATCTCCGTGTCTTAACACTTTCAAAAAAAAAAAAAAAAAAAAAAAAAAAAAAAGTTCATGGCTTCTAGTTTCAAACTTTAATAAAACTGGCCGTTGAGTAATCGAGGAACAACAATTTTTAAAAGAAAGAACAACAATTCACGGAACAAATACTATTCTCCGAGTAAAATACAAACGAGACAAGTGCATTATATATTCATGAAGGCACTGGAATATAACAACAAATTATAGAGGCCGTGGCGTGCAAGCTAAGTAAATTGAGAGTTACGGAACGACTCACTATAAACATTCCCCCGAGTTGACAATATCTTTGCCCTTGTATGTTGAGATAAAACAAAATGAGTTAGTCGCTGATGTAGATAGTAAAAAATGAGCAGTAACCGCTGAACGTGTTTGAAAGTAAGACATAGTCATTGTCGAAATTGTATGATTACGTTCTTATCTACTTTACAGTAACTTTATGTTATTTGCTTAGTAGCAAGGTCTTGAATATATTTTAGATTACTCAGTCCTAAGGTAGTTGGCTTAGAAGATATCTAGTTCAGTATATTATTAAGCTGTTCTCTTCAACGTTTCCGACAGATAGCTTCCTTCTGATTTTTTTAACCTTCTTGTAGTTATATAATTTGGTTATTATAGTTTATTGATTTATTAAAAACGTAAAGTTAGGAAAGAAGAATACCTCGAGACTGGCCAACATGCTTGGGACAAACAGTAGAGAATATGTTGGGAGGCTATGTCTATAATAGGTAAAAAGTCTAAGATTGATTAACGCAAATTCAAGTGGGTGTCTTTCGTCACGGTTAATGAGAATTTTTTGAGCCAAGCAAAGAACCACAAATTTGGTTTAATATGAAAGGCCGTGACGATGGAAACAGGTGTTAGCAGATTGCTAATTTCCGTTAAAGTAGGTTTTGGAATTTACGTTTATGTAGCGTTTTAGTAGGGATGGGGCGTGGTCTATAGGATGTAGGCGGGGGTATATTTAACATGCAGGAGGGGGTATAAATACGAAAGAAGTCAGCTCTCCAACCGTTTTATATCTTTGCGAGCGAGTCTTTAGGGTATGGGTCAATGAGTTGATCTCATCCGTTCGACCGGTCGCCGTTGGCGCTTCTCAAGAATCGGTCCTAGCCCTGTTCTGTACCTAGTGTACACGAACGACCTGCCTGTACACCCTGGAGTCACTCTGTCGCTGTATGCGGATGACGCCATGTATCATGCTAGCTCAGCGAACCTAGGTTTCGCCGCTGGCCTGGTCCAATGTCAGCTCACCCTGCTTCCGGACTGGCTACGGAAGTGGAAAATGGCACTCAATGCGGAGAAATCCGAGGCGATCGCCATTTCTCGTAAATTTACTTCCCGCTGCCAGCCCCTCTCGCTAGATGGGAGTCCAATCGAATGGAAACGGTCTGTGAAATACTTAGGCGTCACTCTTGACCGGCGCCTAGGCTTCCCAGCCTACGTCTCCCAGAGTCTCCAGCGTGCTCGCGGCGTCAAAGCCAAATTATATCCCTTTATCTCTCATCGGAGTTCAGTGCCTGTGCGCACTAAACTCACCATCTATTTGCTCTTTCTCAGAGCGATCCTAACATACGCAACCCTCGCCTTTTGGGCATTACTCAGCCCAACCGTTGTCGGCAGTTTTGAATCCTTCCAATCCCGCATCCTCCGCTACATCTCCAACTCTCCGTGATTTGTCAGAAATGATGCTACCGGCGAGGGTTGAAGGTTCCTTCTCTCACTGAATTCTTTCGGACCCTAGGATTCAACCACTTTACCCGAGCCTCTGTCTCCACCCATCCTCACATCCGTCGTCTCAGTACAGACGTTGGCCTAACATCTAGACGCCGTAGCCCCCCCCCCCCGAGCACTGCTCTATGATCCGCATAAGCAGTGCCGGCCATCTACCCCATCTCACCGATCTTGAGTAATTTTTTGCCCTCCCACTCCTTTCTTCTCTATCTTCTCCGTGCCGGCGCTCGGTGTCAGACTGGTGGGGCGGGGGCTGTGCTTGGCTTAGATGTGCTTAGTACCGCCTCTGGTGGGCATTTCCTCCTCCTCTGTTCTCTCCCGTGCCTCGACATTGCCACTTGCCAGCCCTCAGCAACTTTTCCTGATCGGTTAGAGGCACCCTGCTTCTTATGGGGGGGGGGGGTCAATTCCTACCTCTCAGACGAAAGGTCTCTGAGGTCTGATCCATTCTATCGTCGCGGGCCTTTTCGAGGTACGAGGGTCCAAATAAATTGACATCATACTGTCCCGCCAATAATAAATAAGCGGAGGTTCCAGTCCTTAGTCTCTTAGGCTTTTTGGAAGTACAAGTGCTTCTTGCAGACATTGTTGGTGAAGTGATACTTAGTACTGACATAAATGTCTATGGGTTTTGAAAGATAATGTTCTGAGGGTTGGTCAAGACAAAATTAACTTTTCCATTCCATGGTAATCAAATCATTGTATTATTCAGGTGACTTTGGCCGAAGGAAGAGTGTACAGTTGCGGAGAAGAGGAATTTGGATGCAAAAAAAGTTGGTTACGCGTCCCAATAGGATGAGAACCAACTGTGAATGAAAAATGGGATTCAAGAAGAGGAGTTTGAGAGCGACAAAGAAAGTGCTCTGTAAGTGAGAAAACGAGTTTTCAGAACTAAACTGAAACAAAAAAGATTTAAAACTAGCAGACGATTTGTCAGATTGAGTCGAACAGACTTCAGGAGGGCCACCGTTATGCTGAAGAAATCAGTAATGTGGCTAAGTAATGCTTTACACAAGTGATGTCTATTTTCAGTGCAAGATGACGTTCTAGATCGATGACTATGTCGGAGCGTTACAACGTCTTAGAAGAGAAGTGTAATGGTATTTTGGATGGAACCAGCAAGTTGTTTGAACTGTAATTGTGAATCGGAATTACGATTCCTGAGTGTTTCTCATAGCAGTATTTTGTGTTAAATGTTCATTACTACGTCCGAAACTGTTAATTGTGTGACATGTATTGTTAATCTTGGTAGTTTGTATTGAACATTTGTAAATTCGGGATATTGTTAAACACGAGTGGTTTTGTATATTGAAAGTGTTGTAAAGCTGAGAACAACAAATTGTTTATATTTAATTAAATTAATTAATATTCCACTCTCTAAAGATGGCGATACGTGCGATTCTTTCTTTTTGATTTCTCATGAGTGGCGTATTAATTTTTTGATGAAGGTAATTTTGCTGTGAGATTTTAACACGACGACATTCCCAGTAACCTCGCCATATCGAGGAGCGGCCATCTTTGAAAATACGAATCTCTGCCTTCCTCATCGAGTGACGTCAGCAGCTACATATGGTTTGATGATTCAACTTTTTTAAACATTATATCAGGATTATTTAAATATTGTTAAATCATAATTATTGAAATTACTTTAATTGTTAATGTTATACTTTCTCGTTGACCCTTCTCTGACTATTAATATAATCGCTCCAAGAACCTTTTTTATATAATACTTGTAATAATTTTTTCCACTGTATGAACGAATCGATTATTCCCTGAGACGGAGTCGATAATTGCTCCCAATCGATTAAAAATCGATTATTTATTAAATTTGTTAATAAATCCATTTGTTTCAATTGTTTGTATCTATTATTATTTCACATGCTAATTTAAGGTTTATTTATTAATGCAACGAGACTTCAAGAAGAAGAAAATATTAATTAATTAACAGCGAGATATTGGACTAGCACTAAACATCATAAATCGATTGCTGACCGGAGTTAATCTGATTAACTCCAAACTTGGTTCAGATCTTCCAGAAGTGCTCAATAATTAATAAATACCTTCTTAATTATTAAAATTTTTAACAGAACATTAAAACAGGATTATTTCACAATTACAGACATTAAATAAAACATAAATTTTTTTTTTATTATTGCACTTTTTTTTTTGAAATAAAATTTTCTCTTTATTATCTTTTTTTGTAAAGACCGCATACAGGATCTAACTAGTTACAAAGTCGCGTCCAACTTATAGGGCTTGATAAGATAAGCCTGGCAGCGATTAATTAATAGAGACAGAAGAAAAATGCAAATACGAGCTACTTCGAAAAAGAGGGCGGCAGAGGCCGAAAAAGAAGTTGACATGGGGGATAAGGAGGCAACACCCGTGGAGGATCCGGAAGTGTTAGTAACCCCGGTGGAACCGAAACAACCCGCACCACCGGAAGAACAACCTGAAGTAACAACGCAGACAAGGGAAGTCAATGTCCCAGGGAAGGAGAAACCATCACAAACAGAGAATATAACAATGCAACTAATATTCAGGCAAATGATGGAAGAATTCAAATCCAGTAAAGAAAGTATGGAAGAAAATCGTAAGAAATTGAGTGAAGACTTGAATAAGCAAATAAAAGGAGTAACTAAGAAAATGGATTCCACCAAGGAAGAAAGTGATAAAAAGTTAGAAGATTTGAAGAAGGATAACCAGTCCACCAAGGAAGATTTGGGTGGAATAAACAAAAACATAGAGGAATTGAAGGAAAACAACCAATCTTTGAATAAGAAAATGGAAGACCTGAAAAAGGACAACCAATCATTGAGTAAGAAGATGGAAAGGAAATGGAAGAAAATAATAAGAATTTTGAAGAGAAGATGGAAGAAACCAGTAAGAAAATAGAAAGTGACAACCAACAATTAAGGGAAAAATTGAGAGAGGACAATCAACTGCTGAAAGAAGAATTAAGGGAAGTTAACCAAGAGAACATGAATAAGTTAGACGAGAGGATTGAGTTAGCTAAAGAGGAGTTGAATAAAAAGATAACAGAGACGAAGAAATCCATCGTAAGGAAGTTAGAACAGGAAGTCGTGGTTGTTAACCAGCAGATCAGGGAAGTAGACGAAAGATGTCGTCAGACCGAAAACGAAGTGCTGGAAGTCCGGGAGGTAATACATAAAGAGATTACACATGTCAAGGAACAACAGGAAACGAAACTGGAAGAAAACAAGAAATTTGCCCTGGAAGAAATGAATAAAGTGCGGACACATGTAACCGAAAGATGCGACGGCGTGGAAGCCGCTATGACGAACATCACCGGACAAGTGCTTCAGAGCCAGGAGGAGATAGAATTGATAAGGAATAGACCAACTGGTTACAATCATTTCCCAATTTCCGAAAATAGAGAGTGGCTTAATTTCCTGCAGTATAAACGGAAGCCCATGGAGTTCTTGGCACGCATAGAGGAATACCTAGAAACACACAGAGGGAACCGATGGGTCCAGAACAGGGAAATCCTAGACGAGTCGTTTCGGGAGGTGAATGACCATTGGTGGATGGCCAACCGGAGCGACATCGAAAACTATCAGCAATTTAAGAGCCTCTTCAAGGCGAAGTACTGGTCGGAGACGACTCAAAACTTGATAAGAGATAATATATGCCACGGCCACTACAAACCACAAGTCGGTAGTTCGATGACAGCATATTTCCTTGGCAAGGTATGTATGGCCAAGCATTTAGAACCGGCCATACCTGAGGAGTGCCTAATAAATAAATTGTCATACCACTATGACGAGGAAGTCATACGAGCGAGGAGAGGCAGCCAAATAAAAACAATCCAGGCAATGACCGAACTCCTCGAAAACTTCGAAAACGAAGACTACTACCGACAGAGCCGGAGAAGAAATGATGGGCCCGAACCAAGGACGTATCCGAACAACAACCAGGGTACGAGCAACACCAACACTGGGTACCAAGGAAGCCGTGCATACCCGCAGAATAATAGTTTTAATAATAATAATAACGTTAACAATTCTAATTACAATAATAATAATAATACAGGTCCAAACCATGTGAACCCGAGTCGACCCTCTAATGGTTATCAGGGTAACAGAAATCCTTACCCTCATAACACAAATAGTCAGAGAAGCCCCAATTATGGTAATGATCGTTACCATAATAATAATAATCGTGCGGGTCCAAATAATAGTAATCCCGTTAATAATAGGTTTCCCCGCCCACGAGTGAATTTCATACGAGCCACAGATGATCGTCAGCGAAGATATAACAACAATCGGAGGAACAGCTACCGTGGATATGAAGACAGGCGGAGGAGCCTAGAACGGGACCAACCAAGGTTCTATCCGGCGAGAAGGAGTACTAGTTTAGACGATGCTGAACGGAGGTCTAACAACGAACGACCGGAAGACCATAGGACAGATCGACAGGGGCCCACTCTAAGCATCCCAAATGATGCTTCAACTAGTATGGCACAAAGGAACAACGATGTCGAGCCTTTAAACGGGCACAGGCAGTAATAAATCGCCAGAACCCGTTACTGCTCCTAAATACTGGGTATCTTAATAATGAGTGTAATAATATAAATAATAATAATCGTATCACAGTCATCGGGTGCAACTACCTAAAGGACATCCGACATGAGTTATTGGAAGAGGATAACAGTAATCCCTCCAATAACTTTAATAACGAAATAATACACGTCAACGCAGAGGTAGAAGGCATCCATAAAGAAATTTTATGAATAATAACCCTCAAAATTCTAAAAATAATGTAATACCAAATTACATACAATTATTTAAAAGAAACATTTTGGAAAGAGAAGAAAAAGAATTTAGAAACCCTCAAAATTCTAAAAATAATGTAATACCAAATTATATACAATTATTTAAAAGAAACATTTTGGAAAGAGAAGAAAAAGAATTTAGAAATCAACTAAATTCAAAAATAAGGTAATACCACATTACATACAATTATTTTAAGAAAAACTATTTGGAAAGATATAAGAAGAAGAATTTGGACTTAATCATCCAAATTCCAAAACAATTGTAAGATCACCTTACATACCAAGCATTTGAAGAAAACTTTATAGAAGGATAAAAGGAATAGAAAGAAATAATTCAAATAAATTCCAAACAAGTGTAAGATTTACTTACTAACAAAAATTTGAAAAATTTTATGACAAGAATATAAAAGAAGAATTTTGACTCATCCAAATTTTAAAACAATGTAAGACCACATTTCTAACAAAGTATTTGAGAAAAACCATTTTGCAGAAATACAAAAAGAATTTTGAATTGAAAACAACTAAATTTAAAAAGAAAGCAAGCCCACCTTACATACAAATTATTTGAGAAAACTTTATGGAATAATATAAGAAGAATGAATTTTGAATTGTGTATAAATCAAGTTTCCAAACCAAGAGTAAGTACAACTTACCGACCAATTATTAATAAAACACTTGGGTGAAATAAACAGAAAAGATTTAATACCATATTTATGGTAAGCATAAAATATATTTACCATGTTTATAAAGGATCATAATGGGATGAATAAAGGAAACAGGCTTTAGAATTAAAACAAATAATTCTGGAGAAATATGATCATGTCTAATTTCAAAATAAAGTGTGAAAAACTTTCCATAAAGGGATACGAAAGGAAATAAACAGTGTGATACGATTTGAGTGATTGAATATAATAAAATACAAAAACTTATGTGGAATTATGAGATAATAAAACTTTGAAGTGGTATGAGGAGAAATTATGACCTCATTATAAAATTAATAAAAAACATTCATTCGAAGGGATAATAACCATGACAGGAATAATGTGAGAATAATATCAAAGATATATGTAATTAAACGAATTAATATAAAATGATTTATGAATTAAATGTCAATTGTGATAATGACAGTTATAAAAAGTTCTAGAAAATAGAACAAGTGGAAATAATAAAAACAGAGCAATAAAATAAAAATGTCATAAAGATATGCTACTATAAACAATGCAGATTATAATAAAAAAACCAGAAGGTAATAAAGAATTTATAACCAAAAGCTTTAGATGATAAGGAAAGTTGAAGAATGTAATAATTGAAGAGCTTCCTACCATAATATCAAATGAATGAAACATCAAGTTAAAGAGTCAGAAGAACAACTGAGATAGGAATATTAAAATCTCTGAGAAATATAATAAGTAATAAGTGAAGTATCCCAAAGATATTTTTTTTAAATAGTAACAAATGTGTACTACTCTGAATAATTTTTTAATCTGTCTGTAGATAATTCCAGCAGAATTAATATGTTTTTTGAGCAGAGATGATTTGCCTCTGTACTCAAATATATGTGAAGTATTGGACAGCAGAGGAAGTAGCGTACAGTGCCTCTCTGAACTGAACCAGCTCACAAAGTAGGGAACGATAGGGAGGAAATATCCCAAGGAGAAAATACTAAGAAGAAATATGAAAATGAAATAATAAATATGAAACTCAGATGACTATTACTATCAAGGAAGATCAAGTGAGAATGAGAAGGATATAAGCTCAAATAAATATAAGAAAATTTTTAAAATGGAAGGAAGTCAAGAATAATAACAAAACTACAATAATTATCATAAGCAATTGTTTCAGACAAAGCAAGTATAGTCTGAAAAAATCACTTCTGGAGAAGGGCATTCTGTAGCGTGACAGAAAATCCACTACTTATTAATTCATATAAAATCATAAAAATTAATTACGCCACATATGTTAATATAATATTGAATGAGATTTAATGACATCGAAGGAATAAACAACAATAAAATAAAAATCCTCAATACATTATATAAAAACCACTGTTAAAAAATCAAAGAAATTATTAAAAGCAACTCATATTATAAAATCAGGAATTTACCCAGGAAATTAGGAGCAGTAAACAAATTAGATTACACAATATCATGAAGAGAGAATCAGTTTGAGAGTGGTGAAACAACAAAATACCCCAAACACAAGAAGAAGGAAGAATAAAATTTATGATCAGGAAGTAAACAATACCCTGAAACCTTTAGCGAAGAGCAAAGTCAGTATCAGTAAATAACTTCGATACTCCAAACTAAACATCAGTCGAGATAACACGAAGTACCTTGGTTTACCCAAGAGTGAAGAATGAAGACAAGAAGACAAGAAGAAGGAAGACCAGAAGAAAGACAAGAGTGAAGACAAGAAAGAAGATAAGAAGAAAGACAAGAAAGAAAACAAGAAGAGAGGAAGAAATAGTATGAAAGAAACACCGTTATAAAACCTATTATTAAATACCATCAACCCCAAACCCATAGAGACAATTAAAAAGAAAGTATAACATCCCAAAATCCTATAAAAATGTAATTATTAAGAAATCAAAAGTGTTGTCTAGTATAACAAGAAGTGAACCAACTAAAGCTATTGTGTGATAAAGAAAATAAACAAGTCTTAACAGTCCATGATTACTAAAGGTCTGGTCTGAGATAATAAGACTCAAAATATCAGAACCACCAGTGAAAGTGAACTTGTGCAAGTGTTTTTGGAAATTCAATAAACTTAAAGTTGGTGATACTATGACTTATCAATATGCTATATAACAACTTTTATATTCAATAATACACATCATCATAAAATAATAAAATGGAAGATTTCCAATATTTTATTATTTTAATGTAACTCTGTTATTACAAGACATTTGTAAAAATGATAATAACTAGAGTATGGGTGGACATGTTTACTGATGAAGGGGATAATAGATAATAATGGTTTAGACCAGAAAGGACTGGCATTAATTTATATTCATAGGTTTAAATTGTTTAAAATGGCTATTTGTTCACAGCCATGAACTCAATAGGTTTATAAGAATTTTTAGTAAATAAGATTTATATGTGTTTAAAATGAATTATGTTTGCCAAATAACAGCATGCATACCATTAATAATGTTTCAGTAGGTATGCTGTATTAATTCAAAAAGGAATTAAATGTATGTTTTCAAACCATGTCAGCAATATGTTCAATCTTAGAATGCTGAATGATGTTCATTATTATTTTTTATATAACAGTAGTATTAATCAAATACTACACCTCACAATGGGTTTGTAAAACGTTTTATTTTCATGTAATAATAACTATGTAAAGTCAGAGGAGGAGTAGGATTAAATTTATTTGAGAAAGACAGAAATATAAAATTCTCAACTCTAGGCCATGTGGTGAATTCACAGAAGCCATATAAACCATTTAATTCACTTATAATTCCTGTAAACTAGCAAGATTTAGGTAAGGTAAATCAGTTAACCACTACTGTGAATGATCCTATGAGTTAAAGTGATAATAAGGAAATATACCTTAAAATATTGTAAATTTTCAAAATATAAAAATTAATTAATTGTAAAGAGCAATGTCAAATTCAGAGATTAACATAAAAAACCAGTTCAAAGGTTCAATTTATATGTATTTAAGGAAAGGAAGAGAAATATGACTAATTAAAATTTATTATAATAGTATTAATAACAATTAAAATGGCAGAAAAATTATATGAAGGCGGAAATCAATTTTTGAGCCTAGATTTCCAAAACCAGAGAAATTTAGTAATTTCCACAAAATGTCAACAGATATGGACTATAATATATCAATTTAAAAGGAATGAGATGATTAAACCAGTAATAAGGTTCATAATTTATGAAGGTGACGAATAAGATAAATAAAATTCCATATATAATGTAATTTTGTATCATGTGTATGGGAAATCGAAATATTTTAACAATACTTTTTCAAAGATTAACTGGGCCAGATTTTGACTAACATGAAGGAAGTTAGAGTAGTCTTTTGTTGAATATCAAGCTGAATAGTTGTGTAATATAACGTTCCTTAAAACCGTGTAGAAAATGGTACTACGGTTACCTACTAACATCAGTGAAGCGAGAGTTAAATAAATTAAACATTTTTCTAACTAAAACTACAGAAATTTTAGCGAAAATAGTGAAAACTAACACCAAACTTCATTATACTAGTGATTTAAAACAGTAAAACAATATATTGGTGAAAATTAACGCTACAAATCATAACCACTTTTTGAATAGTTAACCCACAGAAGTGAACACAAATCAAATAACATAATTAACACAAGTATACACGGAACACTTCTTCAGAACACACCAAACAACCTATTAGACAGATTACACCAGTGCGGGGACATTTTAAACATTGATGAAGGTAATTTTGCTGTGAGATTTTAACACGACGACATTCCCAGTAACCTCGCCATATCGAGGAGCGGCCATCTTTGAAAATACGAATCTCTGCCTTCCTCATCGAGTGACGTCAGCAGTTACATATGGTTTGATGATTCAACTTTTTTAAACATTATATCAGGATTATTTAAATATTGTTAAATCATAATTATTGAAATTACTTTAATTGTTAATGTTATACTTTCTCGTTGACCCTTCTCTGACTATTAATATAATCGCTCCAAGAACCTTTTTTATATAATACTTGTAATAATTTTTTCCACTGTATGAACGAATCGATTATTCCCTGAGACGGAGTCGATAATTGCTCCCAATCGATTAAAAATCGATAATTTATTAAATTTGTTAACAAATCCATTTGTTTCAATTGTTTGTATCTATTATTATTTCACATGCTAATTTAAGGTTTATTTATTAATGCAACGAGACTTCAATAAGAAGAAAATATTAATTAACAGCGAGATATTGGACCAGCACTAAACATCATAAATCGATTGCTGACCGGAGTTAATCTGATTAACTCCAGACTTGGTTCAGATCTTCCAGAAGTGCTCAATAATTAATAAATACCTTCTTAATTATTAAAATTTTTAACAGAACATTAAAACAGGATTATTTTACAATTACAGACATTAAATAAAACATAAATTTTTTTTATTATTGAAAATTTTTTTTTTGAAATAAAATTTTCTCTTTATTATCTTTTTTTGTAAAGACCGCATACAGGGTTTAGTTACAACATACATGATCAAAGCATATCGTATAAGAAATTAAATATTGCCATATTTGTAAGAAAATTGTAAACGTTAATATGAAATATAATTTTTCATTACCGATTTACCGGTTTTGTATTGAAATTGGCCATCAAATCAGTAATTACAGATTTTTTGCAAACATATACTGGACTTTGTAACTGGGTCACTGAGAATGTCAATTCATTATACAGCTGTGACTTCGGCTACAGCCACTGATTAGGTGTCGTGTAATTGTACATATTCCGTCTACCAATCAGTAGGTTTGACCCTATTCCCATGGTTACAAAAGGGTTACTATAGTAAGTTACTTAAAATTCACTATAACTATACACCGATGTTGCACGTAAATATAATCAGCGAACGTGAAATGCATACAGATATTTCAGCCTCTATTGCTTAAAAAGCAATAAATAAATAATTTTATTTATATTTATAAATAAATTTAGAAATTTAAAATTTACTTTAGAATATATTTAAAAACGCTTTTAATAAAAAGAAACCTGCGCATCCAAAGCGCTTGCAGATAATATTTATTAACGCTACATGACTGTTAACAACTGTGATAATTTTAGGGTTTCATTCAAAGGAAATTTATTTACAGTTAATGGCAGAATGTACATACTTTTTGAAATTGAGCACAAGCGTGTTAGTTTCAAAATACTATATATAGTATAATGCAACAGTACAAATATATAGGGTACTGTGCATTGCACAATTAATTAAGTTAATTAATATAATTAAATAAATAATCCATATTGTTAGCAATAATAATTCAGCTTTCAATCTGAACTGTAAAGGGAACAACCAAATTTCATGCTTGTACAGGTTGATCACGCCACTCATCTGTGTCTGTGTGTACACATGTATCTGTGTGAGAACATTTGATTCCTGTAAAGCGTCACCCCTAAATAAACGCTATTAATTATATGAATTATTTAAATTGTAAAGAGTGTGTGCATAATATCACAAAACCAAATACGCCGCAGTGTGTATAATATAAAGACGCACGTGTGTACAAAAAATAGTGTGAAAATAATAAAAAGTGCAAATATAGTGAAAATAAATATAAATAATATTTATACTATAAATAACTTATATTAATTAAGATAGGGAAAAACGGGAAAAAGATTAGGTAAGTAATATTGCTAATAAACAGCGTCAACCTTATAATATACGTTTAATGTATCATACGATTCTCGTATTATCACTTTATAATAAAAGCTGCATTGATAAAAATATTTGTTGTTTAACTGTTTTAAGTCTGATAGCTGAAGAACAACGTTCGGAAAAAAGGTTAAGTGGGAAACATGAAATATGTTGCCCAATAAATATATATTTTACTTAGCAAATATGGCATTTATTACCTACCTATTTAATATATTTACATCTTTAATTTAGTAATAATTAATTTTCACGACGTGTTTAAATCAATGTACGCGATCTCTTTGCATTTTGCGTTGTCTACGAGATTCTTTCAATATCATAATATGGAAGTGACGTTCGTAATGCGTAGCCGGTATTAAATGGATAAGAAAATATTATTACTAGGTAAGTAAGTAAGTATTTTCTAATGGCTAAAAGAAACAGTACTATAACGATATCTCGAGGAGGATATTGGGAACGTTTCCCGATATCCTCGTGTGGTGTGGGGAGTCATCGCGCTGTCATCTTACGCCTACCCTTATACACCTACAGATACAGACACTCGCGCGCTCGCATTATGACATTTCTTTGATAGACACATGTTTATATTGTACCTTTGTAACTATTCTCATAAATCTTTATGTCAGAGTTGTTTTTACGCTGTGAGGAAACATTCCATCTGCTTATGGTTGTTCACAGTTGAAGTCGCAGACTTGTATTTATGATGCTTTTAGACCGAGCACTGTAATTACTATCCACATACTCCCCGCGTAGTCACACACTAGCGCGCGCACACTTACTATTCAAGCCGTTATTATACAGTTCCATTGCAGTATGAAACTGTAATATATTGTTCCTATACCAGAAATGATTATTTAACTTGTGCAATATACGGAGAGAAATTACGATAGATTTTCATATTTCAAAATGGACACCTCCGGTAGTTACTGGACAAGGTGTATCACTTGACATATATTTTACAAAAACACAAGTAAAATTTAATTATAATTTGCGGAACTCCTAAATATTTTTGAATCTTTACAAATACATAAATGATAATTGCTTTATTTACCTCCAAAGTAGTCTAGGAATTAGGCATGGTGGGCTGCTTTATGTAAGTCGTTCGACATACAACGAAGGCAGCATGTGGCCAATAGCAATTTCCTCCGCCCATTATTACCCCATAGTGTTATCCCAGATACTCATCTCTAGAGGCTTAGTCAGCCTAAGAGCTGTAGAACGCACAAGGATTTTCTACTGAACTCGGGAGCCTTGACGTTATTAGCCAGGCGCAATATCCAACTAATCTACTACTTAAGCGCCTATATAAATAAATACTCGTATTCCCCCCAAAAACTATTCATTATTTCTTTATTATTATTAATTATATTCCTTAATATATTCCTTCCTTATTATATTATTATCACTTATTATTTCCTAAATATTAACAAATTATTTCATTACTAACACCATATTATGCGAAACCAAACTAAACGTTGTAGACATAAGGTATATGATGTTGAAAATTCATAATTACGCATTTTTATTAGTAAAGTAATGTAATGGGCCGATTGACAGTATAGGCCTACGTAAAATATTAAATTTAATTATTGGGCAATCTAATTGGTTTTTGAATCTATTGATTGTGTAATATTGCCGTTTTAACACACATACTGCAAGGTTCTAACACCGTCCAGGGAGACTACTAACACTAGAGGGCTCACTTGGTTTTCAGTGAACCGCATGTTACACAGTAAAGAAGACTGTGTCTTACTGGAATACTCGAATGTTCGATTCTTAAATTTGGTCCGAGTTATTTTAATTTTACTCGACTTAGCGACTTTTATTTTTTCCATTATTTTATGTACTTAGGCAAATATTGTAATACGACGTAACAGTGTTACGTGACTGTCATTCAACAAACGTAGCAATATATTCTGTTAACTATGTACACGATTCTTGTATTATTGAAATGTTCTTTAAATTATTCATAAGGTTGATAGATTTCATAAGTTATTTCTGTACTACTTCGTGTGTTGAATTTAGTTTTCTCCTCAAACATCGATAGCGTTGTAATATTCTTATGTTGGCCTCAATTTAACTTTATTAATATTTTATTACCGGAAGATAACGACATAGTAAACCAGTAGGATTTTTAGAATGTTGTAATACAAACCTGAAAATCTGATAAATGTTACTTTTGTTTAAAGCCGGTGTTGAAGAGCGTAACTGAAATCTTTACAATCCGTCATTAAGAGTGAATGAACTTCACGCAATATGACGTGTTTTTGCTTCACGACTTTTAAAAGTACTTTGAACCCTAGAAGTCTGTCATTATTTTAAAAAGTCAAAACTCTCTTCTCAACGGTGTCAAGTGCTTGGTTTGTTTCAAATAAAATATTGCTACATTGAGATAAAAGACAGTTACGTAATGCTATAGATAATTCGTGATTGCCTTTACACACGTTTTTTTGAATAGCCTACCACATTCAGTGGGCGCAGTGTGTCAAGGTCGTGCACACGTTTTTCCATTGTACTTGTTAATTACGCAACACTCTCGACTCGTGGGCCCGAAAGTAGCAGATTTTTACGGAACCCTGCGGGGTACATATCAGCGGCCGGCTTAGCAGTTCAGTTACACCTAATGATCAAAATGATTGTTGCAGTATACTGGAAAGTGATTCTTGTGTTAATTAGTTCAAACTTGTAAGAAGGTGGCATTTATTATTGTGTGTTGAAAAATTTTAACTGGATTTATTGTATGGAGTGCTTCTGGTGATTTACAACTGTTGTTTCTGTCTAATTAAGGATAGTAATCGGTGACTTCGTTAGTGTCAGTTATTCTGATTTCACTACACAACGATTCGTAACAATGGTTCAGAAATGAGACAGAATCTTTAACAGTGAAAACAGAGGACTCTTCGTAAAAGAATAGAGTGTACTGGTAACTTATTTACAAAGATGGATACCAATAAGATGATGAAATTTTTCCAAGCGATTCTACTAAAACAGATAAACGACAACGGCAGAAGGCGGAAGAAGCAGAAAACAACAGAACAATAAAACGTGGAATCTGATAGGAAACGGAAGAAGCAAAGAAAAGACAGTATAAAAAAGCCGACTAGTATGAAGAAGCACAAGAAGCAGAAAAACGACTGGATGAGAATGCGGAAGAGAGACAAAAAGCACTCTTCCTGGAAACACAAGAATGCCAGAAAGCATTATTGCACGATTTAGAGGAACGACAAGACGAGAAATATAAGCAGATGGCAGAGGAACGGAAGTGTGAAACAGAAAACATAAAAGTACTGATAGAGGAGCAAAAGTAATTGCGAGAGCATATTACTGCAGAGTTGGGTCTCCTTCGTGGTGACTTGGCGGAATTACGCGATTATCTGAATGACCGAAAGGTAAGATTGTTTATATTAAAAAACTCTGTTTTAAATACACAACAAAAATGTCGACAAATATGTCTGTCGTGAATGCCTCAATTGAAAACATGAAACAGCAAATATTGGGAAGCGAGTCTTCATCAATATGGTAAGGGAAAACAGCTTAGTCGACCTCCAGTGGCTGCTTCTAGTTTAAAGTCATACCATTTAGACTCGGTAATGCACCGGCAACGTTTGGAACACTAATGGATTTAGTCCTCCGAGGCCTGACATGGAACACCCACTTGTTTATTATTAAAAAGGTTTTCAAAGATCATTTGGAAAAACCTTAAGAAAGTCCTAAGCAGAATTGGCGGTCCCCAAATGAAACTGAGCGCGAAGAAGTGATCTCTTTTTTTGAAAGAAATACCACTTTCTTCACCTTGGGCCATTTAGTCTATCCAGCTAACGTTAGTACGGATCTGAATAAAGTAGATACAGTTCCCACAAACATACATCTACACATACACACAATTGTTAATTTAATTTGTAACTTACCAAAAAGACCAAAAGAGTGGTAAACACAAACAATAATGTCACTAGTTTTCACATAAAACACACTGGTTACTTTATCTATTTGATTGTTACGGACACATCATATTATTAATTATTATTGTGCGCCATCAGTTAATTAAACATAGAGAGACGTTAGATTTAAGAGTTATAGATAAAGAGCTGAGAAGACAGTGAGAGAGTAGGGGCGCTGAGTAATGGCGCGTGTCACTGCGGAAGCGTTTGTCGTTTTGTCGTTTGATTGCTGATACGTGATCGTTCATCATTCCGCACATGACAGCACATGGCCATGCATCATCATTTACTGGCCTATTTTTGTTGCAGTATATAATCCTGATACACGGTTTTCATTTCAACAAATATCATTCCGCCCCGATGTCACTGTTACGGCTCGCACAAATCACGTCTTCTACGCATTTATGCGTTCAAACTGGCTTCCGTATGGTTTTTATGGTCATCCAAAAACTACAGCTTATTTGCCCACACATAAGCACACTTGAAAGTGTAAGATTGTTTGTGCTAAAAATTTTAACTCATCCTTTTCAAAAATTGTTTTTGATTGAACACATCAAATCCTTGCCTAGAGAAACTTTGGAGACATTTCGCTGAGAAACTGTAATAATAATAATATTACTCAAAATTCTTATAGTAAAAAACGATTAATTAACGATTAACTTTTGTAGATTTAGATTTTATAGAATTTGTAGACATTCCTTTACCAATTCCGAGCTTTGACCTGATAACTACTCTCATGGCTGCAAACGGGATATTGCACCACTAAATCTGAACACACGCACTAATATATATCAGAAACAGATATGAAAGGCATGCACATCTACCAGAATCTATTAATTTCCAAAGCTTTATTGCTTGACTTTGTCTCTTGAATGAAGTTGTCATGCTCAAAACGAGATCTATGCATGAATACTGAGGTAATATACTGGTTAATTTATTATTATCTACCTCTACATATTATCTTCCCATTTTAGATAAAGAACAAATTTTAATTTCCTGAAATTTCAGTCACCTTTCAACAGCCATGTCTTCCGCCATGTCTTTCGTTAATAGTCGTGTTCTAAAGATGATATCACTATAATTACATAGTGATGTGGATATACATGTATAACTATTTTCTAATACTATAAATCTAGTAATATGGAGACATAATTGAAAATATATATTAGACATACCTACGCGTAATCGTGTTTAGATAATATGATGTCATATTTATCTAAAGATGATTGTAAAATATAGTTAGAAATTTATTTTATTGGTTTTTGTTCAAAGAAAATTAATATACATTTCATGAAACAATGAAGCCACTTATGTGTGTAGGCGGTCTTGTGTGTGTTTTGTAAAACACAATATGTTTAATGGACAATACAGTTTCAGTATTTCAATTTATTCTAAAACTGTTTTACTAAAGAAGACGTTTGTCATAAAATGTTTGTCTTAAAAGAAGATTGTGTTTAGAATACAAATGGATTTTTTAATTGTCCCATATTAAATAATTACCAAATTATTAAACATTTATTTAATACTTATCAGTATTTATCAGTATCAATCAGTATACTTCAATCTTGTCAGTATTTGTCAGTATAAAACATACGAGATTGTCAGTATTTATCTTATTCTTTTAGAAGCGTTTTTGAATCGAATGTACACGGTTTTTTCCATACACCGTTGTATGCAGATTGTAAGGCCTATACTTCGTCAACACATTGTCTCGTAGTGATGCTATGGACATTGTGCTTGTAATTCCTACTTTCAGACGTTACGCTGTACTTTTAGAAATGAGAGTGAATGCCTAAAAAAAAGTATACCATAACATTTCCCGTAGCAGCAGTCTGGTCAGTGCCATGTGATGTAGGAAGGCAATGCGCTGGGATCTTACCCCTACTATTACAATACATATAACTACACACATACACCATGTCAAAGTGTTTTTTAATAGCCGTAGGCGTACTCTGAATTTTGAAAACTTCCTCATTTAATGTTATGTGAGAGCCAGGTTTCATTGTGAGTAAAATTTCTATATTCATTGGTCGGTTGTTCACAGTTGAAGACAAAGCTTTGTATTTCTTATGTTTGTAGAACAAGCCTGGAATCACTATCCGCACAGATACACAGACACGCGCGCGCCCACACACACGCATACATGCATTTATTATGCCGTTCCATTTTAGTATCAAGTTGTAATGTATCGTTTGCACGCCAGTAACGGTTTACTTACCTTGTACAGTATCTGTACTGAGATAGCGGTACATTTCCGTAATTCAAAACCTACAACTTTGGTACGCCTGGACACCACACTTCACAAAATGCCATCGAAGTACATGAGTTTGTGCGTGTCATAGGACTGCTGTTTAGTCAAATACAGTAAAAACAGAAAACGAATACTTTACTCAAACAAAAGAAAACATGTATAGCTTACGTAACGCTTGTGATGAATTGACGTAGTTTCTAATAATAGCCTACCTATAAGAGTAGAAAGAGGAAGAGCAAAAGAAAATCTGAGAATAGAAAGTTTATTTATCACAATAGCCAAAAGTCCGTTTTCCGTTTTGTAACAGAAAGTTTCAGTTACGAAAATGTCCAATAATACAGAGATTTCTAACACCAACATACCAAATGTTACAAAAGGCGAAGGAGCAAAGAGCCTGATTGTACAAAATGTCCGCAATGTCGACTGAACTGTAACACTAAGCTTTGTGGAAAAAGTATTTGACAGTTTATACGAAGATATAACTGACGGGGAGGAAGTAATGACGAATTATGTTTAATGAGTGGGAACATAACGGAGAGGCAATTGATAAGATGTATCACTGTATACAGTGACGGCGATTTTTAAGTTATTTTATAATTTACAATAAACAATTATAAATTATTTATTTACTGTGTACAGTGTATGTGATTTACTTACCAGCAGAATGTCAACAAGAGGTACCATTCCAACTTTAAAAGATGTTGGTATCTTAGGTATCTACATTAAAATTCATAGAATGTATAAGCACAATAAAAAAATGCAATTAACGTTTTAAATTACGCAACTTATGCTACATTCAATGAAAATAAGCTACCAAGTAAATTACAGGCAATTGGAAGCAACGCTGGTGAGAAATTGTCAAGCTTACGAATACTACAAAAATTACTTAGGGTATTAAATCGGTAGTACGGAGTTCAAAGCTTTTTCTTTTCTTTGACATTTTCTATAAACATAAAGTTTATCAGCATAAACGAGCATACACTGCATAACTGAGGCACGTTAAAAAAAAGTTGGAACATAAAAATATAAAAGTACTCAAAAATATAAAATTAACACACTGTCTTGCATAAAAGTACTACCTAAACTAATTACATCAAGCATTTAATATTCTAAATTCAAATTCAATTTTAAACATAAATTAAGATTATTCAAACGACTAAGCATATGTGATTACATGAAATTAGTTTGTAACGATCGACCACATCCAGAATAATTTTAATTAATGTAGTCAGTAAGGAAGACATGTTTGAATTGGTATCCAAGTCATTTATTGACAAAATCTGTATAATATTTACCTTATTTCTTCCGTCGTGTGACTTCGTGTTGCGTTCGATTTGATTAACGCGTTTCGAAACATATGTTTCGTCTTCAGAAATAAATAAAAATTCACTCTTAGCGAGGTCGTTACATATTAAAATTGCAAATATTGGAAAACGATTCCACACATACCCGCGTTGCAGGAGTGCGCACTCGAGTCGGACCGATCGGACACTGACTATCAATAGCTATTGTGTAAACAGGTTTACTGCGGTATCGTAGAGCGGGTTTGATTTGAAATTTAAATGATCGTTTAGCACGAAGTCACGACTGTGTACGTCATTGTACGCTCTATATATCTGGAATTCTTCCAAGGCGTTCATGTAAGTGTCTTTATTACAAAAATATATGGGTTTCAAGTTGGAATTAAAGTTAATATTATTTTAAATGATCATCACTTCTTTCACAGCACTTTAACAATTAATAATTAAATACACTTTCACTTGTGAAAAACTTACTTTTTGTTATATCCTCATACGCACGTTTCGGAGTAGTTTGCTCCTTCATCAGTGAGGGTAAAATGCAGAAAGCGTCAAGGCGTTGGTAATCTGTAACGGTTTTTTGGGGATTGGTTGTGTGTGGGGGTGTGTGTAGATGGAAGTGGGTTGGCGTGAGATTCTGAATTGTGTCCGTTGTGTACTATTGTGTCGAATAGTGTGTTGGATTTAAATTGTAATTGTTCATTGAGTATGTTGTTTGGTTGTGTTTTGTTGTGTTTGTATATTTCGTATTGTTCTGCGGTTTTGAGTTTGCGACTTTTGGGCATGTAGTGTAAAATTTCAAGATTGTTTTTATGTTGGGGTAACTGTGGTTTTCTGTTTGGATGTGTGTGGCAAATGTGAATTGTAAGTTGTTATTGGATATAGCTTTTGTGTGTTCAGAAAATCTGGAAAAAAAATATCTTCCTTTCTGGCCTATTTAGAATTTATTAAAATCGTTGCAGTTTAATTTATATACGCCTGTTTTGTTGTATATGTCTATGTCTTTGTTTGTGTCATTAATGCGTCTTTTGATGGCATTGTTAGTTCTGTATGATATTTTGTAATTGTGTTTTCTGAATGTGTTGGCAATTTTGTGTGTGTCAGAGTTGTAGTATGTGAGTGTGATGTATTTGTTTTGTTGTGTGTTATTTATATTTTGTGTTGTTTTGTTGTTTTTGTATAGGATATTTCTATATAATTTGTTTATTAATTCAGGATTGTATCCGTTTTTTATTGCTATGTATTTTATTGTGTTAAGTTCTTCATTGTAGTCTTGTTTATTTAGTGGTATCTTTGTGAGTCTATGAAGCATATGGTTGAAGGCTGCATGTTTATGTTGTGTTGGATGATTTGATGTGTTGTGTATAACCATGTCAGTTGTGGTTGGTTTTCTGTAGATTTTGTATGTGTGCGTATTGTTTGTTTTGTTGATTGTTAAGTCTAGAAAGTTTATACTGTTGTTTTTTTCTTTTTCTATTGTGAATTTTAATTTTGGGTGTATCTTGTTTATGTATTTGTGGAAATTTTCTACTTGTCTTGTATTGCCATTGTATAACAATAATATGTCGTCTACGTATCTGTGCCAATATATGATTTTGTTAGTGTGTTACTTCCATGTTCCTTAAGGAAATGGAAGTGTGGTGATTGCAAAAAAATCGTGTTCGAGATTATTGCAGATTCCGATTGTACGACACTCAAAACATGAAAAAAAGTCATTTGTCGAAAAGTGTCTGTGTGTCTGTCTGTAGATTTTTTTCTATGGCAAACGATAACAGCCGCAAATTCAAACAGAATCAACTACTCTTTTGCATACAGCTCTGAATTATAGAGTTCTCAATACCTATTGTTTTTGGTGAAGATCGGTTAAGGGAAAGGGGTAGTTTACCTGCAACATTTTATATTTTAACAAGGGTATTTTTAATGGCAAACGATATAAGCCGCAAATTTAAACAGAATCAAATAATTGTTTGCATACAGCACTGCATTGTAGAGTTCTCAGGACCTGTTGTTTTTGGTGAAGATCGGTTAAGGGAAAGGGGTAGTTTACCGGCAACGTTTTATATTTTAACAAGGGTCTTTTCTATGGCAAACGATAAGAGCCGCAAATTCAAACAGAATCAAATACGTTTTTGCATACGGCCCTGATTTGTTGAGTACTCAAGACCTATTGTTTTTGGTGAAGATCGGTTAAGGGAAAGGGGTAGTTTACCAGCAACGTTTTATGTTTTAAAAGGGTATTTCTTATGGCAAACGATAAGAGTCTCAAATTCAAACAAAATTAAATAATTTTTTGCATACACCTCTGATTTCTGGAGTACTCGAGATCTGTTGTTTTTGGTAAAGATCGGTTAACGGGAAGGGGTAGTTTACCAGCAACGTTTTTCTTATTAAGGGTAATTTTTTTCTATGGCAAACGATAACAGCCGCAAATTCAAAGAGAATCAAATATTGTTTTGCATACAGCCCTGAATTATAGAGTTCTTAAGACCTGCTGGTTTTGGTGTAGATCGGTTAAGGGAATAGGGTAGTTTACCGGCAACATTTTATGTTTTAACAAGGGTAATTTTTTCTATGACGAAAGATAACTGCCGTAAATTCAAACCGAATCAACTACTCTTTTGCATACCTTTTTGAGTTATACAGAACTCAAAGTGTGTTGATTTTGTTGAAGATCGGTTAAGGGAAAGGGGTAGTTTACCTGCAACGTTTTACATTTTAACAAGGGTATTTATTATGGCAAACGATAAGAGCCGCAAATTCAAACAGAATCAAATTATGTTTTGCATACAGCCCTGAATTGTATGAATTGTAGAGGACTGAAGGTCTGTTGATTTTGGTGAAGATCGGTTTAGAGAAAGGGGTAGTTTACCTGCAACTTTTTATGTTTTAACAAGGGTAATTTTTCCTATGACGAACGATAACTGCCGTAAATTCAAAGAAAATCACATAATTTTTTGCAAACGTTCCTAAATTATAGAGAACTCAAGGCCTGTTGATTTTGGTGAAGATCGGTGAAGGGAAAGGGGTAGTTTACCTAAAACATGTTATGTTGTAACAAGAGAAATGTTTTCATGACGAACGATAACTGCCGCAAATTGAAACAGAATCAAATATTTTTTTGCATGCGTCCCTGTATGTAGAGGACTGAAGGTCTACTGATTTTGGTGAAGATCGGTTTAGAGAAAGGGATAGTTTACCGGCAACGTTTTATGTTTCAACAAGAGTAAAGTACTTAATTTTGATAAATAAAGTATCTTGATAAGAAGCTCATAATAATCCACTGTAGAAACGTAGATGAAGTGGTTATCCACTGTATCTATAAATGAAGAGGTTAGGTGAACAGGGTGGGGGTAAATTTTTATAAATGAAAATTATAGTTGAAGAGGGAGAGGAGAATTTTTAATGTGTACTACGTTATCGGCAACAAAGAAGTAGTTCTTTGTTAAAATTCCTTCCAGGGCTCTTTAGCCGTAGTCCAATGTTTTCTGCAAAACCAGACTTTTCGGCAGTGCCATCAACTTCCATCTCCGTGAAAATCGAGTTCGAAAACGTGAGGTGGTATACGTTAGTGACCACAGTACTGTGGTTTAAGGCTGAAGCAATAAGTAGAAAGAAGTAGTTTCTATGGAAATATTTCTTTTCGAATATGATTTTAAATATAAATCTTAGAACATGGAAGTCATGTATGGTTCTCCATACCGATATTTTGTTGTTATGTATTATATGCTCTTGTTCTATGTGGTGTATGAATATTTCAGGTAGTATGCCCGATATGGGGGAACCCATGGGTCCATCTGGTTGTGTGTATATTTTGTTATTGTACGTCAAGTAATTTTGTTCTGTGATTAGTTTAGTGAGTGTGATGATTTCTTGTATGTGTGTTTCAGGTGTGTTGTTTTGTCTGAGTAATTGTTCAAGTGTTTGTATAGTGTCTTTGACGGGTACATTGGTGTATAAATTCGTTATTCAAATGATGCTAAAGTTGAGTTGTGTGGCATATGGATATGTTCTAATTTTTTGACGAGTTCTGTGTTGTTTTTAACCGAAGTGTTGTTGGTTAAGTTTATATGTTCTCTGATTAGTTTATCTAGGTGTTTGGCGATTTTGTGGGATGGTGCTTGTGTGTTCTTTATCAAAGGTCTTATGGGTAAATTGGGTTTGTGTATTTTCGGTAATGCGTTTAATTTTGGGGGGTTTGGTTTAATTTGTTTTAGGCATTTTATGTTTCCTTTTTGTATTATGTATTTTGAATTATTTATGAATTTGTTAATTTGTTTTTGGTATTTTATTGTGGGATCTTTGGTTATGTGTGTTACATTATTTTCGGAGAAGAATTTCTCTGTTTTATTGTTTATTTCTTGTTTGTTCATTAAAACTGTTATGTTGCCTTTGTCAGCTTTTAATACCGTTAGATTATGTTCATTCAGTTTTGGTTGTATGTTTTTTAGTGTTTTATTTTCGTTGTTCAGTTGTTTTGGTTGTTTTAGTACGTGTTTTAATCTTCGTTTTATGTCATGGGATATGGGTTCATGGTCATTGTTATGTGTGTTTTGTATGGCTGTTTCCGTGTCTATGATTACGTCAATTATATGTTTAGTGTTGTTGTTGGGTTTATTGTGTTTTAAATTATGTTTGAGGCCTTTGTTTAATAAAGTTATTTCGTCGTCATTGAATTTTATGTCTGTTGTGTTTACCGTGCGTGTGTGGAATTTGTGTGTCGGCGTGGGGATTTTTTCTATCTTGAGTGCTATAAAGTTTGTTAATTTTTTGTTATGTCTATCTTTTATTCTAGCTTTGAGTTTTCAATATTGTTTTGTGCGTGTTGTATTATGTTTTCGAGTTCTCTGTGGTGTAACAATCGTGTTAGTTTTACGTGTAAATTATAAGCTCCCTTAATGAGTGTGTCTTTCTTATGGTATAATTCGTTAATTATGTTTCGTAAGTATATGTTTTCGGCTTTTTGTTTTGTTAAAAATGATGCTTGTGTGGTTTGTTTTATTGTAATTTTTGCGTGTGGAGGTATTATGTTATGTTTTTGGTTGATTTGTTTAATGCTATTGTTAAGGAGGTTTTCATTACCTTTTCCTTGACATTCCTATATTTGTGTATGATGTACGCTTTGTCTGCTGTGTTGAATCTCGCGCCAACCCACTTCCATCTACACACACCCCCACACACATCCAATCCCCAAAAAACCGTTACAGATTACCAACGCCTTGACGCTTTCTGCATTTTACCCTCACTGATGAAGGAGCAAACTACTCCGAAACGTGCGTATGAGGATATAACAAAAAGTAAGTTTTTTCACAAGTGAAAGTGTATTTAATTATTAATTGTTAAAGTGCTGTGAAAGAAGTGATGATCATTCAGTACAATATTAACTTTAATTCCAATTTGGATTTTATGTTGGGTAGTGTTGTCTGACCCTTCAGATTCTGCTTTGGTGTGTGTTCAATAAAATGTTTTTGAAAACCCCTTCCCGTCTGGCCGATATAAAAGCATTCACAATCGTCGCACGATAATTTATACACCCCCGTTTTCTTTTCTAAAGGGATAGTTATTTTATTACGGAGTATGTTCATAAGATTATTGTTGGTTTTAAATGTTACGGTTCTATTGTTATTATTTAACACACTAGTTAAAATTTTTGGCATTATGTTGGTGTACGTCGTTGAAATAAAAATGGTTTTTATGTCTTAACACAATAAAATACATAGCTCAACCCAATGGCTACAATAGTTCCTTGATTGACAACCTCCTTAGAAAACAAAAGCACAAGCTATCTAAACATCGTATAGAAAAAGAGACACCAACATAATGCCAAAAATTTTAACTAGTGTGTTAAATAATAACAATAGAACCGTAACACTTAAAACCAACAATAATCTTATGAACATACTCCGCAATAAAATAACTATCCCTTTAGAAAAGAAAACAGGAGTGTATAAATTATCGTGCGACGATTGTGAATGCTTTTATATCGGGCAGACGGAAAGGGGTTTCCAAAAAAGTTTTATTGAACACACACCAAAGCACAATCTGAAGAGTCAGACAACACTATCCAACATAAAATCCAACTAAGCACGTCACTTGATAGACTAAAATCATAAATATACAAGCTTTAATTCCAACTTGAAACCCATATATTTTTGTAATAAAGGCACTTACATGAACGCCTTGGAAGAATTCGAGATATATAGACCGTACAATGACGTACACAGTTGTGACTTCGTGCTAAATGATCATTTAAATTTCAAATCAAACCCGCTCTACGATACCGCAATAAACCTGTTTACACAATAGCTATTGATAGTCAGTGTCCGATCGGTCCGACTCGAGTGCGCACTCATGTAACGCGGGTATGTGTGGAACCGTTTCCCAATATTTGCAATTTTAATATGTAACGACCTCGCTAAGAGTGAATTTTTATTTATTTCTGAAGACGAAACATGTGTTTCGAAATGCGTTAATCAAATCGAACGCAACACGAAGTCACACGACGGAAGAAATAAGGTAAATATTATACAGATTTAGTCGGTAAGGGTTTATGTTACCAAAAGTCATAAACGTATTTTATAATAATCCTCCGCTGTGTAAATAAACGGCAAAAAGATTTGCTTCAATTTAAAATCTTACGAATTATCTTTAAATATATTCAATACCAGGTTCGTTTTTAAATAAAGTTAACGAAAAATATTGTCAACATTAAGTTTAGTGCAAATTTATTTGAACGTGTTTTTGTTTATTATCAATTTAACAAAAGTATCGTTCATCAACGTATAATTTATTTTCACATTCCAAAGTTTACAGTTTTTAGGAATTTTCTTAACAACTATTAGAGACACAGCTCTGAGCGAAAATATTTCAAATTTCAAGTCAAAAAACATACGAACTACAGTGGTTGTTAAATAATTTGTGTTTAATTAATTTTTCTATTTCATTATGTTACCTTAGAAACAAAAATATAGGCAACATTTTTACATGGCATTAACTCAGAAATAAATATTTTCCAGACATATTAAAAAAAATAATTTTCTTGTTTAGAGCTCAAGAATTAACTTTTAAATAGTGTCGTTTTTTCTCGGAACCCTCTGTATATATTTTTCCACACACACACACACAACAGTAATCTGTGTGCTTTGATTGCATGATTAGTTACTGTGTACATAAACTTTTAGTAAATAATTAAGTGTGATGTATATCAAAGCCGTCAATCAAACACGTGTTTGTTTTCAGTTTCCGGTGTTAGATTAATTCCATCGCCATCAAAATCGTTGTTTGTGTAATAGTATTATGTAAATAGCTATTTATAGCCTTTTTTTAAATGTTCTTTTTAGAGATTAAATAGACGATAGCGGTGTAAATTATTTACTTAAAAATGTAATAATTATATTGTACCTTTCTAATTTCGATTAATGAACTCAACCAGTACACCTGAAGCCATACACGACAAGATAATAATAAATCGTTGTTGGAGTCTATAACGATAACGCAGATAATGACACTTCAAAGTCAGTACGCGAGGAAAACTTTCCTTCGTACAATCTGAAAAGTTTTGTAATATTTTACAATTGCTTACGCTGTGCTGAAATGTTAAAAAGTACGTATTATTTTGTTCCTTTAGACGCCTACGTTTTTATAAATATAGAATGATTATTAAATATCATGGCTTGCTTTGGACAAAGTTATATATTGTAGAGTTCTTAGAAAATATCTTAAAATAGTATGTATTATTCATTTAGCAAGAGACACAATATAGACTAGATTCCTGAAGGAAAATATAGGGGATTTTAGAGAATCATGGTGAGTAAAAGAGTGTATTAAAAACTTTATGATAATAACCCTTTTTTGGTCAACATACGTAGTTTCGGTTTTCACAACACCAAGATGTTTTGCCTATGGCACGAAGAGGGACCATTAGTGGCTCGATTGAGATTGCCTTATTTTATTCGAGCCACTGATTACATGTCCTTGGTGTTGAAGAAATAGAACAATGTATTTCGAACAGATAGACAGACTTTTTTTATTAAAAACAAATTGATGGGCGTTTACGTGCAAAAAATATATGTATTCTACATAGGTACTAAACAGAGACTTAAAAGAACAAAGTGACCCCTTGACAAGATGTAATTTTTAAGTACCGGTACCTTTATTACTTTCTATTGTTACTTAATTTAAAGAAAAGTAAAATATCACTTATAATAATCTGTTATATTAGCTAGCGTATATAACATTATAGAACCGGTATGCTTTGTTGTTTAAAGTCAGAAACAGCTCAAATTTATGCTCGAAGCTCAAATTTACAGTTTCGAGAATATTCATTTACAAGTTGCCGCAACTTTGGAAATGTAGTTAATTTCTTTATTTAACCGTATTTTAAAACCGTCATGTTTTATAACGGACAGGAGATAAATATTTCGTTTAATCAGATACTGCTATAGATAATTATTTATTTGAAGAAATGATAATTCTGACAATCGATGGGAACCCCTATGTGATATAACATTGAAAATGTCTCACTTACTTTGAGGCTCCAATGGAAATTACTTTTCAAATGAAATCCTTACTACAGTAGCTTATCACTTTCACACATCGTATAAATTAATGGTTGAGAATGTTTTCTGTAGGTCAGAAAGTCGACTAAGACATGAAGGTTTTATCAACACTTATTTTTGTATAATAAGTTAACCGTCACAATAATTTTTTTTCTCCATTGCAAGACACATAAATTCATTTCTCTTAGTAACCAGCGTTCTTAACCACTGAATATTAAGAGCATATACATCAACGTCTGGTTTACGGTTCGTTAGCAACACTGAAGTTACTGAAATACTTGTTACCGTTCCTTTGAATTGTTATAATTTATTTCTCTTTTATATTATAATTTACGCTTAAAAAAACTAGTTCAACTATTTCTTACTTATTTAAAATAACAAACTTAATTGCCGTAACAAAGCTATCTTAAATATCCTGCCGTAACCCTCTTTATGCATTTAATCGAAAGAATTGTTATAATTGTTTACCTTCATGGATGGGTAATCCAAAATTCTGTTTTGTAAATCACAGCTGCCATGTTCTCATACGTAAGCCTACATATCATGAATTCGTGAATTGACCTTACACTGTGAGTAGAGGCATGATGTTGCAACCGTCAAACAGTACCACATGGTAATGTGCAGATAACATTTTAATATAATTTGAATTCGTATTTTGAGTTTTTCTGTTCTGATTCTACTAAGAAAGAGTTCTCATCTAAATAAGAAGGACACATTGCATCTGACAAAGTGATCTTAATGTTTACGTCATTCAAAGACTGTAGTTTCATTCGTTAATGAGCCTCTCAGTTAACGTTAACACAGGACGAAAGCCAGAACACATTAAGCCTACGGTGACCCCATTCACTCAGTTCACATGCTTTGCACTGCTCGGTTTTCAGTAGTCTCGTCCTATGTACCGTTCGTCTAAAGACTGTACACCGTACACATCTAACGACTCTTATTAACAGATATATTCCTGTCACACAAATTTTAGAAAATCTCGTTCCGAAGCTCTCGGTTTTCTATCTTTTATTTTCAGCTTACACAATTACACAAGACACTACACAGACAGACATTTAAAAACATACGTTCTGTAACATACCACGATATATTTAGCATTGATTTGAATATTACAAAAATTTGATAAACGTAGTTAAGGAAAAATAACCAACTTTCTGAAGAGAAGTTCTAAAGATACACAAATACATAGAATCATCAACATTTTGTTGGGCAATCTGGCTGCGTACGACTTTTCTTGTTCCATCCATCTTCTCTGGGGCAGATAATCGTTTATTACAAATCTTACGGATGGCAAAGACTGACAATTCCAATTTAGCGCTAATTGCTAAACGTCAATAAAATTCAATGAAAAGGATTTAATTTCTGAAAAATATTTGTTAGACAAACGATGAGAGCTACAAACAATAATATTGAAAGAATCATCCCGTAAGAATCGTCAGAAACAGAGGAAAGCGAAGTAAACAGTTTAAGTAAAAAGAACGATTAACGTAAACCGCTACGTAAAACAGTAGATTCTGAGACATTCGTCCCTCATGGAAAAAAAGAATAATTTATCAACTATAAGTATAAAGAGGAGATTTGATTACAAATATATTCCCCTTTATGCAAACGTTGGAATATCTCGTAGTAATGTGTAATTTCCAAAAACTTAAATAACTAATACTTAATTTATATGGGAACAAGCAAAATGAGATTATGGCTGCAAATTATGATTAGAATCCATAGTCACACTCACAGAGAAATACACATACAACATAGAGAAACTCACAGTAAGCTGAGACAAAGAGGTTATACAAGATAACAGTTTTAGTAGTTAGTAATATTCATTACGGTAACAACAAGTATTGTTGAAGATATGTGTTTTACTACAACGTTTCTGGACCGATGTTGTCTTTTTTACTTCTGAACTCCAATGAAGCCAGTGACTTCATTACCGATGAAAAATTCAAATTTCGATCAGTCTGCACCACTATTTGGACAATTTTGCAAAGTAAAACAGCTGTCTGTGGAATACTTGTATTAAAATAAAACGTTACCAAAAGCTTTAAGACAACGCCGGAAACACTATAATCTTATACAATTGTGTATTGGTGTTCTCTTGTTGTCTTTTGTAGAAGGTTTCTGTAAACGTGTTTCACTTCTTACATAATGATTTTTATCACAATTTATATCACATTATAATTACTAAAAATGTTAAATATATTTTAAGCTTTGTAATAATTATTCAAAAATCTCTGAACTTTGCTACGGACGAGAGAGTCTGTAGTTTGCCTTCTGTGACGGTCTCATTTAGCAACTTACAAACATTTAGTAGTATAAAAGGTGTTATTATAATTAATGTTAGTGGTTACGTCTTGTCTGTACGTGATTTGTTAATCGTTTACATAGTTAATACAATCCAGGAACACCGCCACTATCTCTATATAATTTAACGGCTGCTTCTCAGAAACTAAAACGTCTGTGTAATCCTAACCGTCACATAAACAGAATTCATGAGCAGAAACAAGATATCATTGTGGCGGTGTATTACACAAAGTAAATAAAACGCAATGTAATTTAGAACATCTCTGCTAGGGAGCGGTGAAGGGACGTTCCACATTGACTGTTGACTGCAGGTGTTTCAGTTAATTGTAATGTTTCTGATCGTATAATTAAATATTAAATTACAAACTGGTAGACTCATTTTCTGTCGTTTTAAATTCATGAAACACGGAATTTATTATTTGATGTTTTATTATAAGTCTGAAAAAATATTGCTTATCGTCATGAAAACAGTAGAGTTTTAAAAAAAATCATACGTTATCTACAGTCTTGCAAAGCCTTCTAACAATAAAAGTTGTGTAAATAATGTTAAACTACTACACGTATGGCAATACAAAATGAGAGAACGTCTAAAATGTTACGCTGGACCAAAGAAAAAAAAAGTATAAAAGGAAGGAAAAATGAAGGAATAGAGAAAGTCGTAGAAAATGTGGTGTAACGATATCGTGGATGATTTCAAAGAAACATATATTTTGAAAAATATTTCGACCAATGACGAAGATATGGGAAAGCTTCCACCATGGATACATGACTGTTTTTTCATTTTTCAAATCATTAATCAACTAATCATGTATAAAAATTTGTACGGATTGTTAATTGTGAGGTTAGGTTGGGTTAGGTTGACATTTTCTGGTACGCGCTATCATCACGCCCAAAACCTTTAGTTGAGTGTCCAGGCGCCATATCCATTTTACTGTTGAGCCCACTGTTCTATTACAACGTTTTTATAAATTGATTCTTGTAAAAATAAAGTTGTCATTATTCTCATTATCATTATTGTGTTAATGTTACGCTGGTAACATTATATTTGGTCATAGGCAAGGCAGGAAGTTTTATTTCTAAGTGGCACCCTTGCAAAATTGAAACCAAATTAAATCACTTTATTAAGTCAGAAAGTTAAATTAAATTATAACAATTCTCAATTCCTTCTCTTCTCAGTTTATAATGTTCTCAATCATTATAAATTGAACTACAGCTACTAATAAACAATAATATTTCTCTGAACCTCGATAGCATTTTTTTTAATTTTCAGATATATTATGTCGGTAAGAACTTGTACCTTGTACATGCGGAACAGATTCAGTTCAACAATATGTATACTCTACGTCATTTTCTTAGCTCATACTTTCTTTCAACTTACTACAATTTTCTTTGTGACCATAGCAATCGGGTTTTCGTGTAATAGCGTACTGGTGATTCCCCCTTTACACATACACTTAACGCATTTTAATTTTTAAAACGGCATGAAAGACTAAACCATTGGTAGTAGCATTACATATTGGGCAGATAAAAAGAATTTTATAACGGTTTCAATGTTTGATGACAACTTTTTTGTGATTTAAAAAATTGCTCACGATTGCCTCACTGTACTGGGATATTATAGACACTCCATGTTACTGATAGTTATTTTATGACTGAAACACAACGGCTTCGGAATTAAGAGTTACGGATAAAGAACAAAGAAGAGAGAAACGAAGTAAAGGCTAGACGTATTTCACAGCAGAAGTGTCTGTCGTTACGTTTTCGATAACCGATCGTTCGTCATTCGGTACATGACACCAACCACCATGCATCATCATTTATTTGTCCATTTTTATTGCAGTATATAATCTCGATACACGGTTTCCATCTCAACAAATATCATTTCATCGCAGTGTGGACGTTTTGGTGATATCCGTCGGTACCACGTCTATTCTGTGTTAACTCGTAGACGAGGCTCGCCCTGTGTGACAAGTTTATGGATTTGAATTTTTAGATAAAAAATGTCACGTTATTTTTAAAATTTTAACTTATTAAATTCTAAAGTTTTACAATCTCCTGATAAACACTCGTCTCTTTATTTTCTCTTTTCTTTAACAATTCTTTATTATATCAGTTGTTTTTATATGTGGACACAGGTAAACGGGTAATATGTGAATTAATATTTGATTTCCAATTGAGTTTTATTGAGAATCTTTACCACTGAAAATGAGCGAAATGTTAATTGTTCATAACGTTATCTGTAAAAAGTAGTTGTCAAGAGACAATAGTGAGTTCATTAAAAGTTTCGGTCACAGAAGTCGTCAAGTGGAAATAGACAGATGTATTCTTTAAATAATAATTTAATGCATTAGTTGGAAAGGAATTCTAATTTACTGTACATAATTTTAGCAATTCCCTCTTCCTTTATTATACCGTGCATGCGTCTGATTATCGTTGTCCTGTATATTTTGTTGCTACTATGATGTTAAAATTTTATGTGGTTGTTGTTTTACCAGAAGTGTTGCTGCTGAGATGGCCCAAAGGTAGTAAACTTCATTAGACTCATATTGACTGAGATCTAATCTTGTCAGTTATATCTTATATCATATCATATCAATCAATCTTCAAGAGATCTTAAACAACCACAACTCTTATCATGTAATTTTTGTATGAAACAACTTAGCACTCACGAGTTTAAATGTTTCTTTCCGCAATAAATATAATTTTGTAATTTTATTAATTTTTTACTAACATTTATTGTATTAAATTATTGCTAAAATTTAACAGGATGAACCGGAATGTCGGGTTAGTAAAGCATTCCTACTGTACATTATTCTACTACCTTTTTGTTTTAATAGACATAAGAATTTGTTGGAGACTCACTTTACCAATCGTAGAGTGTCACTGCATCTAAATTGAAGGTGATCAAATCGTCGGACACTAACGACAAACACCAATGGAACAGTTTAAACACACAGTTACATTTGTTCCTATGATTACACAAAAAAATTTGAGACCGAGAGGAATTCGACTTAAATTTATAGAAAGGAAACCTGAAGTTCAATTTCAGTAGGAAAACATTAGAATACCTAACAATGTTTCGATCTCTCAGTCACTGCGACTCAGATCATTCTGCAGATCTTTGATTACGAAAACATTGCTTATATAAAATTATATATTACTTTACAATTTTGCTCTTTCTAGTTTAGTTTATGTTAACACTAAACATGATAATACATGTTATCACTAAAATTATATGTTAGTGAATTCTAACAACAAAGAAAAAATTTAATCAAATAAATTACAAGTGAATAACGAATTGTGATAGATAAAAACCAATAGATATATCTGTTTAACACATAACCAACATAAATATTTTTGCCTTACACCAATCACCGTATAAATTATTTGTCACAGAAAAAATATCAGGCTTCATGATTAAAAATTCATGAATTTGTGTTCACCCGTTAATTTGTCTCAAACACTTTGTAATTGTCATGCCAATTAATCAAAACTTTGATTTCATTTAAATGTAATAATACAACATAATTCCCTTATATTGTTTTATATGATGCATTTCCTTTGGTGTTTCTATGAATGAAGTGCCGCTTGTGTGTGCTATCCTAACGCAAACACACGCACACACACACACACGTACGGTGAAGTATATCGTAACTCTTATAGATGATTTTTAAAATAAAAAATCTGGATTTAGTTTATAACAACTTATTAATTGAAGTACAATATTACATTGTGGATGATCATACTGCAGGTTAAAATTAAGACTATGACCTTAATATTTTTAAAGGCATAAAAAGGATAATTCCCATTTCATATTTCTGCAATTTTGATTATTTTTCGGTGCTCTGTTGATCTATGCTTTGCATAAAACATGCTACTGTTTGGAAAGGTGTAGATGAAAGAGTTGAAATATAAAGATAAAAACAAGAAGACAAAAATTACAGTTATAGAATTAAATAAGTACCGGTACGTTAATACAGTGGTAAATAAGAAATAATAAAACAGCCTGGTTTGTATAAGTAGCTGGAAGTGACGACGAGATGACAAGGAAATACGGATGTGGAAGTAAAATAAAGGTTTGCTTGAGTTATTTTTTTGGATTAACATTTTAACACAACAAAAAACAAACTATAAAAGATGTAAATGAAGTCACTAAAAGGCGTTAGAGGCAGAAAAGAACAGAAGGGAAATACTACCTAATGTAATAAGGAGACATCTAAAGGTGCATTCACAGTAGGATAACAAGAGTTAAAATGGTTTGGCCATGTAGTCAAAACGTGTGATTGTGTGCAGGTAAAACATAAGTGAAAGGCAAGACAGGAAAAAGGGAAAGGGTTGGAAACGCCAATGTAAACATACAGCAATGAGGTGGTACTGATCATAGATACGTAAAACTGGAGAAGCTGGAGGACTAACAAGTAACAAGAAAGCGTACACACCACAAGTAGGCTATAATAATTTTAGTTTCGAAATTATTGTATTGAGTTTTAATGTATTTGTTTACTTTAAACATGTTTTAAAATATACTTGTGATAAAATATTCTAAATTTGGACCACAAAACTAACAACAGTACACAGAAATCATATGGAATAAAGTCTATAGAATAAATACGAGATCTCCGCTTTTGTCCGTTATAGTTTCAATCAATATTTACATGTAGCCTATAGCTCTTCCTATGTCGCTAGTTTATGTTTAAAACAAATTACTGGTACACGCTTTAATGGCTGAAAAATTAGATGTTAGACATTCTACCATAAATTATTAAATACAATTCATTTCAGAAAAATCTATTTTTATGTGGTGTAGAGGTCAAGCGTGTTACACAAACTTTATGCAGCTTATGTCACAGAATCGTGTTGATGTTGAGGGATCAATTCTTAAAAAAATTAAAAATAGTTTGTTAAAAATTATGTTTGTTATTAAAAAAGTGCAGTCAAAATCTTATCAAAATTGCTCTTTGTGTGTGTACGGGCGTGTTACTCGACTCAACTGTCAGACGTACAAAAGGTTGTGGCGGCCACATTTTACATTAGTGTCATACTAGTGCAAACCAAGATTTCGATTCCAGACCCGTTCAAAGATAACTCAAAAGCAGAGACACAATTTAAAGAATTCACTGCTTGTCTTCTTGACTGTCAGTACTGTAATTAAAGATTACCTGTGTGATTGTGATGGTGACGACATGTATTCCAACCACAGGAGTATATCACTTGTTAAGAACACATCTTTTTAGTTTCATAGTTCTTTTTGAGCATCGGCGCTCAAGCATCTCAATATTTGTTTATTTTAAGTTGCCTGGCCGCTCCTATTCATATTATTTCATCCTATCTTAACTTCTTTAACTACTTTCCTTCAGGTGCGGATCGTTTATTTTCTACAAATTGTGGCAAGGATGTGCACTTGTATGTCTGATTGACGTTTCTTTAAAACGTGACCATAACAAACATTTTTGCTATTGTAAATGTTTTCCTTACAATTCAACTACGCACGTTTTCACAGTTTATTGAGTAGTATTACATATTGTTAATATATATATTAAATAACATATAAAAACTGTTTTTATTAAAGTTATACCTATTTTAGATGGTTATAAATAAACGTTTGTATTTTTACTAGAAATTTAGACTTTTGTTATATATATATTCATATCGTTATTCTTTCTACTTTACCGGATGGCCTTATATATTTTGCCTAACGTTGTAAGTCTTTCACTTGCTTTACCAGACTCCCTCTTCTTATTCATCATTAATTTGTCAAAGCAAATGAGTTCTATCACTTGTTCTATTTCTTGCAAGAATATTGCTTGCAAGTCACTGTGGGAATAGTATAGTTATTTCAAAGCTATGTCCGGAATAGACAAAATTATTTTACTCGAAGTGATAGACAAAACTGAAAGTGATAATTCCTATTTTTAGTGTGAGTAACACTGGGGAAAATGACAAAACTTAGACGAATTTAAAATTTAGAGATCGTAATTTCAGTAAGATCAGAAGAAGAGCGTTTAGTAAGAGGAAAAGGAAGACTAAGATTGAGAAAGGTAGAATTTATTGAGAAACTGTCTACAAAAAGGGAGACGGCCATATTAGAAGTGAAACATATGCAAAGAGATAAAGAAGTTTAGAAAGTGAATGGAGAATCCCAGCTCTTTGTATATTTGCTGCGGTAGTCTGAGTAGAAAATAAAGAGAACATGAGAGAAAATTCGAGAGCAAAAGCATGATGCGAATTGCAATGGATTTAATTAAACATGCATGAAACCCAGTGGAAAGAGTAACGAAGGACGGCTGAAAAAGAAAAGATAAAGTAAATGAATCTATTCGGTACTGACAATTAGAGTAAAAAGCTAGGAAAAGTGACAGAATATACAAAAAGAAATGGACGGAAAGGTAATTGTTACATTTTAAAAAACTTAAATGAACCCTACATAAATTCTATTCTATTTCCAGGATTCTAACATATCAATGTAGAGTTAGTAAAAGATTCAAAACTCGTGTTTTACAATTTTTCCTTCAATGTTTGAAACTGATCAGCGCTCACTTAGCAATAGGGTATTTAATTCAAATCAATAGAAGGCAGCTGAATATCAAATTAAGACAGATGTACTGCCTCATCTTGTCCATATATCTAAACTATCAGTAAGCAATATATAATTACTGTACAAAACCTCGCTAAAATGTACACAGTCCTGCGGACAGGTATAGGGATGCACCAAACTTACACGCTAAACAAAATTCACCTAAAATAAGTAAATGAAAGTGATGAGGCGTTTAGCAGGTGCTCCATGGTAGGTCAGCAGTCCGCCTGTTCACTCTGATCTGAAATTACTTTTCATAAAGGCAGAAATTCACAGTCTAGTAACCAGATACTATAATCAAATAGTAAATGGTGAAATTCAGTTGACAGATTATTTATTCACCGAGGGTCTTGATAAGAAAAATTACACAAAGATTGATTTCATTATTTGACTCAACTCTGAGGAAAATGTACTAAAGAGAAAACAACGGATGTTTACAAGCATAAATCATATGCTCATTGAACAGTCTGTATACCAGTAGATTGTAAATTGATATTGTCCAACAAAATTACATTTTATATACATAACACTTATTTTACTAACCTCCAGACATAACACACTATACAAGATATAACTATATCTTGGAGTAAATATTTTAATAAACTAAATATACAAACATTTATGTTTAAATAACGTGACGCATTTAATTAGAAGCACACAAAAATTGTGAAAAAACTAGCTAACTACTGGCCTGTATTCGGGTCCGTCTCAGCTTACATAGTTTGCAGCCGAGGTTAGCTGATCACATAAAAAACGTACTCGGCGGCACCGAATAGCATATAATGTGTCTCGTCACAATTTTGACTACGTCTCTGTGAATAATGTGCACAATTTATAGCGCATTGAGTGTCGTAAAATCTTTTAAATAGGTTAGATACCTGATAATCCTTCATGCAACTTACTTGGTCGCTATGCACGACGCGTTTCGGCAGTAATCAGTAAGCAGTAATCCCGCCTAATTTGTTACAAGCAAATCTATAAAACAAATGTGTTACATAGATAAGACTGTAGTAATTATCTATGAAACCACAAAAGATTAAAAGATTACGGCGATTCGTAGATGTAATTTATAGATTTTTGTTTTACTACAAACTATCGTTGCTTACATTAAAACTTTTGAAATCTGTTTTAAAATTAAAAGCAAACAAACAAACAAACGACTTGAAGGCTAACCAAATAAAGAGCTTAGGCTTCATTGCAAAAGTATATGAAATTAAAAATTGAAAATTTCATTACGCAACTAAAATTCGGAGTGCTGTCACTGGCCAGATTCTCCCAACAAATACAAAGTCAGATAATATATTACACTTTCTAATCACATTAAGGAGATCAAAAAATTGTCTAGAATAAATTAAAAAATGAAGGAAAATATTTTTTACTAATGTTAAACTATACGAATCAAATAAGCATACTCCCTTGTATGGAAAGAGGATTGGATTCCCAAAGGCTACGGTACGGATACCCCGATATAAAACCAAGAGCAGACCGGGCTCTAAGCTGTAGTGAAAGCAACCGTGTCTACGAGAAGAAGAGCCTAAAATGAAAGTTCCTGACCCTCCATTTTGGGGATTGGGCGAGAGGTTAACAACCTCTCCCTGGAAAAAGTATTTGTTATGGAATCTCAAGGATTAAGCCGGTTAGATCTACGGAGCAAGGCAAGAATAGCAGCAGGAAACAGAAGGTACTACGCATTAAAAAATATATTTATATCTAGGAATGTATTAAAAATATCTAAAGCTTTGATCTTAATATACATCACGGTAATCAGACCTGTAGTAACATATGCAAGCGAGACATGGGTGTTGAAGATAGAAGATATAAAAATACATTGGTGTTTTCAAGAGGAAAATTTGGAGAAGAATTTATAGACCAGTGTGGGACGGAGAAAAGTGGAGGCTAAGAAAGAATTGTGAATTAAGAGACTTTATGGAGAAGCAGACATAGTTGCGGCAGTGAAGACGCAAAGGTTGAGATTGTTGGGGCACGTGGTGAGAATGAGACGTGATCGAGTCCCAAAAATGGCATTGAAAAGGAAGCCGGAAGGAGTAAGGAGTAGAGAGCGTCCGAGGAGGAGATGGTGTAAATATTGTAAAGGGGATTTGAGGAAGATACGAATGGCAGGTTGGAGGAGTAAGGCTTTGGACAGAGAAGAATGGAGGAGAATTAAGGTGACATCCAGGTATTAAGTATATCAATTGGAATATGGTTTATTAAAATATGTGAATACAATTAAGTAGGAACGTTTTACGCCAAAAAACCACGTGTAAAAATAACATGAATGAAGCAATGCGCGGTAGAGAACTAACGGATCACGATCACGAAACGTAAATGCGAGAAATGGTGTTAAGTGTAAAAATTACGCTCGTTATAATAATAAAGGAACTAGTACTTTAGTGCTTATGTAATAACACCGCCTTGTGCAGTAATGAATACCTACTCTCACAAAACACTTCGTAGGGGGAAGAAGTGTTGAGGGGAGAATTAAATAAACACTGAAACAGTAGAATGCAGAGAGGGAAGAAGAAGACCGTATCAAAGAAAACACAGAAGAAAATAAAAAGAAATGAACTCTACGGCGCTGTGCTGCTCAGTGTTACACAAAATTAATTCTATCGCATTACATTCCATTTGTTGTGAGCGTCAGATATCAGTAGTGCTGTGTCTCAGCCGCTGTTTTTCCTCAAACGCATCGCTGCCAAGTGTTTATATTCCGTTAATCGAAAGTATACTATTTATTTAAAAGACGTTAGTTTTTCTTTTTTCTTTAAGTACTTATTGAATTTTTTGGAGCTGTTAAGTAACATAATAAGGGGTGACAATAAACTAGCAGGTATAGAGCACTAGAGGTCTCAGACTTATTTTATGGAAAATTTTTAAATTCGTCACGTCTTTAACTTTATATTCAAATTTTATAACTTTATAATTCAACTTTATAACTTCTCATTTCGTCTAATTTTTGCTTCTATTTGCGATTCACATACACAAATTTGAGTAGATAGAAAATTAATGTGACCCTTAAGAAAGGCAGATGTGGTCCATTGAAGTCTTCCGAACTGGAGTAATTTTATTTTTATTGCAATTCGTCAACAGTTCTTACAATTAGCATATACACAAGCCCGGAACTAAGATAGTTTATTTGCATCCAGGAAACATTAAAAAGGAGTTAAAAATGTAGTTAAAAAATAACATGTAATCAATAGTAATTTGAGATATTTATTTGTAAGATTAAAGTCAGAAAGAGAACAAGCAAACCAAATATAATCTGGAAAAAGCAAACAAAACGGCATAAGATAATAGATACTAAAATATTACATATGAAATGATCGTGGTGTACGGAGATTTAAAAGAGAAAACGGCGTGAAACTTTGAAAAACTTATATTAATAGCAAGTGTGTGAATACATGTTAATGTAGTATCCAAAGTGTCACCTAATTTCCCCTTTAAGTGAACATTCTTGTAGAGTATCTTGTTTTCTATTACAGTTTTTATTGTCCAAATATTTCGCGCAGTAGTATAACTTAGCTCTAACCTACTTTCATAAAGGATTGGTATTTGATACTAGTAGACACAGTTTTCTGTTTCCAACCATTAATGAGAATACAGCTTAACGTTAATATTGTAGGTCAATTGTCGAAGATTTTAGTAAAAGTACTGCTAAAATATACTGGGTAGGAAGGTCTATCTTAACTTTACAAAGGGGTTTAAGTAAGATAATTCAGTGCATGGGAATCTGAATTGTCTTCTATATAGTTCAGATCATTATGAGTAAGTTATTAACATTGGTAGTAAGAAACTAACTTGAGTTTAAAAAAGATATTTTTAACCCAATAATTTATATTTTTAATAACTGGTATAAAGAGCAGGTAGCTTTAAAATTGAGAGTTGGAGCGCAAGGGGAAGTAAAGTAAAAATTAATAAATCTGTAGATAACTCAACGTCAAAATAATGGAGAGAGTATGCCAATAATTGCTTGGTGGTAAAATTTTAGAATGGATAGTTGATTCTGTTGAATGATTAAATTAATAAGATAATATATTAAAGAATATCCATAGCATAGGAGAATATTGGTCACACAAAAACAACTCAAAATTATATATAAATTTTGACTGTTAAGAAGAGAACTTGAATTCAAGAATTTAACCAATAAATAAAAATTGAGACACGCAAATGAACTGACGTTAATCCATCCACAGCACCATGGAATAAATATGATGACAATCATAGGATCCGATTAAATTTTTTAGCTTGATTAATTAGGGATCTTATGCCTGACCACGCAATTCCAATGGGCAAGAATATTGCTAGAATAAAGACTGAGTGTTTTGTACGTGGTTAATTTATTGCTAAAATTGTCAAATGGAGCGATCAAACTAATAATCATGTGGGAATCCAGTAAGCTTGGAAGCGACAGTAAAAAACAGTCAAACGTGATAGAGACCTCCGCTCAGAAATGGGACTAATTATAAACAAGAAAATGGTTGCACTATTTTGTATTACAAAGTTAATATATAAACCAAAATTTATAAAGCTTTTACTCTCTTATTTTTGCACCTGCCTCTGCCAACTAAAGTATGGCAACAGTTACGATACAATGACAAAAATCAGATGAACAAAATTAATTTCTTAACGTCTAGAAGTTAGCGCAATTGTTGTTGAACACAAGTTAATCGTCAAACTTTTATTCCCGTCAGGTTTCCTTCTTCATTCCTCTAGCCATTTTTTCTTGGACTTCACGAACATTTTCTCTCTAACGGTTTAGACAATCGTCAGTTGGCATTCTCTCCAGACGTTTAGTAACGTTGCTGGCCAGGAATTCATTGCTTGTATCCTGACAAAGCATGACATTGATACGACTGTCTCACGTTTCATCGTATTGAACAGTGGAAACAGAATACGGACACCAATGAATTACTAACTTTTACTAGTCACAAATAACAATTGTAATCAAGTAGGTACTTTCAGACAATAATTGAAGTTAAATTTGTCTACACGCAAGAATAATGTCACCTTATTACAATACCGCAATAACTAGCACAATTATCACTTTCCATTAGGTCACAACAATCTCCTGATCCGCACTCTACAATATTGCCAGGTGTAACTAACTTCTAAGCCGAGCGTAGAGCTTTGTATTATACCCCTCAGAAGTTTCAGATTTTCCATTCTTTTGCCGGCGTGGCGGCTTAATTTGCCGAGAGCGTTACACAATTGTCGCTGCAATATTACCTAGTCTCTTGCAGTCTTTTGGTTGTCCAAAAATTTTATTTCCACTTTCTTTTGTCGTCCTTACATTTCTTACGATACAGTCATCTACTTAGAAACTCTCATGATTGTCTTATTCCATTTACATTTAGGAATGTTCTGTTTATATTTCTACAGTTTGTATGCAGTTTTTTAACGATACCTTGATTATGATCTTAGTGGAATGGCTACCTAGTTTCACACGTTTGCCATACCAGCTTACAGTATAAAGCAATCCTAGAGAAATATAGGAAATGTGTAATCGAAACACTAATAGAGGGATTTTAGGAGAAAGAAAATAAATGTGAATAAAGATAATATACTCATTAAAGATTGGAGACTCATTAATGCGTTCGTAAATTTATGTCACATAGAGTAACGCATTAAGCATAGTTACAATTATCTGAATACGGTACGAACTTAATTACAGAGGATAATTAATTTTCATCCCCTTTAATATTCTGATCGTGTATATTTGAATGAATTAATTAAGTTTAATACAAGACAACGATGTCAGTGTGGGCGTATCTTGGTAAACTCTCTGTGTAATCGAAACCACGGCAAACAGTAATCAAAGGTGGAAACAACATATCACTAAGGCAGTGCACTTCATGTAAATGAAGCCGACTGTAATTTAAGCAGCTCTGTTAGAGTAAGCTAGCGTAGGGAAATTCTAATGTGTGATTCCTGAGTGACATCTTTCACTTTACGAAAACGTTATTACTTATATTTTGAATTAATGTGTTCTTTATTTGATTATTTGCTTTTTAAGAATATATAACTAACCGATTTTAATGACATAAAAATATTTCTACAGTGATATCTTGTTTGTTTCTTGGTTTGTATCTTGTTTGATATCTTGTAGATTGAGATTTGGGGAGGGACGAATATATTATTAAACTTTAAAAAGATAGATAGTACTAGTGGTCGCCCAGTGGTCGAAATTCGACCGTAATTCATTAAATTTTTAAGTTTGAACGTTATTGAGGTTCTTTTGTCAAAGAGTATACCTCTATAATCATTGCATATAATTTTTTTGAATTTTGTTCTGTTACGTCAGCTGTGAGCGTGTACAAATACACCATGTCATTAGCGTGTGTTGTTTGCCTTAATTCCCTGCAATACCTATGAAATTTAAAATTTTGTGTTAGTAACAGTTGAAAAAAAAACAATTACAGCTTGTATTCGTATTTATTTTTTGATATAATTCATTGTCAGTTTTAATTTTTTCATGTTATTATTGAATCAAATAAACGCTAATAAAAATGAGACTTGACATTCATAGAAGTATAAGATACATTGTTTTCAATTCCAGTGGATTACATTTCATTTTTGGTAAGGTACAAAATTCGAAAACAGTTTGAAAATTATCTGCACAAAGCTTATATAATTTTTTAATTTTTTTTTCTATGCATTAATTATCGAGTTATTTGAAAAACATGAAAGATAGGAAAAATGAGGTTTAGCTTGGCTAAGCCATATTTAAAAAGCAATAACGCGATTTTTTGACATTTCCTTGGTTTTTTTTTATTGCCATACTGACGAGGTTTCGCCAAGGCTACACAGTTATTTTGCCTATCTTTTTCGAATTATATAAAATTTAAATAAAAAATTAATAAAAAATAATAAATGAAATAAAAAATACGTGCCTCGTATTTTTTCATATATTTTTCATTAAATCAAAAAAACCGGGCGGATAAAAAAATAAATGTTGCCCATTGAACTTAAAATAGTTTGAAAGTGAATTTAATGATTCAGAACTTCTGTGTAAACGATGATTTTTGTAAAACTCTTTCATCATTTGGTAAATGCCCTTGGCCAATATATTCGGAAATATAAAATTTCAAACCATCGAATGATCGAACTCTACTTGCTGCGACGTACAATTGACCATGTGTAAAAATTGGCTGCCTCAATAAAATTCAAATTTTTTCGAATGTTTGTCCTTGAGACTTATTTATTGTCATCGCAAATGCAGGTATAATTGGAAATTGAGTTCTTTGAAAGTTAAATGGTAAAACAGTACCGGAATATGTTAAATTTATACGTGGAATCAAAATTCTCTTATTGCGTGCGGTTCCAGTTAAAACTTCGCAATCAATAGCATTACGATGCATACACTTGATCCGCATTCTTGTTCCATTGACTAGTGCTTCCTTTGTATTTAAGTTTCTGATCAGTAAAACGATGCAATTAACTTTCAATACTAACTTATGTGGTGGCAAACCACTAATAGTCAAAGAATTCAAAAACTCTACTGGATAGTTATTGATTTCATTGTCATCATCACAAATTATTTTATCGTAGCTATATGTTTTCTATTCACCTGGTATTCGATTAAGTATATCACTATTAATAAAAGTACAATCATCATTTTTAGGTGCTAAAATAACTGACTTCAGTATGTTATCTGAGAGTATGTTTTCGGAAATATTTCCATACACCTCATTAATAATATTATTTTCATCTCCTATTAATTGCTGAGGTATTTCAATAATATTTTCACCAAACTGAGGGAAATGTGGGGCTTCATCATTACCAATTTTTTCCAAGAATTCGACAAATTCTATTTCACTTGGTAAGGCTCTCATATTTTGAGTAAACGTTACTTTATGAAAATAAACAAATTTATGCCAACTCGTGACACAATTTTCAATTAAAGTTGCACGTGATCCATGTGGGACAACTGGTAAGATTTGCCGAAAATCACCGCACAGAAGTATCGTTTTCACTCCAAATGGTTTATGTTTATCATTTTCATCGCATAGATCCTGCAATAATCTATCTATGATTTTCAACACTTGCAGTGGGCACATAGAAATTTCATCAATAATTATCAATGATGATGAATTTATGTAACGTCCATAGCTACTATTTGCGGTAATATTCGCTACAGAATTTTCCAAAATGGGTATAGGCAATTTAAACACATTGTGTAAAGTTCTACCTCCAAGTAATAGAATTGAAGCTATGCCACTGAACGCTGTTGCAATGCAACTAAGATTAAGCGAATTTAATTTGTGAATGATTGCTGTTTGTGTGAATGTTTTTCCACAACCTGCATGAGCGGTTAAACAAAAAACATTAGATACAGTATCACGGTCCAAAACTTCACGAATCACACGATCAATTAGATTACGCTGTTCAATATTTGCAGTTTCATGATGCTCACAAAACAGAAACTCTTGTTCTATTGGATCAATAGCATTTGCTTCGTCTGTTCTCTGCGAATACGTGGGAACTGGTAAACCAAGTTCTTGACATGACAAATTATGAACATTCAAAGTATCTTGAATTTCTAATAGAGCTGTGTTAAAGGATACTTCTTCGTTGTAATCTCTCAAAAAATCTTCACTAAGATATACTTTAAATTCATTCCATAACGCCAATGCATTGGCTGGCACATTTAATACACAAATGTAACCAAATAAATTTCGCATTTGTTTTGGTGAATGTAATTCTTTTGCTTCATTTAAACATTCGCGCCATTCATTATCATTTGAAGCAATGCCGCGAGCATGGCACGCTTCAACAAAAGAAGTGTGTATAATTCCATTGTATGTTCTAACATCCTCAAATGATTTTGGACCAGAGACATGTAATAAAAGCAATCGTAAATGGAAAAGTTCGATGTCTTTTGGTGATACTACATATATGCGTGTAATGATTTTATCACCTCCACGCCTTCTCTTCTTCCATTTTTTTCGGGAATCTTCCCACACATAATGCAAAGGAATTTCAATATACTTATATTCATGCGCTGATGGATCTGATCGATTCAATTCAAAAATGCTAATAATTTTGTTTGTCTTGCATTTTAAATTGCTTGACGTTCTTGCCCTTCTCGAAAGTAAACATTCTGTCTACGCGGTAAATGAATGTCAAGTCTAACAATGACATGTGATTGAAAATGCATTGGTAATTCATAGATGCGCCAGACAGCTTCAGTTGATCCGACATAACGGCCATTTAAAAAATTTTTAACTTCATCAATTTGTATTTCTTGACCTGGTTCACTTCTCTCTGAACCTAATTCAACAGATGCACTGTCATAGCCTTTATACACGTATTTATAAATGTATTTAACACTTTTAACTGTAGTGCATACTTCAACATTTATATGGCAATTAAATTTGGCAAGTAAGTACGGATTATATGGTACAACATAACGATTGTCGAGGCAACTACCGCGAACTTCAGCATTAATACCATTATCACGCCTTCTGTATAATGGATATCCATTTAATGATTCACATGTAAATTCATTAAATCGTGTTGAATAATCTTTTGTGCATTTTCCATCTCTCATACGTACAGAATTTGGATTAAGTACACCGCATGGACCATAATATGTGTTTATAATATGTGTTTTATAATATGTGTTTTACAACATATTATAACTTAACGGGTGTTTCCTCGTTTAAACCTCTCTCCGTTTAGTGCCAATTTATTATGTATCTTATTTTAATATGTTTTATAATAATGTGAAGTATATCTCCTTTCCTCTCTATTTAATATAATTGGGTTATTGTGGGTGAAAATTATGTGTATAGTGTGTAATTCGAATTTTCCGCTCAAGCCTATTCTGCGTTGGAGAGAAGAGAAGACATTTTTATTCTATTCTCTTCTCTTTAATACCTAAGCAGTCCGCGAATAGGGCTGTGGTTCCCAGATAACGGAAATTTGTAGGTTAACCCAGCGCGTACGGTTATTATTTGTTACACTCTTTTCTTATCTTATATCTTGTTCACACTACACTTAATCTTATATAAATGAGAAGATATCGGAATTCTGAAAGGATTCTTTATTAATATTTAATATTTCTTGTCCAACAAAGTTGTTTCTTTTACGTTAGATACAAAAGGCTACATGTCAGAAGTAATCGATTATCGATCGTATTCAAGGTTTTATATTATTTTTAGTTATGATTTTATATTTCTTTAAATACAGGGCGTGAAGGTTCTTTCAACTGTTAGTAAGATCAGAAAATGCATAAATAGGAATACAAGGTATTGCAATAAAGAGTTAAGTTTTTATTAAATAATATTTAAAATAATTGTAGTTTTACCGTCCGCTCGGCATCGTGACTCGACGAGGCCGTGTACAGATAACCCTTTCGTCTTGACAGCAACTGATCAGCATGCAGATGACTTTGCTTTCGTCAGTCTTCGTTCTAAGTTGAAAATAAATTTAATTCTTGGTCCTGGGTGATGCAGAAATACCGCGCCTTTTGTTCACCAATGTCCGAGTTTTGTGGTTACGTGCTTCGACGAAATTCGAATCCAACTACGTTTTTTCTATTGAGTTGTGTAAACTGAAGTTCCGATATAATTTGGTGTTTATTTTCGTTTCTTTTACGTTATAGGATTATATCACTTTATGCAGGTAGTTATTTCTCTGGTTTCGTTAGTAAATTAAGTTAACATTTATTCATTTTATTGAATTTTGCAATCAGAGTCCTTCCTTTTTATTTTTCGTTACTTTCACGTATAAGTTCTTAGATTGTCCAATTATATAATATGGTTGAATGATAGTTGATCATACTATTGTGATTTATGGTTCATTTTGCTTAAATTTGGATGGACTTTGTATTTAAATTAAATCAAATCTTTTCTGAGCGTCTTTTAACTAAACCGTCTTCGTTCATGTAAATTTACCAATAATCAAATCAACAAATTCTATCTCTTTTGTCGTCCCTGGCAACCATCTTTTTTATTCTTATTGGATATTATGTTATATTATAATCATTTCATACAATGTTCTTCCACTCATCAAAATAATCCCTGTCTAAATTTCCATTATATCTGAAAATAATTTTACTTATGGCTTGTTTACTAATTCTTATATATTTTGCTGTCTTTTCCTCTTAGTCTTTTTATTTTAACAAATATTATTTTTCTGTTACTAAAAATTATCTATCGGTATCATTGCACTATGGCATTATAAGAGTTTATTTAATTTGAGTTTATTTACTTGTTATTATCAATTATTATTAACTTCTCCTAACTCATTGGTTTTTATTTAATATGTGTTACTAATTTCTTTACCTAACCTTTCTGATCTGACTTACTATATAATGTTACTGGTTGTTAGGCCTATCATTATACCTTGATTTACTTCTGAATTTAACTTGTTACTATCTGCAATATTATAGAATCTTTTATCTATTTATGACATGGTTATACTAAACTCTTTTGTATCTCGTTAACAATTATAGCCTTTTTGGCCAAGTTTACAATTATAATCATCTTATTATCTAAGTACATGTATACAAATAATTAACTCTATAAAATCTAACAAAAGCTTTATCGTGACCTATGGATAACACAGAAAATGAAATTAATTAGTAATCAATTACTGAGTTCAACAACAGCTCTATAATGGTAAATTGATAACACATAATACTTAATTACCTGGTATTCTGTTAACAGAAAACTTTCACTTGCTAACACAAAATATAACATCACCATCATGATAACAATATAACATGATACAATTAATAACAAGTACATTTGAGTAACTTAAGTCATACACCATTTACTCATTCTCATCTACTTTAAAACATCAATTATTATGAAACAGTCAAAATTAGTTTTTACATTATGTGTCAATGTCTGTTGTTTACCTCTCACTGAACCTTGAGGTTTATTATTATTAACATTATCACTTTCTTATCTTTTTACCTTGTATTCTTATTTTATTTAAACAATCATGAGTTGGGTTTCTGACCTTTTACAAGTGTGGATAATTAATAAATTTTCTTCTCTATTCTGAATCTTATAAGTTGATTTATGTAACGTCGAGGACCGTATTTTCGTTACGTTACAATATTCATGTAATGTAGGATGTGTTTGAATGTTAGGAATCTCCGCAGATACAACTTTATCAATATCGGTAACGTTAACAATTTTATCTTGCTCATTTAAAGAGAGTAAAATGTGAGTATGAGGCAATCCTCTCTTTTGAAATTCAATTGTATAAATGAGTGCTTAACTTTACCGAAGATTTTTTTTAGTGTAAGGCCCTCAATTAATGCTTTCAGTTTGGACTTGAATACACGCACAACAATATCAGGTCGAAAATTAGCTGACTCACCTACACCAATATTGCTAACTATTTCAGGCCAACTTGGATTGCAAGTCATTGTAATAAACAAAGAAGGCTTTCCGAAATGTTGTACAATTGACATTGCATCTAAATAATTCTGATACATATTTCTTGGAGATCCATTGAATGAAGATGGTAAAATTACTCTACGGCCAACATTATTGCCATTGGGGTTCAATTCAAAATAATCTGTTAAGTTGTTGTAAACTTCAGACCTAAGACTTGTTTGATTTTGTCGAATGAAATGTAACCTTGTGCCCTCTATTCTCACATACATATCAACTATCCACTGCAGAAATAATTTTTGTGAATGGTGCAACATGCTAAAATCTTCTCTAATTGCAAGTCGATAGGCTGCGCATACTGAAGCATGGTTAATTTATTTTTGGGCGCTCTTGAATTAGATGTAGTTGGTACATTATGAGAAATATTGATATGCCACCCAGTATCACCATTGGAAAAAGTAATGGATACGCTAAAGGGTCCAATGATGAATCCAAAAAAGAGATATTTTTAATGGTACCATTAACTTTTGAAAACGAAACCATATATCGTTCAAAGGGTGGCTCACCATCAACTGTACTAAATATTACTGCTACATCAGTTTGAACTGCATCATTATAACGGCGTAGATCTAAATCACGATTTACTTTAATGAGTATTTGCATTTGGTCTATTATCATTTTGACTTTCACGCGAATATATATTCCTTCTTCTTTGTCTCTCACTCCGACCCGTCAATGTTCTATGTCGAGGCATAATGGAAGTAGGTGCGAATATCTGAATGTAAAAAAAAAAACATGTAATGAAATTACTGAAACTAAGATTAGACAGGGTTTAATTTAAAAATAATAAAATCTACTCACTTTTTTGAAACCACCAATAATAATTAGGCGAGAGTAAGTCAATTCAAATTGCTGTTACAAAATTTTCCTTTTGCAACAGGTGTATATTAAGCAAGCTGTATTTCACTTTCAACTACACATTAATATATAAAACACAGATATCTAATATACCAAATATAAAATAAACGCTTTTTTGCCTTGACATACACTCCACAGACTATTGAAAAAGGAACATTTGAAATCACACAAAATTCACAGCTCATTCAGTCAATCTGTCAGTAATTATTTGTTGGCAACATTTTAAAATTCTTTGGCGACAATCTCTACTCTGTGCGACTGTTTGACCACAGACTATTATGTGTTTGACATTGGCAGTATGAACGTACACTAAAATGAAAAAATTATAATTTTATTGCCTGGCAACAAAATTATTTTATTTTTAACAATTACCATTGTTTGAAAAAGTTTAAATGAATTTTCAAGTGCAAATGAATGTTTTATTTTATTTAATTGAATGTATTTGTAACATATATTATATATAAATTTTAGCTTTCTGCACTCCTTCTCCCTACAAACTTTAACTATGCCAAATCTCACACTCCTCCGTGCGCGCAATATGCTTAAAAAGGGGTACAAAAGTTTCTCTTCACGTATTAATATATAGAGATTGGTTTTTCTAAACAATTTTAGGTAAAAATCGTTCAAAAAATATAAAATTTCATTGTTAAAATTGTTAATAACAATACGTTGTTTGTTTCTAGGCAATTCACAGAAATTAAAAGAAATTATTTAGTTAAATTCAAACCGGCAACGATCACAGATGTATCCTGTCGGTGTCTCTGCAGAAAAACTCATCTTGTGGCTCCTTTACCCATTGTGAAATACTTGAGGTAATGGAATTTTTCTAGTCTGATTGTCTCGATTAGGACACGGACATCACACTAACACACACCCGTTTGGCGGACACATGCTGGCGCGCAGTTTAAGTGTTGGGGATAGTGCAAGCGCGCACCTTGCATTCACTCCACGGTACACTCTCGCACGCACAGGCATGTGACTCCCTCGAGTACAGACTCACACCACACCGCTTGAGCTGACATGTCTTGCGTTGCAGTCTGCGTGTTGGGGGCACTGCGAGCTCGCGTGGCTTGCATTGACTCCATCATGCACTCACGTATGAGCTCGCGGGTTACACACATGCTTTGTTGCTTTAAACGCGGCAATCACATTAGTCAAATTTTCCAACCGGAGTATGTTCGCAATGGGTAAATACAGCTAGGAATAAATTTATTGCAGATACAACATATGAAACGCGTTATATGTTCTAGACTACCATTCGATTAAACAAATATATATGTATCTGGTGGACGTACATGGACAGCATGTTAACAGAATTACTAAATATTTTAACAGAAACTACAAATTTGAGTTGACTCCTTAGAATATTTAATGTATTTCTGTAATTAATACTGTGTTTATTTTTTAATAAATATTGTTTTAATTTCCAGTTATTGGTGTTACTTTCTGCTGTAGAAGGCAGTTCACAATTCCTGAGTATAGCTTGTACTTTGTATACATTAATGGTTTTATACACTTTAATACTTGAAAATCAACTTACGTTAAAGTTAATGTAATTATTTCTTTGCACAAACAGTATATTACATAGGCATATTATGAAAGTAAAATGCAAGTAAATGCACATAAATACCAAAAATTAATTTTAAAAAGTTGTAAAAAGCAAATTTAATTGCGGATTGGACAACTGAGACAGGCTGAAAATAGTGTTAACTATTTTAAACATATATATAGTTTTCTTACAGCTGGATCAGGGATCACAAATCCCTTTCTTTGACTCCTTTACCCACTTCTCCCAAGCCAGAATAAGATGAAGACCAAGAAAGTAGATAGTGAATATATAATAGGAGTTAAGAATAATGAGAATTTGTAACTTGAAGGTAAGCTGCCGAAGATAGGTGGATGTGATTGTCCATAGTACAGGAGGCTTAAGCCTACGCAAAGTTTCAATCCCCAGACAAAGGAAAGATAAACGATATAATCAACGCAGATATTAAATATTATTAAAGAAGGGTAACGAACATTATGTAAGCTACATACAAACAAAGTAGAATCTATTGATATTAAAGATAAAAATAAAGGTCAACACCACGAGGCTGAAAGGACAGCGAGGGAGGCGTCATTCAGAAACAGCATTGCGTTAACATAATCACTCCTCGTATACTTTCATCACCGGTAAATTTCTAGTCCAAAGATGAAGTTTACAAATATATTCCCGAGAAACTGTAACATAAGAAATCCGCTAGACAAGTGCACTGAATACATAGCGCAGCATAAAGGACGAAAGTAAATGAGAAACAGCACTTAGCACGAATAGAAGCCGAAAAAAAGGGAGAGATAAAACTTTATGAAGCAGAACTGGTCGTTAGCCGTTAACCTTCGACGGTTTGCTATACAAATATCTCCTTGTTTACTAAAAATATATCTTATTTTGTGACTGTATACAGCCTTACTACTGTATAAAGTAAATACCTGTAAACACCTCTATAAAGTATCTGATGTTAGAAATTGATGCTATTGTAGCCAAAAACTGCATTTCAATCTTTAAAGATAATATATAAAAAATAAAGAAATAATGTAAATGAAATGAACACTGATGCTACAAATTCATCCCATTAAAGAAGAAGAATTGATAGCTCAATAGAGATTAAACGAAAGGGAAGCTACGGAAGTGTGCGATGTTATTATTTGTCATGCAGAAAACAGTTTCAGATTCACTGGCCACCTGATTGCGCCATCTTTATAATTGGCAGAAACTTTTGACAGTATAGGTCAAAGTGTCCGGAGGAAATTTTCAAAACTTATTTATTCCCTCTTCAACGTAAAACAAGTGAGTTTTGAACTGCCCCCTATTTATAACGCGATGAATTTTCCTTATTCTCTGGTTTTACCAGAATGTACGATTACATCTTGCAAAACAATATTGAATCCACGTTCAGTAAATCCTCAAAACATTTTTAAGTGCTGAATACAAAGGTAATTTTTCAAATTAAAAAAAATTATAAATTTTTGAGTCAAGTTACCCACTCTATACCACTCTAGAAAGGCTTTGAGCACATACAGTGCTTTAAATAGAAAGGGGAGGGATAATACAACGATTAGGACTGACTACACTAGGGACATAAATAATCGTTTAAATCCGCAGCAAATAAGTAAATTAAATAACTTAAAAAAGAAATAGTCTCATGTATTTTGCGAGCAACCAAGAGTCTCAAATGTGTATACACATAAGATTGAAGTGACGGAAGAATCTAAATTCATACGCCGTAGTTACCCCATCCCTAAGGCGTACCAACAGGAAGTCGATGCTGAAATACAGCAGATGCTAAAGAATCAGATTATTGAACGTTTGGAAAGCGATTTCCTTAACCCTCTTGTTGTAGTTACAAAGAAAACGGGAGATATCCGGCTATGCCTTGATATGAGAAATTTAAATAGTATCACCAAAAAAATATATGACTGTGCTCCAAATGCGGATAGCTTAATTATTAAGTGCCAAGGTGTTCAATACATGACCATGTTCGACCTTACCAGCAGCTTCTGGCAGATTCCTTTCGATGAGGAAAGTCGTAAATATACTGCATTCCTTTATAAAAACAAAAGCTATCAATTTATTGTAGTACCTTTTGGACTCGTGACAAGTCTAGCGGCAATTATTAAATGTTTAGAACTGGCACTGGGTCCCGAAGTAGAGGAGTTTGTCATCATTTTTGTGGATGACATCCTAGTAGTGTCTAAATCGTTCGAGGAACATTTAGAACACCTCGACATAGTGTTGAATAAGCTCTGTAAGGCTAATATAGTTTTGAAGCAATCGAAATGTGAATTCATTAAATCAGAAATTAAATTCTTGGGGTATGTCATAAATGCAGACGGTATTAGCACAGATCCAGCGAAAATTGACAGTATTGTTAAATTCCCAACACCTAAAATGGTTAAAGATGTTAGAGCTTTCCTTGGGTTAACTGGGTACTATCGCCGGTTTTCGCCGAATTATTCAAAAACCCTTTATTAGAAACCCGAATTATTAAACACCTTTATTATAGTTACTCAAAAGGGGGCATAAATGGATGTGGGAAGATAAACATCAAATCGCGTTTGAGAAGATTAAGAATCTATTCAAAAATAATTTACACTTGTTTCATCCGAATGATGTGTTGCAAACTGATCTGAGTGATACTGCTATCGGCGCTGTGTTATATCAGCGGGACACTACGGGTGAACATCGTGTCATCTCGTATGTAAACCGTACCCTTAAGGGAGCCGAGAAAAACTATTTTACATCAGAAAAATAAATCTTGGCGGTTATCTATGCTTTGAATAAATTTCGGTACTATCTATGCGGCACACACTTTTAAATTCGTACAGATAAACAGGCATTATCCTTTCTTCTAAGATGTAGATTAACCAACGCCCGGATGAGTCGCTGGATAATGACGATTCAGGAGTACGACTTCACTATTAAATATATTAAAGCGAGTAATAATAGAATAGCGGATATGTTGAGTAGGTACGCGCCTGAATTCACTGAAGAGCATGAGTCGGATCCTAGTAACATAAAAATATTAGCTATGCAATATGAGATAAAGCCAGAGTTACGTCAGCGCTTAGAACAAATTAATCCATTTTGAACAAGACACGGACCCTAATATTAACAAAATAAAAACGAGCATATTCCGTAAAGAAAACCCGCGGTACTGCTGTGTTAATAATATTTTGTATAAATTAATGAATGAAAAATGGAAAATTGTGCTTCCAAATAGCATGTTATAGTCAATAACGTGGGCACGCCATGAAAGCTTAGCTCATGCTGGTCCATATCGGTGTTACTTAGCACTCAAGGAGGACTTTATATGTAACAATATGGTGTGGAGGATTCGCAGTATTTTGAAGACATGCCATGAATGTCAAACGGCAAAATCTCCGAATCTGCACACGTATATTGAACAACAGGGGATTGTCACTCAATGGAAAGGTGAGTTACTATGTGTTGATTTCTTAGGTCCACTTCCGCGAGGTCTTCGCAGATTAAGACACCTGATTGTATGCATAGATGCCTTCACCAAGAACGTCAGACTCTACCCTGTAACCCGACCAACAACCAAAGCGGTGTTAACAGCTGATCTCAAGAAATATATCCCAGAGAATGGACCGGTTAAGAGGATCATTAGTGACCAAGGAAAGCAGTTCCAGAACTACCCTCGAAACGAATGGTATCCAACCTATCCTTACGGCTATTCGTCGACCACAGGGGAACCTGGCCGAAAGGGTAAATAAGGAGATGGGACGACTATTTCGGACATACTGTCATGGCGTACAAAACATGTGGCCAGATTACATACGGTTCTTCGAGCAGTCGCTAAATGAGAATTATAACATCACGACGGGCTTTACACCTAAAGAACTGCGCTCAGGTAAGCAACCTACCAGGTTTTGGAGAGGCACATAAAAGAACTAGAGACCCAGAACCTACTGCTACCGTTGTACATAAAACAGAACATAGCCAAAACCCGGATAGAGCAGACGGCTGATCAACGGGCACGGGTGTCCAATGATACGCATAAAACTTTGAAGTTTCAGGAAGGAGAAATGGTCCTCCGGAAGGCAAATCCTGTAGGCCGTTCTGAAGATAACACATAGGATAAGTTCTTCAGATTGTTTAATGGTCCTTATAAATTAAGAGAACGGGTTGGCAGGAATACTTTCATCGTTGTTGATGAAGATCATAACAAGATAATTGGAAAATATCATGGCGCATCATTGAGGAAATATTACCCTCGTGAACGATCGAATCCATAAATACATGACCATGAGTAAAGTAATAAAAATAACAATAATAATAATAATAATAATAATAATAATAATAAATAAATAATAATACGATGGAATGAATCTACAGATACGCAACTCGCTTATAGAAAACCACAATGTATGAGTGGAGTGACAGTATATTGGCTGAATGATAATATGAAAACCAATAGACATATTGCCACATTGCATAGTATTAATAAAGACATGAAATGAAGAATTAATTATGTTTAAGTTTGTGAAAATTTCTTGTTATGTTTTGGGTTATATTATTTGTTTAGAGTGATGATTTAAAATAATGTTTTAAGTCTGAATAAAACAAAAAAAAATTAATTTTCGAAGAAAATAATTTTTTTTTTTTTTTTTTTAACCTGGAGGCTTATGCAACGTGACAAGCTGTCTCACTATAGGTAAATGTAAAGCATTATTATTATCAGCTGTTATGGGTGTCCAGAACGATAAAAGAATGCTTGGAAATAAAATAATATTATTAAAAAGTTAAAATTACTAGGATAAATTAGTAATAAGACAATGGAAAAACTATGAAGATATAATTTAATATGTGAGTGAAGTGTTGTGTAGTGTGGGTAGCAAATAGAAGGTTATAAAAGTTTATTCATATGTAATAAAGCATTGTTCTAGAAAATTCAAGAATAAGGAAGTCTGTGAGCACGTGGCCGGTCCGGAATATAATAGAATATATGGAAAATACGCCTACGCGCATATCGGCGGTGACGTCATTCGGCAGCGCCGCGGCATACATTGAGCAGTATTATAAAAGCAGTAGCCAGTCTTCATCTAACTCTTCTCTTAAACTCTTCTCTGAGAGTCTTCATACAGTACTAAGCGAAAGCAGTCGCGGTGGCCATCGTTCAGTCAACATCAATCCAACCAGTCCTTGGGCCCGTGGAGTCGTGATAGCAGCGAGTGTCAGCAGGAAACCAATACGGAGTACGAGATAGTCGGCTACCGTTCCTGAGCTTCGTGTTGCTGATCGTGGCAGCTGGGATACGGACACCTAAAGCAAGGCATTTCCTGGAGGCGGTTGCTGGAACGTGGAACCAAGACGACGGATCGCTGGAGGCCGGATCGAGATCGTCGACCGGGAGGACAATGAAGACAACAGAACAGGGAAGCCAAATTTAAATAAATTTGTTATCAAATTATAAAGCTATAAATTATAAAGTAAAACGAACATTTATTTAAAATCTAATTTTGTTTAAAGGAGACTTTGAACAGTTACAATTTTACAGCACTATTTAAATAAAGAAAACATTTATTTAAAAGATATTTTCAATGCAGATTTTGAACTTCAATAAATCAATTTTGTTTAAAATAACGAAAGAACATTTTGATATATTCGTGTGTAAAAGAAAAGGACAAAAAATGTATGTATTTTCACTAATTGTGCATTCTTTTCTGCAAGTCTGGTCTGGGCTATAACCTGTTACCTTACATGTTATTTGTTACACATAGCCCATCATCTACATATCTTATCCATATGCTATTTGGACCAAATCAATTTATAATATTTTTTATTTTGGTGTCTATGTGTTGTAAGAATATTTCTGCTATTATGCTAGATAATGGAGATCCCACTGATAAACCTTCTTGTTTAATTCCCAGACATAACTAATATGACACTAATTAAACACATACCACACAAAGGGACCATAATGAACATTTGGGAAAATTTACAAATATACAAACATAAAACACAAAACAAACTAATACCTGAACAAATACAAATCAATACAAAACATGACACAATTTTCGAAGCACTCAACATAGAAAACAAAATACTCAAATACAAAAATACTAATATATAAATCACAATCACACACAATAATACCAATTTAAAGCACCAGAGACAAACAGGAGACCATAGCAAGAACCAGCCAACACACAAATACCTCACAAGGCTCAAAATCAGGAAGGCTGAAGATGGGAACACAAGGCTTCCCGAAACATGTTCCAAATAAGGAGAAAACATCTTGAATTAAAGTCATTATAATATATACATCAAGAAACAGACTGTAGCAAAAAGTGTTTGAATATATATATATATATATATATATATATATATATATTTCAATCACTTTCTGCTACAGTCCGTTTCTTGATGTATATAATACTTTAATATTTATACTAAATTTACCTCAAGATGTTTTTTCTATTTGGAACATGTTTCGAGAGTTCCTGTTCTCTCATCTTCAGCCTTCGCCATCTTGTTTCTGGTGAAATATTTGTGTGTTGGCTGCTGGATGTTATTAAGGTTGTTTGTTGGTCTTTGGTCTTTTAAAGTTGTATTATTGTGTGTGGTTGTGGTATATGTTTTTGTATTTTGTGTATTTTCGATGTTGAGTGCTTTGAATATTGTGTCTGTTTTGTATTGATTTGTATTTGTTCTGGTATTAGTTTGTTTTGTGTTTTATGTTTGTATATCTGTAAATTTTCCCAAATGTTCATTATGGTGCCTTTGTGTGGTATATGTTTTATTAGTGATACATTGGTTATGTTTGGGAATTCGTGTCCTGTGTTTATTGCATGTGTGGGTAAATTGGATTTATATATTTCTGGTTTTTTGTATGCGTTTAGGTGTTCAAAATAACGTTTTTTCAGCTGTTTTTTTGTTTGTCCTATGTAACATTTATTGCAATCTTGGCATTCAATTTTGTATATACCATTAGTTGTTGTATTATCTTTGTTGTGTGAGCTATTTAGAATTTGTAATTTATTTTTATTAGTTTTGTATGCTATTTTTATATCTGTGTTTTTAAATAGTTTTGTTAGTTTTGTCATTTTATTATTTATGTATGTGAATGTGGCCCATTTTTGTTGTTGTTATTATTTATGTGTTGTTCATTTTGATTAATTCTTAATTGTTCAGTTTTTATTTTCTATTTTGATCATAGTATTTTTATTGTATCCATTTTCATAACCAATTTGGTATATTATATTTCTTTCTTTGTCAGTTTTTTGTTTGTTTAGGGGTATTTTCACAATATTCAAAGCACTCAACATCGAAAATACACAAAATACAAAAACATATACCACAACCACACACAATAATACAACTTTAAAAGACCAAAGACCAACAAACAACCTTAATAACATCCAGCAGCCAACACACAAATACTTCACCAGAAACAAGATGGCGAAGGCTGAAGATGAGAGAACAGGAACTCTCGAAACATGTTCCAAATAGAAAAAACATCTTGAGGTAAATTTAGTATAAAAATTAAAGTAATATATATATATATATATATATATATATTGCAACACATCTTTTTATGATTTCTTTGATTATGGATTATGAGTTTTACATGGACCTGGTTAGGGTATATCATGCCAACACTTACCTGCAGTATATGGTACTTTTCTGCTTTGCCGGCTATTAGGTGTGGGATTTGGGCTTATTAGGTATCAGGTAACGAGTTGGGACGATGTGTTTTCAAAAGAATTATTTCAGGAAGCTGAGTTGTATAAATTGTGAATAAATGAAAACTACCTTTTTAGTCTATCATTCCAATGATTATAATTGTCACCCTCAAGGTGCTTATCTTTAAACAAATCATAATAATAAAAAGAATTTCAAATATTTAACACAATTTACTGCGGGTTCCACCATTTATATTCTTTCTTGAATATTACTTTACACATATTTTCTCTAGTAATATATAGTTATAATGCTTACGTCCAACAATCACATATTAAAATCATATATCTTAGTACATAATTTATAAGCTCCTGAAAATAAGACATACAATACACAGTATATACACAAAACATATAACATGGAAATATACACACATATATGGGCAGTTTCACACTGTCTGCCTGTAATTATAATTCATTTATAAAAATCATTTTGTTATATTGAATTTAATTATTTAATAAAATGGAAATACTGAATTGATTTCATTCTATGAAATCCGTAACCCTGTTCTTTATACATGAGAAAATAAAATACGAACTTTTTAAATGAATATAACAAGGGTTATATTTATCGTTATCTCTATGGTAATTATTATTAATCTAAACATTTTTATTAAGGGTAACTCCCTTTTAATTATTCTACTCTTCAGCCTGCTTGGCTATCAACAATAATTAATATGAAACAATAAAATTTGTGACATCTAATATCTGGATAACACTCTTAGAGCTTCTCTGCACTCTCCCTTAATTTATCACATTTAATTTATCAAATATAATTCTTTATACAGTGCACAATCTCATGAAAACATTTGCTTAGAGTCTTTCTGCACTCTTATTAACATATTATTATAATAATCACACATTATCTAAATGTTCTGTCTTTTTGAATAAATGTCTCTATATGATATACAGTACAACATTTAAAAGTGTCTTTAGGCTTTAGTCATACCGCCTATATAATTAAATGTTTATCAATTATTTAAAACTGTTCAATGTCGCTTATAGCGGCTTTTCATTTACTTTTTGTGTTTTACAACATTATTATGAACCCTGAACCATATCAGGTCACCTGTTTTGATGATTTCATGTTACACAGATGTACACGGGTCTCAGGCGTCGGCGTTGAGTACAGCTATTCCTCTCGAAACCTCCGTCAGCGTCGCTTAGCGGTGTATGAACAGCTAGGCTAGGCGTCGTTCCTTTATCGTCATGGACACAGCGTCTCTGGCCTCGGGTATAGTCTGATGTCCGTAGTACGTAGTTGTAGTAACTCAGGTGTCTGCCGGTCTCATTGAAGCGTCTTCTGCAGCGTATCGTTCCGTGTGTACGACTCAATGAATACTTTATGAATGAGCCAGATGCTCGTTTTGGCTCACTGTTTATAGGGCAAAGCCACGTGTGCAAATGAGTTTCTATCGGCGAATACCTCACCAATCCTTTATTTATTTAGGTAACAAAGTTGTTTGTTAGACGTGTCTTGAACACAGTTATTAGCTATGTATACACGCGATCTTTAATTAGCACCGCGAAAGGTGTGAAATAGTAAAACGCTTATAGTTCACGACACTCTCACTATATCGTTATGTGTTTGGTGTCTAAATAAAGCTACATTTCCGCACTATTCACTGGTCAACCTAGTTCTTCTTAATCTTTTGTCATTTTTTTATTATTTAAGTTTTAAAACACTTCTGACATGTGCCGACAAAATTATACATATTTATGCAGGTGGACTGTTATCTGTTTTGTTTGCTATATAAAATCTTATCTGTACCCTTCTAAATGTACAATTGTAGCAGATAACGCTTATTATGCGTACTCCAGTTAGAACGATAAACATTGATAACAATGTTTCGTTATAACACTCCCCCACTTGCTTTAAAAAAAATTGTTTGTGCTTTACAGAACAACATATTTTTTTTTTTTTTTTTTTTTCTATGTTTAGTACATACACAGTCAGTTATATTACATGTTTATTAGAAAGAATATAAAATCTTTTCTTAAAGTAACAATCACATATGGGTATTATTGGATATAATGACGCAGAGATGACGCATGGTACTTTCCGACGTCCTTTTTTCTTCACTGGGTCATATACCATGTAGGTGTGTGGTCCTAGACGACTCCTTAGTTCATATGGGCCACAGAATAATCTGAAGAATTTCTTGGAAGTGTTTAATATACTACTTCCCACAGGATTTGTCTTTATCAATACCTTATCACCAATCTGGAATCTTGTCAATCGGTGAATTCTATTATACCGGTCTCTCCTTTTACCTGCTTGATGATATAGCTGTCGTTCAGCTCTGTTTATTTTTATTTGAATTGGCAAATCTACATTATAATTTTCCGGTTTATTAATCATGTTGTGCCAGAATCTTTTAGGTATTTTATTCTCACTTAATTCTAACGGTGTGTATCCTGTAGCTTCACTATAATTGTGATTCATTGCATCTTCGAAAAATTGTAGATAGTCAGGCCATTTACTCTGTTGATTGTAGCAATATAACCTCATGTACTTGCCTAACTCTCTATTTATTCTTTCAGCTAGATTAGTTTGTGGATGCCTTATGGATGTAAGTACAGGTTTTATACCTTGTCTTGTCAATGCGTCCTTCCATAATTTATTACCAAACTGCTTACCTTGATCTGTCAACACTTTATCCATTTTTCCATACTTTGGTATATACTTCTGGGTAATGACGTTCAGAACAGATTTCATGGTGGGTCTTCGTACAGCATATAACTTTACTAGCTTGGTAAACACATCTACCGTCACAATTATATGGAGGTACCCACGACTTGATCGCGGGAGTGGTCCAAGGAAATCAAGTGCAACTATATCCCCCTTCTTCTTAGTTCTGATACTCCCCATTTCAACGCAAGTGTTTAAATTCGGATGTTTGGCTGTTTGACAATCATGGCATTTCCTAACAATTATTTTAATTTTTCTGAACATATTATTACAGGTGAAGGCTTCTTTCATAGTTAAATAGCACTTCAATGGAGATGCATGAGCTAGACTACGATGACATGGCATAATTAATTGCTGTAACATGTCATGAGATAGCACAACTTTCCAATCATAATTAATAAGCTTAAATAAAATTCCATCTTTCACACAATAATTTATAGGTAACGGATTATTTTTTATATTCTGTAATCGCTTATCTTTATCTTGCTCTCTAGCGAGATTACGTAGTAATTCTTGTACTTCTCTCTCGGGTTTGTATGTTATGTTGCTAAGTACCCTGACATCTTGTGGTTTAGCTTCATGTGTTTCTATACAGACTCCAGAATGTAGTCATTGATTTTCAGTCTTCGATGTGGACGGTTTATTACGTTCATCAGTGTTTCTCGGTGTCTCTTTCTGTTTTTTCTCAACGGTAATCGCCTGCGTATTTTCATTCCTATCGGATGTCCATGGTTTCGAAAATCGTTTCGACGAATTCGGCCATCGGTAACCTCCTTTGTAATTACCTCTTTCATTATTTTGCTCCTGCTTCTCATATGTTCGTCCATCTTCATGGCGTCTATCATATGATACATTTTTGTTTTTCGGATATTTTTCCTCGTCTGTACGTCTATCTTCTCTGCCTTTATCTTCTTGGCGATATCTTTGCGAATACCACGTACCTCTATCTTGATTTTGGTTCCGGTTATCTCGCTGAACTCCTCTTGGTGGGTCTCGTTCACGGATTACACCCTCCATCTGTGTTAAAAGTATTAATAGATCTTCAATGGTAGCTATACCCTGAACATGTATAGCTAGTTGGATGTTCCTGCTGAAATGATTAGCAAGCTTAATGACTAATTCTTTTTGTGTTAAAGCGGGACGTAAATGTTTACTCCTCTCTACTAACATAATGACGTATTCATCTTCAGACAGCTTACCTGGATTATATTTACCAAATTCCAGTGTATTTCGTATTCTCATTTGTATGTATTCATTCCAATACCTCCGTTCGAATGCTAGTTTAAATTCTTCATACGTTTTTAAATCGTCATTCACCATCGTGAACCAACTGGCTGCTGCATCTTTTAAGTAACGGCTTACAAAGTCTATTTTATCTTTGTCACTGAGAATAGATCCAATACTATCCATTTCTTTCTCACATTTGATACGAAATTCAATGGGATTTTCCCCTCTGGATCCTCTAAAATAGTTAATGGGTCTCTCTTCTCTAGGTACGGTCGAGTATACTAACGCTTGTGTTGGTAGTCTTCTCACTTCTCGTGTAAGTCGGTCTACTTCACCTTTTAACTTGACTTCCAGCTGATCTACCCTGTTGTCATGGTGTTGGATAGATTTCTTGATGGTGTCGTCTGCTGCGGCGAGACTTTTTGTTTCTTCTTCAATTTTCATGGTCTTCCTGACATTACTCTGCACCAACTCACTGATGACTTGTATCTTGGTATCTTGTCGATGCGTAATTTTTACGAGTTTCTGGTCCAGTGTGTCGGCCATAGATTTAAAATTTTGTTGTAGTCTTTTTCGCTGCTCTTCGAAATTTTCATTCATCACCACCGCTTGTTGTTTTAGAGACTCTTTAACTTTACCTTCTAAGGTCTCCATTCGTTCCATAATTTCTACCTTACTTTCAGCATTATACGCGTATAGTTTCTGAATTTCTGACGTGCTTGCTTCCAATCTTCTCATAGTTTCAGCACCACTAGTTTTTATTTCTTCAAACCTTTTTACGTTTTCAGCGTTGCTGGCTTCTAACTTCTTCATTATGTCGGCTAAACTGACCTCTTGTTTATGTGCCATGTTTAATTTTAATTTGGTGAACCGATTTTAAAATATTTATTATTAATTTGTATATTATTAATTATTTGGATTATTATTAAATATTGGTAGCCATTTATTCATCAACATACAACCGTTATCTTGGGCGCCTGTAGTATCAGTTTCTGATAACCACAATATTTATCTAAGCTCCCCTTTGTTTACTCTACTGATAACGCTAACTGTACGTTCTTATCAGCTACATTCAACATATAAATGCACGTTTTATAATAATTACACATCAACTCTAAATATTTGTTCTACGTGAATTTATATTTATTTAAATTCTTACTAATTTTTAATTTTTTCGTATTATTTATTTTTTTTTTTTTATTTATTTAATCGTGCCCCACGTTGGAAGCGACATTTTCTTTTGCAACACATCTTTTTATGATTTCTTTGATTATGGATTATGAGTTTTACATGGACCTGGTTAGGGTATATCATGCCAACACTTACCTGCAGTATATGGTACTTTTCTGCTTTGCCGGCTATTAGGTGTGGGATTTGGGCTTATTAGGTATCAGGTAACGAGTTGGGACGATGTGTTTTCAAAAGAATTATTTCAGGAAGCTGAGTTGTATAAATTGTGAATAAATGAAAACTACCTTTTTAGTCTATCATTCCAATGATTATAATTGTCACCCTCAAGGTGCTTATCTTTAAACAAATCATAATAATAAAAAGAATTTCAAATATTTAACACAATTTACTGCGGGTTCCACCATTTATATTCTTTCTTGAATATTACTTTACACATATTTTCTCTAGTAATATATAGTTATAATGCTTACGTCCAACAATCACATATTAAAATCATATATCTTAGTACATAATTTATAAGCTCCTGAAAATAAGACATACAATACACAGTATATACACAAAACATATAACATGGAAATATACACACATATATGGGCAGTTTCACACTGTCTGCCTGTAATTATAATTCATTTATAAAAATCATTTTGTTATATTGAATTTAATTATTTAATAAAATGGAAATACTGAATTGATTTCATTCTATGAAATCCGTAACCCTGTTCTTTATACATGAGAAAATAAAATACGAACTTTTTAAATGAATATAACAAGGGTTATATTTATCGTTATCTCTATGGTAATTATTATTAATCTAAACATTTTTATTAAGGGTAACTCCCTTTTAATTATTCTACTCTTCAGCCTGCTTGGCTATCAACAATAATTAATATGAAACAATAAAATTTGTGACATCTAATATCTGGATAACACTCTTAGAGCTTCTCTGCACTCTCCCTTAATTTATCACATTTAATTTATCAAATATAATTCTTTATACAGTGCACAATCTCATGAAAACATTTGCTTAGAGTCTTTCTGCACTCTTATTAACATATTATTATAATAATCACACATTATCTAAATGTTCTGTCTTTTTGAATAAATGTCTCTATATGATATACAGTACAACATTTAAAAGTGTCTTTAGGCTTTAGTCATACCGCCTATATAATTAAATGTTTATCAATTATTTAAAACTGTTCAATGTCGCTTATAGCGGCTTTTCATTTACTTTTTGTGTTTTACAACATTATTATGAACCCTGAACCATATCAGGTCACCTGTTTTGATGATTTCATGTTACACAGATGTACACGGGTCTCAGGCGTCGGCGTTGAGTACAGCTATTCCTCTCGAAACCTCCGTCAGCGTCGCTTAGCGGTGTATGAACAGCTAGGCTAGGCGTCGTTCCTTTATCGTCATGGACACAGCGTCTCTGGCCTCGGGTATAGTCTGATGTCCGTAGTACGTAGTTGTAGTAACTCAGGTGTCTGCCGGTCTCATTGAAGCGTCTTCTGCAGCGTATCGTTCCGTGTGTACGACTCAATGAATACTTTATGAATGAGCCAGATGCTCGTTTTGGCTCACTGTTTATAGGGCAAAGCCACGTGTGCAAATGAGTTTCTATCGGCGAATACCTCACCAATCCTTTATTTATTTAGGTAACAAAGTTGTTTGTTAGACGTGTCTTGAACACAGTTATTAGCTATGTATACACGCGATCTTTAATTAGCACCGCGAAAGGTGTGAAATAGTAAAACGCTTATAGTTCACGACACTCTCACTATATCGTTATGTGTTTGGTGTCTAAATAAAGCTACATTTCCGCACTATTCACTGGTCAACCTAGTTCTTCTTAATCTTTTGTCATTTTTTTATTATTTAAGTTTTAAAACACTTCTGACATGTGCCGACAAAATTATACATATTTATGCAGGTGGACTGTTATCTGTTTTGTTTGCTATATAAAATCTTATCTGTACCCTTCTAAATGTACAATTGTAGCAGATAACGCTTATTATGCGTACTCCAGTTAGAACGATAAACATTGATAACAATGTTTCGTTATAATATATATATATATATATATATATATATATATATATATATTGTCACAGGACAAATGGCGCCAATCGTACACACTATAGTTTTTTAGGCCCTTAAAAGGACCGTTTGTCGGGTACGCTAAATCATTTGCGTACGCTGCCCGAGCCGCGCTGTGATGTTCGGCGGCGGCATCCGCTGTTCCGGGCGTACTGCGGTTCTCTTCTTTCGGCAGCGGTATGTAGAGCCCGCTGCTGTCCCAGTCGATGTCCATCACTGCTTCTCCTGCGTTCTCCATTCTTCCTTCTTCCTTTTCTTCCAGCTGGCTTGACGACGTCCAATGGAGTGCGCCAAAAGTAGCTTGTAGCTTGTAGCTCTGTGGTAGCGGGGCGTCTTTGCACCCGGTGCATGACTGCAGCATCTGGGTCGAGCCCAATGGCTGCCTGTGGATATACTTAGTCCTGGTTCATTCGACTGGTGCCTAAAAATAGGAATGGACAACCGCCAACCAGTTAACTGAGAAGGCGGGGGAGAAAGGTTTCCAATTTTTATTTATTTCTAAAAATTTCAGCAATCAGTGGGCACTGCCGCAAGGACGGGTTCAGGTGACAGATGTCGCCCTTTCCCAGTCCCGCGTGCAGACGCCGTGAGGCGTCGGTCGCTCCCCGCGAGGCAGAGAGCCTCCGTGCCAGTGATAGCGCGTAGCAGCGGCATTCAGCGCGGTCGGCATACTAGGAAGGGAGGAAGGAAACAGCTTAGCAGGTAAATTCTGGGGCATGGGCAGATAGTGAGTATGCAAAGTAGTTGAGTTTTAAGTTTACTTAAACTTATGGCGGGTCATCGAGAATCGCCCGAGGGCGTTTGACCCGGACAGGGGGAGGTGGTTGCGTGGTGCTGATGGTTCTGAGGTAAGGGAAGGAAGAGGTCTCAGCTGCGGCAAAGAGAGTCGCAGCTAATGACCAGACAAAGGCTGAGAGAGCAGGAACTCGTAGACCTCCTCGAATTACACTGTTTCTAACAAACCAAGGAGATCCCGACAAGGAACGGAGGGTTCTGGATTGGAAACTTTCCAGCCTACGCCTGTTGGTGGCGGAGGCAAGTGACCATCATACAGGTGCCGCATAGGTCAATACAGACCGGAGAAACAACAGATAGAGGGTAACTATCGTGCGCAGCGCCAGGGGGCTGCGGCACGCGAGGTATGGGTAAAGTTTGGCTCGGATGCCGCGAGCCTTGGCAAGGGTGTCCGTCACGTGGGCGTTGAAGCAAAGGCGACGATCTAGCCGAACGCCTAGATACTTCACCGACTCTTTGTAGGCGATAGGCCTCCCTTCCAGGGAGAGGGGCTGGCATCGGGAGATGGACTTACGAGTGAAACAGATCGCCTCGGATTTCTCCGTATTGATCGTCACCCGCCATTTCCGTAGCCAGTCCGGAAGCTGGTCCAACTGACGCTGCAACTGTGTACTCGCAAAACGCGGGGACACAGAGCTGTAATGATACATTGCATCGTCAGCGAACAAAGACAACGTGACTCCGGGCAATACAGGCAGGTCGTTCGTGTACACGAGGTACAGAACGGGGCCGAGGACAGATCCCTGAGGTACGCCGGCGGCGACAGGACGAACTGCAGAGCAGGTTCCGTCGACGCTCACCCTGAAGGTTCGGTCGCTGAGATACGACCGGAGGAAAAACACTATGGACGATGGTAAGGGGGAGTTAGCGAGTTTGAAGAGAAGACCTTCGTGCCAGACTTTGTCGAAGGCCTTGCTCACGTCCAGCAGTGCGGCGGCCGTAGCCGCTCGCCTGTTGGTGGCGTCAGAGAGTTGCGTTACCACGCGGACTAGTTGAAGCGTGGTCGAGTGCTCTCTGCGAAACCCGAACTGTTCGTTGCGGATAAAATTATCCAACAACGGCGAGATGCGGGCCAGCAGGAGCCGCTCGAACACCTTCGAGATGACTGGCAAGAGAGATATTGGCCGATAGCTTTCAGGAAGCATGCGCGGCTTGCGGGGTTTAGGAACCATGACGATGTTGGCATTTTTCCACAGGCGGGGAAAGTACTGTAGCCGGAGACAAGAGTTGAACAGCTCGAGAACGAGGTCAACGCCTTAGGCCGGGAGATATTGTAATGCAGCGGCCCCGATCCGGTCAGGACCGGGGGCGCGACGGCGGTTTAGTCGACAGACAGACGAAACGAGTTCGTCTCTGTCGAACGGGAGGTCTGGGCCAGCGGGAGGGCGAGAAAAATAACCAGATAGGAAGTCCCGGACTTCTGCCGAGTGGGCAGGGTCCGAAACGCCTCGATGAACGGTAAATTGCGACTCCATGCAGTCGGCGAAGACCTCAGCCTTGCCTTCTGATGAGGACACAACCCCGTTCGGGGTTTCCAGCGGGTTGCGAGTTCTCTTCTCGCGGGTCAGTCTACTCACCGCTCTCCAGACGGAGGCGTGGTCGACTTCAGGAGACTCAAGGTATGAGTCCCATCGATCAGAGTTTACGTCCCGCAGTAGCTGCTGAACGTAAAGGGACTGTTGTTGAAATCGTCGCTTAACGACTGGGTCTCGGGTTCTTTGCCATCTGCGGCGGAGCTGGCGCCGTAGCCAGATGGCGTGGAGTACTTCCGCAGGTAAGGCCGATTTACGATGATTCACCTCGAGTGCGTAGGTGTGTCGATCCATGACACCTTGGACCAATTCCTGAATATTTGTGGCGCGGAGATCCAGATCGTCACGAGTGATGATTGGGTCCGTCGGGATAGATGGTAACCTTCGAGAGAGCTCGTCATGATAGGATCGTCAGTTGACTCTCCTAACAATCTGAGCGGGAAGTCGGGGTGACGCCGACAGATCTCGAACAGTTATAACAAGGGGATTGTGATCGGACGAAAGGTCCGACACAGACGAGACCTCGATGTTGCGGGCAACGTTCTTGACAACTACTATGTCAAGAACGTCCGGCCGATGGCCGTGAAAGGGAAGTAGGTAGGGTCTTCAGGGCCGATGACATTAAGTGCCGGGTCGCCAGAGACGAACCGGAACAGAGAATTTCCATAGGCGTTGACAACGCGGCTGTTCCATGAAGGGTGTTTGGCGTTTAAGTCGCCGGCTACAATGGTTGAGAGGGGGTGGTCGAGGAGGGCGTCCCACTCCTCGGGCGGTGGCGGAGTCCGCCGGCCAGGCCGGAGGTACGCAGAAACAACGTGCAGCTACGATCCGCCGGCGTCCACCGCCACCGCGCAGCCTTCAATAATAGATATATCTAAAGGAGGCAAAAGCCTATGGGATATCCGCCTGTGGACTAAAACAGCTGTGCCCCCCGAGGGGGGACAGCGAGGCCGTAGGGGACGATCCTGACGATAACAGGCATAGGCAGGAAGGGAAAACGAGTGGTAATGAGCCAGATGAGTCTCGGAAAGAAGTATGATATCAACATCATACTCCGTCACGAAAGTCATCAGTTCAGATCGTCTGGGGAGTAGCCCGAAGGCATTCCACGCAACGATCCTCAGGCTATTAGCCATTTAGGGGAAGTAGAGGAAAGAGGGTAGCTAACGATTGGAACACCAGGGCAAGCACAGTGGTAGTGTCGCGAGCAGTCCTGATGGATGCAACAAGATTATCTGCCCAGGCAGTCAGGGGATCCGCCGAAGCCCGAGAAGATTCCCGGGATTCAGGAGGACAAGCCTGACTGGCCTCGACAGGGGTAGCAGATGGCGCTGGGCTGGTGGACTGAGTAGTAGACTGCTCGCTGGAAGGTTGAGGACGATGGCTGGGGGCGGGTCGAGCCCGCGGAGAGGGTACAGGTGGAACCTGTGACGATGTAGGTCGGCCGGCGGAGTTCCGGCGACGACGAGAGCGCTTGGATTTCCCCGATCGGGCTGGAGGCGGGGCTGATTTAGCGGCCATGGCCGCGTAGGAAGGTGCGGGCGCTCCGGTAGGCGCCGGGATTGAGGCCGCTGCAGGCGGCGCCGAAGCGACGACTGCAGGCGAGACAGCGGCACCGGAAGCAACCGGAATTGCTGCCGGGACCTGGGCAGATGAACCGGTGAGAGGCGGGAAAGCCGCTCGCCGGTTAGGGCCAGGACCAGCTACACGGCCTGCCTGCGCGCCAGGTCGCACAGGAGGTCGCTGCGGCTTCATGGCGGCGATAAAGTTAGGGCAGCCTCGGTAATTAGCCGGATGGGCTCCTTTGCAGTTACAGCATTTAGCTGTGTACTCCGTCGTAGGCTTATCACAGCCACGATGAGGTTCAGCACAACGCACGCAACTCGGGGGCTGATGACAGAAAAGACTGCTGTGGCCGAACCTCTGGCAGTTAAAACACTGCGAGGGGCCGGGCCGCGGGTCAAATGTTCGGCCTTGCACCCGTAGGTGCAGAAGATTCTGGAGAGTGTAAATCTCCTCGAAAGGGCCTACTTTCAGCAATTTTACAAGAAAGCTGTTAACAGGTCGGCGGTCATCACCTTTGCCAACATGCAGGACGCTTACCGCGGTCGGCGCATAGCCGAGCGCAACAAGTTCCTGCCTGATGGCATCAGGTTCGGTAAAGGATGGAATTCCCGACAGAACGACCTTGATTTCTCGCTCTGACGGGAGGGCAAATGTATGAAAAGAAATCTTACGCTCTGTCAGGAATGACTGAACAGAGCGGAAGTCTGGGATGGTAGCGGTCGCCAGCTTTAGCGAGGCGCCTTGGCACCTCGCCTCGACCTTGACCGAAGGGAGAGCTCGGGATAAGGAACGTAAAAGTTCAGAATAATTCCTATTATCAGGAATTACAATAGGAGGAATTCGTGGGGAAGACACAGTTTTGGTAGTAGCTGGATACTCACGTTGCACGCGCTGAGTGCCGCTGTTACCATGATTAGATGGCAGATCTGCAGCTGAGGCGGGCGGCGGAGTTTGGGCCAGTTTTCGCTTGCGTTTGGCAGATTTGCCCTCCACAAGCGAGAACTGTCCGTCCCCCGACCCAACACTGCACATATCTACCGCACTATGATCACTTTCACTATCACTTTCACTGTCGTGAAGAAGTGGAGTGGAACGGAAGCCGGTTGAGCATGTTTCCATTAAGGAAACAAGCGGCGCCGGCAGAGGATTCGGGGGCGTATTCGACGCCATTTCGGACAAGCCGAAATGAACGTCTACGCAGGTCTAGGATTGAGGGATCACCAGACACTGAAAACTATCCACAGGCACAATTGAACACGACACAGAACCGCACAGCACTCGGAAACAAAAACACTCCCGCACAGATTAAATATAACTGTTGAGCACTGTACTGTTGGTGAATCTTGTAGTGTAGATGATGCAGAATATGATGATGATGAAATAAATGATGAATACTCAAGATTTCCGCTAAATTACACAAAATTTTGCAGAGCAAAAATCGATACAGCCTACCCGGGCAAATGCTCTAGGTAGACTTCCGCCCGCGCGCCAAAAGTTCTAGCGGCGCTGTTTTTATGCCCTGACAGGTCGTGTGCCACGAACCTATCAGAGTGCCGCTGGTCCCTGGTTGGCTCGCCTCGAGCACGTTAGATGGTCACGTCGAGGCCAATCAAGCTGCTGCCGATCCTTGATTGGTTCGCCTCGCCTTCTCTTGTCACGTCTCGGCTGGCACCGAGAGCAGATCTTCGCCTCGCTATGGCACTTCTGCTCCAGACTTCAGACGGACAGGACTGCTCCTTGGACTGCTCTCTAATCTGGACGTTGCTTCAGCTTCTGGCTGCATCCGCCCACCTCGCAGGACGAGGAATTTCGCTGCTCTCTTCGTGGGACAAGACTCTCGCGCCAGCTGTTACCAGTGAATCGAGTAGCTGGTAGAAGCAACAGCTGGCCGAAGTTACCCTGCTAAGGACCACCTTGCCGGATACCATCTGCTGGCGAAGAACTGAAGAGGATTGCTCTGGGCTCACCTGGTGAGTGCCGCATTTCCAGTGTGTAATTCCTAACTTGTTCACGACTGTTAGGTAGCGCTGCCCCGGACGATCCTTGCAAGCCCCCACCAGTGGTAAGCGAGCTAGGATGTCGCCGGGGTAAAGGGGCCAGTGGACACCAGTCTTGGTAAGGACTGGTATTCAACGAAGCTGGTCGTTAGCCCAGCTCCTCCCGCATCGTCGTGAACAAGGAAGACGCGCGGGTAATCCGGCTTCGGCCGGACCCGAGATCCCTGGCGTCTGGCAGTGACTGCCTAGCAGTCTCTGCCCGGCAGCCGTCGCACCTGGCCAGCATGCCTTCTACAGGCAACGGCCCAAGTGCCGAGTCGCTCGGCCCCGCCTTGCTACCCCATCTGGGCGACTCGCCCGATTCGTCTCGGGCGATGGAGACGGACGATCCTCTCCCTAACCCGATTCCTCCTCTTCCGGCCGACGAGTCGGGCGAGTTCGCGACCGTTGGTCGGCGTAATCGCCCGGCTAAGAAGCCCAAGAGGACTCACCCAACCGCTTCCTCTCAGACCTCGGCCATGGACATTGGACCTTCTCAGGGCCCACAGGTCGCGGTTCCGACTGCTTCGACAGCAGCTCCGGCTGCTGCCGCTGTTGGTCGTGCGCCGCCCCTGTACGTCCATAGCGTATCCAATGTCGCCGCCTTATACAGACGGCTGATCGCGGCCCACGGCCTGTCGGCCGACAAGCTTGACCTGAAGCTGCTTGGCGGTGATACGGTCAGGATTGTCGTCCGCCAGCTCGAGGACCATCGCTTGGTCGAGGCCTTCCTCCAAGCACACAACCTCCAATATCACACCTTCACTCCTAAGCGAGTCAAGCCCTTGTCTGTCATTTTGCGAGGGCTTGACGCGCACACCGATCCACAGGAGATCCTTATGGAACTCCGCGACCTCGGGTACCCGGTGCAGGCAATTTTCCGCCTGTTCGCTCACTCAGAGACCCGAGTCCCTCTCCCGCTCGTCCGTCTCCAGCTCGAGAAGGGCGAGGCTGCAGACAAAATTTTCCACCTGACGCGGCTGTTTGGCTTCCGCGTCAGGGTGGAAACCAGTCGTCCCCAGGGCAAGCTCGCGCAGTGCCACCGGTGCCAGAGGTTCGGCCACCACACCGACGTCTGCCGCAATGCCCCTGCCTGTCTCCGATGTTCTCTGGGACATTCAACACAGGCCTGCACTGTGGCAGACAAAACCAAATTTCGCTGCATAAATTGTGGCCAAGGCCACGCAGCGTCTAACGTAAACTGCCCGGTCTATAAGGCGGAGCTCCTGCGGAAGCAAAAGCCGCAGGGGCCCCTCCCGAAGCCACGGCAGCCAGTTATGCAGCCCCAACCTAGACAGCCTAAAATGCAGGCTAGGCCTAAACCTCAGGCACAACCGGCACGGCGCGCGCCCTCTCCGGCTCCACCTCCAGCCCCTACAAAGGCAACTAAACGTACCGCGTCTCCTTCCACAGCAGAGACACGCCCAGTAGCTGTTATCTCGGTTTTGGAGCCGGAGAATGAACCCTCCACCTCCGCGGAACCTCCTACTCCCGCCTCTGAACCAGAGGTAGCCTCGCCGCCCCTGCTACCTCCGCGATTTCCGCGAGCAGGCATCAAACCCAGGAACAAAGGGATACCCACACCGGATGCTCGGCCCCGAGCTCCTGCCTGCCCACAGCCCAAGAAAAGTCCTGCTTCCCGGTATAAGTCCGACGAAGCGCAACAGCGTACTTTTCCTGCCGCTGATCCAAAACCGTCTGGCCCTGGTCCTATGGCTTCCACCATGACCCGATCTGCCGTAACACCTGGTCGCTCTTATGCGGCCTCAGTTTCCAGGCAAACCACCCATTCCGTCAGTTCCAATGACGCACAGTTCGTCCGCGGCTTTCTGTCTAGCTACGACCTCCAGAAAGTCGCATACCTTCAGGTCCATCCGAGCCCGCCTGGAAACTGCTGACCCAACTGAGAGATTCATGCTCTTGGTGGAAGCCTGCGAAGTCATAGTTCTTCTATGAACCGAGCCCTTAGACGAGATCTCTCGCTCGTAGCCTGGAATGCTAACAGCATCGGTCCCAAGCATTCCGACCTTCTTGAATTCCTGGCTCGGTTCAAACCCGACGTACTTCTCCTTACTGAAACCCACCTGACCCCGGCGAACCGGTTTCGATTACCAAATTACGTGGTCTATCGGGATGACCGAGTTGGCCGACGAGGAGGCGGCACGGCGATCGCGGTGAGGGCCTCCATAGGTCATCATCGTGTCGCTTTGCCGCAGCTTACCAACCTAGAGGCCACCGCCATTGAGGTCCACGGAGCTCTTGGCGGCGTCCTCGTGGTCTCAGCTTACAAGCCCCCACAAGCTGAACTCCTTGTCGGCGACCTGGACGTCATCTTCGATTCCCATCGAAGGGTAATTTTGGCCGGCGATCTGAATTGCAAGCATCGCGCTTGGAATAGTCGCCTGACTACTCCGAACGGGAGGCGCTTGCTCAGTTTTGTTGAATCGCGCCGGGCGATGGTGTTTGGTCCAGCGCAACCCACGTTCTTTCCGTCACAGCCTAACGCGGCTCCCGATGTTCTGGATATCGCGGTGACCCAAGGAGTTGTCTGTCCGGTCGAGGTATTCTCACTTACGGAGCTAACATCCGACCACAACCCTATCTTGGTCCACGTCGCTACCCAGCACGCCTATGCACGTTCTGACCAGAAGATAGTTATCGATTGGGATCGCTACGGCCCGGCCTTGTGCCGTCGATTGCCGCCAGCGGCCCCAATCGATTCCGTTCGCCTCCTAGACGAAGCAGTTGCGGGAATCGAAGAGGCAATCATCTCGGCTATAGGCGTGTCTTCACGTACGCGAGCTGGTCTCACGCCTGGCTACCAACGCATCCCTGAGGAAGTCTCTCTTCTCGCTCGCGAGAGGAATTACTTCCGGAAACGTTGGCAGAGGACCCGTGATCCGGCCGATAAGGCAGCATACAATCGGCTCACCGGACGACTGCGTGGCAGTCTGAAGGCGTTCCGACGTAGCTGTTGGGAACTCGACGTGGCCCGAACGGGGGATGCGGACCCGCAATCTCACCCGTACAGAATACCTACCGCATTGACGGGACGGAGGCGCCGATCTCCACTTCCCGCCATTGTTGGACCGTTCGGTCGACCCCTGGGTCGCCCGGAGGAGAAGGCCGAGTACTTGGGCTTGTGTTTCGAGCGACAGTTCGCTCCCAACCCGCCCATGGACTGGGACTTCGACGAACAAGTCGAGATGGCCGTGGAAGACTTTCTGTCACTTCCGATCACGACGGAGCCCGAACCCATCTCTTTGGAAGAGGTCTCAGATCGGCTCGCTGAACTTCAGCCAAGAAAAGCTCCAGGCCCGGACGGTGTTACCAACACCGCTCTAAGTCTTCTTCCCGAGCCTGGAGTTCAATTCTTGACTGATTTGTTCAACGCGTGTCTTAGACTGGCCTACGTTCCCAAGAAATGGAGAAAGGCGACGGTTATCGTGATCCCGAAGCCGGGAAAGGATACCACCCGCTCGGAAAACCTCCGGCCTATCAGCCTACTTTCCGCTACGTCCAAGGTTTTTGAGCGCCTCGTACAGCGTCGTGTACGAGAACATCTAACCAACTTTGACGTGCTGGTCCCCGAACAGTTCGGCTTTCGTGTGGGGCATTCGACCACTCATCAATTGATGAGACTGGTGGAAGGCATCACGGAAGCCGGGTGTCGGAGAGAACGGACCGTTGGCTGTTTCTTAGATGTTGAGAAAGCCTTCGACAGCGTATGGCATGATGGCCTGTTATTCAAACTTAGGGAAGTCCAGCTCCCGGACTGCTACCTCCATCTGGTTGCTAGCTTTCTGACGGAGAGGACCTTCTGCGTGAGAGTTGGCGATTCAGTCTCTTCCGAGAGGCGAATCACAGCCGGCGTCCCTCAAGGTAGTGTTCTAGGCCCCCTTCTGTTCTCGATCTACGTCAACGACGTGCCGAGACAGCCTGGAGTCCAGATGGCCCTCTTCGCTGACGACACGGCCGTATTTACGGCCGATCGTCATGAGGAAAGGGCCGTCCTACGACTGCAGCGCCAGCTCGACACGCTCGTGGACTGGACTGATAACTGGAGAGTGCTCCTCAACCCTACCAAGAGCGTAGCCGTCGAATTCTCTAAGCGACGGAAGAACCCCGTTAGGCAACTACGTATCGGCAGAACGTACTTGCGCTGGTCCAACGAGGTCAAGTACCTCGGCTTACACCTCGACCGTCGGCTCACCTGGCGTACCCACGCACAGTCAGTTCTTAAGCGAGCATCCACTCGCCTGTGCGCACTGTTTCCACTCCTAATCAGCCCAGCCATGACCAGGAAATTGGGTAGGATGATCGTCGGCGCGTATCTGCTGCCGGTCATTACCTACGCCTGCCCGGTCTGGAGTTACCTCGCCGCAATGCATAAAAAGAAGTTGCAGAGCGTCCTCGACAAGGGGCTTCGGCTAGCGGCCAAAGTCCCCCGTCGCTTCTCATCTCGCCTTCTAAGGAGAGGACTTGGCGTCCGCTCCTTAGACGACACTTTCAGGCGGCTTGCACGCAAATTTTATGCACGTGCGGCGAGGTTCCCAGACAATCCTCTAGTGACTGGGCTGGGAAGGTACCGTATACGCCCAGGTGATTCATGGAAACGCCCTCGGTGTATACTGCGCTAGCGTAGGCTAGCACAACAGCCGAGAAAGGCCTGCTATAGAGCACACGCCCTACTTGGGCAGGGCCACGAGGCAGGAGCTCCAGATGGTAGCTCGGAACTCAGTTCCCGTGCGGTTCGTCTCTGCGACGCACAACCGCAAAGCCCAGAGCAAAAAAAAAAAAAAAAAGCCTCGCTATGTCACAACTCCCCCGGGTCTTGAATGCTCTCCGGTGGCCAGCCCATTGTTCTTCTCCGGCGAGTTTGAGCCGTTGGCGGTGAACCTTGTATGGACGTCCGTCCTTCTCCACCGTGTAAATCTGCCCGCCGAGGGTTGCGGCAACGCTAAAGGGACCTTCCCAGGCTGGCTCCCATCCAGGGTACCTCCGTCCTTTGGCTGGTCCGGCGTGGCTCTTGACGTACACCAGCTGCCCTACGGCCAGTGTAGGGTCCTGTGTCCTCCGTTCCGGATACCGCCGCCGCTGATACTGCGTCTGGTGTGACCTGGCCGCCTCTTCTCGTTCCTCAATTGGCCGGACGTCCTGTTCTGCGTGTGGCCGACTCCAGTCGCCTGGTCGGCGTAGGTCTCTGCCCAGCAGAAGCTCGCTCGGTGTCACTCCAGTGGCGGCGTTTGCACGATTCTGCAGCGAGAACAGAACAGCCGGCAAAAGCTTGTCCCAGTCGCCATGGTCCTTGCAGTCATGGAGCTGGATCCGCAGCGCCTTCTTGATCTCGCCGTTGCGCCGCTCGGTCGGGTTCGCCCTGCGATGGTAGTTGGCTGTAGTCCACGGTCGTATGTGCAGCTTGTCGCACATCTGCTTCCACTTGTGGCCCGTGAGCGGCTTCCCGTTGTCGGTGAGCAACGCCTCTGGGTATCCCCAACGAGGGAACACTTCTTCCTCCAGGTAGCGGATAATGGTGTCGGCGTCCGCCTTGCGCACGGCCTTTGCTTCCACCCATCTCGACATCATATCCGTGACCACTACGATGTGCCGGTTGCCAGCTCGAGTCAGCGGATATGGTCCCATGACGTCCAGGGCGACAGTATTCCAACATCTCCTGGGTCGGTGAGGTCGCTGTTGGTCCTGTTCGGGATTTGCGCCGCGCTTGTGTAGGGCGCATATTCTGCAACTCCGGACGTATCTGCGGACATCAATGGTTAGGCCGGTCCAGACGAAGTCCTTGCCGATGGCCCGAAACGTTTCTTCGGCTCCCGGATGACCGGCTTCAGGGGAGTCGTGGAAGTGCCTGATGACCTCCATGCGGACACTCGGCGGCACGTACAACCCTGGTTCCTGGTTGCGTCTGTCCTTCCAAACCAGGCCGTTGTCCACCCGGTATCCTCTCCCTGTAGCCGCCGCAGGGTCGTTTCTCCACGCTTGGCACTCCTGGTCGCCTTCTTGCGCCTCCTGCACTGCCTGATGGATGCCGACAGCTGTGATTTCTTGTAGTCTCGGTGCAGCTGCCGCAACACTGCGAAGTGGCCTCTCTTCAGGCTGCATCCGTGGTTCTTCTTGGACGCCGGCAGTATCTTCAAGCCCAGGTTCCCTCGAGAGGAAGTCCGGCAACTCGTTCTCCTTGCCCGGGCAGTGGACGACGGTGAATTTGAAGCTCTGTATCAGTAGAGCCCAGCGAGCGTACTTCGTCTTCTGCCCCGTCGCCTGCTTCAGCCAGGTTAGCGCCTTGTTGTCGGTCCTTAGGGTGAAATGGCGATCCTCCAAGTATGGCCGGTATTTCTTGATGGCCCAGACGACTGCCAAGCACTCAAGTTCGTTGGAGTGGTAGTTCTTCTCCGCCTCGTGGAGCTTGGCACTGGCGTACGAGATGATGCGCCTCTCTCCGGCTTCGGTGCATTGATAAAGCACCGCTCCAAGTCCCTTTTGGCTGGCGTCGGTCTGCAGAAACATCGGCAAGTCTCGATCCGGTAGTGAGAGTTTTAACGGCTGCCGGAAAGCGGCCTTAACCTCTTCGAAGGCTCGCTGAGTTGTGTCGTCCCAATGCCACTTTCTTGTCTGCAGCAGGTCCGTTAACGGTTCCGAAATCATGGCGAAGCAGGGGATGTACTCTCGCAGCCAGTTGCAGGTTCCCAGGAAGCGTTGCAGCTCTTTCTTGTTGCTGGGGGCCGGCTGGTCTTCGATCGCTCTGAGATGTTGCTGCTGCGGGAGGTTGCCGTCCGGAGTAATCTCGTGGCCCAGAAAGGCGACTTCTTCTCGGCCGAAGTGACACTTGTTGAGCGAGCAGGTCAGCTGGTGCATCTGCAGCCTTTCCAAGACTTGATCCAGGTGTCGCAGGTGCGTTTCCCAGTCGGGGGAGTAGACAATGATGTCGTCCAGATAGACGAGGCAGCACTCCCGTAATAGTCCCGTGAGAACATCCTGAATCAGCCGTTGGAAGGTGCTGGGCGCGTTCTTCAGCCCAAAGCACATCACCCGGAACTGGTAGCGACCTCCGTCGGGCACCGAGAATGCTGTGTACTTCTTTGCTTCTTCCTCCAGCGGGATTTGCCAGTAGCCGCTCTTCAGATCTAGGGTCGAGAAGACTTGGGCCCCGCTGAGGTCCTTGATTGTTTCGTATATCAGCGGCAGTGGTGAGTCCACATCCTCGGTCTGATCGTTCAGCCTCCGGAAGTCTACGCAGAACCGGGGTGTGCTGTCCTTCTTCTTCACAATCACCACCGGAGAGCTGTATGGCGAGGTGGCCGGTTCAATGATACGCTGCCTCAGCATCTCTTCTACCTGTTCCCGGATGGTGCGTTTCTTCTCGTCGGAGTACCGGTACATTGGGAGCCGGAATGGCTGGCTACCTTCTTTCAGCCGGATCTCGTGCTTGGCCGCAGATGTAGTGCGGAGCGGGCCACGGGAGAACAAACTGCGATGACGGTGTAACATTTCCAGAAGCCGTTTATGGTGTTGGCCAACTGCTGACGTTTGAAGGCTAGCTTCGTCAATGTCCTCTTCCTCGGGCTCGGCGCGGTCATTCCAGAAGACCGTCTGTCGGTTCCCGCTGCCAATGTGAAGGCAGCCCCGTCGGTACTCCACAACTGCTTGGTTGGCCGTGAGCCAGTGGTGGCCCAATAAAACTTCTTCTTGCAGTCCGGGCACTTCTAGCAGACTGGTGGTGGTCGCGAGACTTCCAATTATAATGTCTGCGACGACGGCGGCCGTTGAGTGACATTGCTGACCGTGTAGCGCTAGCTGGACAACTCGGGGCTCCGTCTTCCTTCCTCCGGGCAGCAGACCGGCTCGTACGAAGTCGTAGTTTGCGGCGGAGTCCAAGGCTGCGGTCAGTTTTCGGCCGGCGATCTCTATTGGAATGCGCGGTATGTCCGCACCTAGTTGGTTCACGCGCCCCGGTGGGCTATTTACCGGGGCGCTTGGTCGTTTCCCTGCCGGTTCTTCACAGGGCAGTCCCGATGGAAGTGTCTTCCCGGGCAGTAGCGGCACTTGGGCGTTAGGCTGTTCAATCTTTGTTCCTCTTTCGTGCTTGAGGCCGATCGACACTGCTTCGACCCCCCTACTCGATCCAGGGAGATTTCAGCAGAGTCATCCCGATCTCGCGCACGACTATCTTGATCCAAGTCCGCCTCGATGCTCATTGCCCGTTGTAAAAGTTCCTCCAAAGTCGTAGGCGGCGGGAACCTCAGCGCGGGTCGAAGGCGTGGCTGCAGCTGTTGTGTAAGCATTGTTATGCTCGTCCTCTCGTCACCTCCGGGGTACAGACGGCGAAACAGCTTGATTTTTCTCAGGAGGAAGATTTCCGCAGATTCCTGCCGCTGTGTTTGTCCGTACAGCTCGGCCAGCAGCTCTGCGTCGCGTTGCATCCCGCAGAAATGATGCCGGAAGCGGTCGCAGAACTCGGGCCAATTTATCTGCAATCCCGTGTATCTCTCTGCCCACGTGGCAGCTTCTCCTCGGAGCTGCCGCACTGCGTAATCTGCCCACTGTTCAGGTGGGACTCTGTAGTCCCGCAGCTGTCGCTCTAGCTGTTGAAGATATCGTTCTGGATCCTCGTACTTGAGGCCATGGTATGTAGCGGTGATCACCGGTGGCAACGTGCACCTCAGAGCTGCGGCGAATTGCGCAAAGCCTTGCTCTACCTCGAACCCAGTGTCCCGCTGGGTGTAGCTGTTGGGCGCCATGTTGTTTTGTGTGCCGGCTGGTAGTTCTCTGGCGTGGCTGGACCCTGCATCCGCAAGATGATCGTCGCCCCACGTTGGGCGCCACTTGTCACAGGACAAATGGCGCCAATCGTACACACTATAGTTTTTTAGGCCCTTAAAAGGACCGTTTGTCGGGTACGCTAAATCATTTGCGTACGCTGCCCGAGCCGCGCTGTGATGTTCGGCGGCGGCATCCGCTGTTCCGGGCGTACTGCGGTTCTCTTCTTTCGGCAGCGGTATGTAGAGCCCGCTGCTGTCCCAGTCGATGTCCATCACTGCTTCTCCTGCGTTCTCGATTCTTCCTTCTTCCTTTTCTTCCAGCTGGCTTGACGACGTCCAATGGAGTGCGCCAAAAGTGGTCAGAGCTGTTGGGTTGAGAGTCGTGAGACGACCCAATGGTATCCTAGTACCGAGCCTCCGTTAGGGGCTCCTGCCTAGTGGTCCTGTCCAGACGGAATATTTAAGTAATTTTCAGTGGTCGCTACAACGACATGCTCGTACTAGGTCGACTAGTACAGTATTTGTCGAGGCCGTTTCCAAGAATCACCTGGACGTGTTCGGTACTTGCCAAGGCCAGCTATGAGTGGGTTTGTCTGGGTCCTCGCAGCTCGGACGTAAAACTTACGTGCAAGTCGCCTTGCGGTGTCATCCAAGGAGCGGACACCGAGTCCTCTTCTCAGGAGACGAGAAGAAAACCGATAGGGGACTTTGGCCGCTAGCCGAAGCCCTCTATCGAGAACGCTTTGCAACCTTCTTTTATGAACGGTTGCGAGGTAACCCCAGACGGGAAGAGCGTAGGTAATGATCGGCAACAGGTACGCGTTGACAATCAACTTACCCAGCTTGCGGGTCATAGCCTTGTTGGCAAGTATCGGAAACAGTTGCGCGAGACGAGCGGACGCTTTCTTTCGCATCGTCTCAGCGTGGGCACGCCAGGTGAGCCGACGATCAAGGTGGACACCGAGGTACTTTACTTCTCTCGACCAGGGCAAATACGTTCTACCGAGTCTCACTCGGCCTCGTGGTTCTTTCCGGCGCTTTGTGAATAGCACCGCGGAGCTCTTGGTTTCGTTGACGGCAACTTTCCAGCTTTCCGTCCACGTCGAATACGCATCGAGTGCGCGCTGAAGTCGTGGGATAGCAAAGTCTGCGTTCCGATCGGCGGTATAGACCGCCGTGTCGTCGGCAAACAAAGCCATCTGGACTCCAGGCTCTTTGGGTGCGTCGTTGACATACACGGAGAACAGGAGAGGCCCTAGCACGCCACCTTGAGGTACCCCGGCTGTGATACGTCTCTCGGAAGAGACGTGGTCGTCTATTCGCACGCAGAAAGTCCTCTCCGTCAGAAAGCTAGCAATCAAGCGAAGGTAGCAATCTGGGAGCTGGATTTCCCGGAGCTTGAACAAGAGCCCGTCATGCCAGACACTATCAAAGGCCTTTTCCACATCTAGGAAACAGGCGACAGTCTGCTCTTTCCGACACCCGGCGCCCGTGATGTATTCCACCAGTCTCATCAGCTGATGAGTGGTGGAATGCCCCACACGGAAGCCGAACTCTTCGGGGACCAGTACATCGAAATTTCGTAGATGATCTAGTACTCTCCGTTGTACGAGACGTTCGAGGACCTTTGACGTGGCTGACAGTAGACTAATGGGCCGGAGGTTGCCGGGACGGGAAGCGTCCTTTCCCTGCTTCGGGATCACTATAACCGTTGCCTTACGCCATTTCTGGGGAAAATAGGCCAGTCTAAGACACGCGTTGAACAGCGCGACCAAGAAAAGTACTCCTCGCTCCGGGAGTCGAGTAAGAGCGGCGTTCGAGACGCCGTCCGGGCCAGGAGCTTTTCTCGGCACGAGTTCAACGAGCCGATCTGTGACCTCTTCCCTAGTAATGGGTTCAGGCTCCGTAGTGATCGGAAGAGATAGAAAGTCTTCCACTTCGTTCTCGACTTCTTCGTCGAAGTCCCAGTCCATGGGCGGGTTAGGTGCGAACTGTCGCTCAAAACACGCGCCCAAGTACTCGGCCTTCGCCTCCGGGCGAGCCAGGATTTGACCGAAAGGTCCAGCAATGGCCGGGATGCGAGGCCGGCGCCTCTTCCCTACCAACGCCGAAGGTATCCGGTAAGGGCTACTTTCGTCCGATCCGTCCCCTGCCTGGGCCACGGCGAGTTCCCAACAGTGTATCCGGTAGGCCTGCATTTCACGACGTAAAATGCCGGTCGCCCGGTTGTACGCTGCCTTGTCGGCCGGATCACGGGTCCGCTGCCAGCGTCTCCGGAGGCGATTTCTCTCGCAAGCGAGAGCACTCGTCTCCTCTGGGATCCGCTGCCAGTGGGGCGTGACACCAGGCTTCATCCTGGAAGACGCGTCGATCGCAGATACGACAGCCTCGTCAAACGTGGCAACTGCCTCGTCGACTTGGCGGACGGTTTCGAGTGGTCCCGCGTCTGGCAATCGGCGACTTAACGCCGGGCCATAGCGGTCCCATTCTACCACCTTCCTGACATCTCTGCGTACGACGTGCTGGGTAGCGAGCGACGTGTATCAGGATGGGGAGATGATCGGACGATAGTTCCGTTAGCGCGGACACATGGACCGGACAGTCAATTCCTTGAATCACCGCTATGTCCAAGACATCGGGAGCCGCGTTGCGTTGTGAGGGGTAGAACGTAGGTTGGGTAGGCCCAATCACTTGAATCCTGCGAGAATCGGCAAACCTGCGCAAACGTTTCCCGTTTGGGGCAGTCAAGCGACTGTTCCAATCTCGATGTTTGCAGTTCAGGTCGCCGGCCATGATGACCCTCCTGTGTGAATCGAACGCGACCGCTAGATCGGGGTGAAGGAGCTCTTTTTGCGGCGGTTTATACGCCGCGACCATCTGTACACCGCCTAGAGTGTTCAACAACTCCACAGCGGTGCCTTCGAGGTGAGTCATTGCAGGCAAGACGACTCGGTGATGCTCGAGAGTGAGCCTCACCGCGACGGCAGTACCGCCACCAGCAGTGCCCGGCCTGTCGTTTCGATAGCACACATAGTTAGCCAGTCGTAACCGACTCGCAGGAGTCAAGTGGGTCTTATTGAGAAGGACTACGTCGGGTTTGAGTCGGGCCAGTAATTCTTGGAGTTCCTGGATCATGTTGGACAACCCGTTGGCGTTCCAGGAAAGAATTGAGAGATCACGTTTGAGGACCCGACTCATAGAAAACCTACACAAGTGGCGGCTTCCACCAAGCATGAATCTCTCGGTTGTATCGGCAGTCTCCAAGCGGGAGCGGATGGACCTGAAGGTCTGGGCAACTTTGCGGTGGTCGAATTCCGCAAGGAAGTCTTTGACGACCTGATAGTCGTCTGGAACGGTTTTTGAGGCAGAGTGCCCGGAGACTGTTTGCGCATAAGAGCGCCGAGGCTTGTCAATCGGGGGATTGGTGGAAGCCAGGGGTTTCTTAGGGCCAGGTGTAGCGCCTCTAGCGGAGGTGCTAGGAAGAGGGACAGATGCGATAACGTCGGTCTTCACGCGCTGCGCAGGCTGTCTGGACTGTGCGGCTGGGTTGGCAGGAGCCCGGGATCTAGCGCCACGGGGCTTACGTTGCCGCTTCTTTTTGCCTGCATTATGGAACCGCGGGGGCGGGAGGTCAGGCGAGGCTGCTTCTAAAGCAGGGGCAGGATTCTCCGGTGCTGGGGAGGGTTGAGAATTCTCAGGCTCCACAACCGAGATGTTTGGTAGTGGCTGGTCTGTCTCACTTTTTTTAGAAGTCGCGAGGTTGCGGCGCTTTTTCGCCTGAGGCGGGACAGGGGCCTGTGAAGGAGCCTGAGATGGAGATGCCTGAACTACAGGTGTCTGCTTCGGGCCTTTGCTACGTTTACGTTGCCTGTTGGCAACTGCGGCGAAAGACACGGCAGCCGTAGCAGGAGGCGCAGGGCGTGGCTGCTCGGTTGCAGGTCTAGAACCAGCTTCCGGATGCCTCGGTGGTGGCAGGCGCCCTTTCGGCTTTCGCCGCTCGAGCTCCCGCTGAAACACCGGACATGCCCGGTAGTTGGCGGGGTGACTTCCGCCGTAGTTGATGCACCTTTTAAAAGCTGGAGCATCGCAATGTTTACTGGCGTGAGGCAAAGAACACCTCACGCACGCCGGAGCGTTAGAGCAAGTCTCTGAGTGGTGCCCGAAGCGTTGGCACTTGTAGCACTGAGGCAGAGCCCCGGGAGCGCGGCTTCTTTCCACTTTTACGCGGAAACCAAAAAGCCGCGTAAGAGAGAGTAGGCTTGCGCCTGCTTCGCTGTTCTCGACCATGATGCGAACCAGGGGAATTGGACGCCTTGGTCCGGCAGGAGCAAATACCCGATGTACCGCGCGAACCGGATAACCCAGCTCGCGCAGCTAATCGAGGATTTCCTCGAGAGGAGAATTCACGTCCAAGCCTCTGAGGATAAGTGACAGAGGCTTCACGTGTTTCGGGGTGAAGGTGTGATATTGCAGGTCGGCGGATTCGACGAACGCCATGACGCTGCGGTACTCGTCCATTCCGCGGACAGCGATCTTGACAGTGTCGCCCCCAAGGAACTTCAGGTCAACGCTGGCCGGGGAAAGTCCGGGAGCCACTATGAGTCTCCGGTAGAAACCGGTGACGTTGTTCACGCCGTGAACGAACACCGGCGGGATGCGACGAATGACCGGCGGTGCTTGGGCAGCGCCGGGCACAGTCGGCCCCGAGCCGGATTCGCCATCGGCGGGGACAACTTCCATGGCGGACGCCGAGGAAGAGGTTGAGGAGGACCGGTTCCGCCTCGGTTTCTTAACCGGGCGCCCCCGTGGCCCAACCGCCACGAAAGCGTCGGCCTCGTCACCGGGCAGCGGAACCGTCCGGGGATCGACTACTTGGTCCGCATCCATAGCCGGAGAACACGGCGAATCGCTCGTGTGGGGTATGGAGGAGGCGAGCGACTGCGTGCTCGTTGACGCGCCCGGAGCGGGCATTTCCGCCAACGAGCGGGAGGTTTGCCGACCAGAGGCAGCCAGGCTGCCTCCGGCGGTAACCAGGGACCTAGGGTCCGGCCCGAGCCGGATCGCAACCGGGACTGGAACGCTCAGGCTTACTAGGAGCTGGGCAAATGACCGGCTTCGTTAGATACCTCCCCTTACCAAGAGAGGTGTCCACCGGCCTCTTTACCTAGGCGATATCCAAGCTCGCTTACCACTGGTGGGGGCTCGCAAGGATCGTCCTAGGCAGCGCTACCTAAGAGCCTGAGCGTCAGCGGGCTAGATGCGCTGCGCAACCAACAGCTCTGGCAGGCTGGAAATGCTTCCTTTCCAACGGCGGTTAGTGGTCCTGAAAAGGGTCACTTGGCAGATGGCCTTAAGAAGGTCCGACGAACGAACTCAGCTGTTGTGCTGGCTACTCAGTTCACCAGCCAGCTGAGTTGCAGTCTTCTTTCTTCTAAGGCCTGTTGATGTTCAGCAAGCAGGGCAGTAAATGAAGAGCGTCTGTCCTCGGCAACTCGAAGGCAGCAGGGCAGCAGCTGTAAACAGCGACAAGCTTCCGAAGTCGTCCAGAGAGAGCTGGTCCAAGAGAGCAGGTCCTTCCAGAGCGAGCAGCTGAAGTGAAGTCAATCGTGCGCCAAAAGTTCTAGCGGCGCTGTTTTTATGCCCTGACAGGTCGTGTGCCACGAACCTATCAGAGTGCCGCTGGTCCCTGGTTGGCTCGCCTCGAGCACGTTAGATGGTCACGTCGAGGGCAATCAAGCTGCTGCCGATCCTTGATTGGTTCGCCTCGCCTTCTCTTGTCACGTCTCGGCTGGCGCCGAGAGCAGATCTTCGCCTCGCTATGTCACAATATATATAATTTTCTGCATACGTATAAACTCGATGATACAATCCAGAATTTACTTCAGAGCACGTCAAGAGAACTATAAATTACATCAATTCAAATAGTACCATTAGGAAGCCTACGACGGGGTACACAGCTAAATGCTGCAACTGCAAAGGAGCCCATCCGGCTAATTACCGAGGCTGCCCTAACTTTATCGCCGCCATGAAACCGCAGCGTCCTCCTGTGCGCCCTGGCGCGCAGGCAGGCCGTGTAGCTGGTCCTGGCCCTAACCGGCGAGCGGCTTTCCCGCCTCTCACTGGTGCATCTGCCAAGGTCCCGGCAGCAACTCCGGTTACTTCCGGTGCCGCTGTCTCGCCTGCAGTCGTCGCCTCGGCGCCGCCTGCAGCGGCCTCAATCCCGGCGCCTTCCGGAGCGCCCGCACCTTCCTACGCGGCCATGGCCGCTAAATCAGCCCCGCCTCCAGCCCGATCGGGCAAATCCAAGCGCTCTCGTCGTCGCCGGAACTCCGCCGGCCGACCTACATCGTCACAGGTTCCACCTGTACCCTCTCCGCGGGCTCGACCCGCCCCCAGTCATCGTCCTCAACCTTCCAGCGAGCAGTCTGCTACTCAGTCCACAAGCCCAGCGCCATCTGCTACCCCTGTCGAGGCCAGTCAGGCTTGTCCTCCTGAATCCCGGGAATCTTCTCGGGCTTCGGCGGATCCCCTGACTGCCTGGGCAGATAATCTTGTTGCGTCCATCAGGACTGCTCGCGACACTACCACAGTGCTTGCCCTGGTGTTCCAATCATTAGCTGCCCTCTTTCCTCTACTTCCCCTAAATGGCTAATAGCCTGAGGATCGTTGCGTGGAACGCCTTCGGGCTACTCCCCAGGCGATCTGAACTGATGACTTTCGTAACGGAGTATGATGTTGATATCAAATTTATTTCCGAGACTCATCTGGCTCATTATCACTCGTTTTCCCTTCCTGCCTATGCCTGTTATCGTCAGGATCGTCCCCTACGGCTTCGCTGTCCCCCCTCGGGGGGCACAGCTGTTTTAGTCCACAGGCGGATATCCCACAGGCTTTTGCCTCCTCTAGATACATCTATTATTGAAGGCTGCGCGGTGGCGGTGGACGCCGGCGGATCGGAGCTGCGCGTTGTTTCTGCGTACCTCCGGCCTGGCCGGCGAACTCCGCCACCGCCCGAGGAGTGGGACGCCCTCCTCGACCACCCCCTCTCAACCATTGTAGCCGGCGACTTAAACGCCAAACACCCTTCATGGAACAGCCGCGTTGTCAACGCCTATGGAAATTCTCTGTTCCGGTTCGTCTCTGGCGACCCGGCACTTAATGTCATCGGCCCTAAAGACCCTACCTACTTCCCCTTTCACGGCCATCGGCCGGACGTTCTTGACATAGTAGTTGTCAAGAACGTTGCCCGCAACATCGAGGTCTCGTCTGTGTCGGACCATTCGTCCGATCACAATCCCCTTGTTATAACTGTTCAAGAGCTGTCGGCGTCACCCCGACTTCCCGCTCAGATTGTTAGGAGAGTCAGCTGGCGATCCTATCATGATGAGCTCTCTCGAAGGTTACCATCTCTCCCGGCGGACCCAATCGTCACTCGTGACGATCTGGATCTCCGCGCCACAAATATTCAGGAATTGGTCCAAGGTGTCATGGATCGACACACCTACGCACTCGAGGTGAATCATCGTAAATCGGCCTTACCTGCGGAAGTACTCCACGCCATCTGGCTACGGCGCCAGCTCCGCCGCAGATGGCAAAGTACCCGTGACCCAGTCGTTAAGCGACGATTTCAACAAAGGTCCCTTTACGTTCAGCAGCTACTGCGGGACGTAAACTCTGATCGATGGGACTCATACCTTGAGTCTCTTGAAGTCGACCACGCCTCCGTCTGGAGAGCGGTGAGTAGACTGACCCGCGAGAAGAGAACTCGCAACCCGCTGGAAACCCCGAACGGGGTTGTGTCTTCATCAGAAGGCAAGGCTGAGGTCTTCGCCGACTGCATGGAGTCGCAATTTACCGTTCATCGAGGCGTTTCGGACCCTGCCCACTCGGCAGAAGTTCGGGACTTCCTATCTGGTTATTTTTCTCGCCCTCCCGCTGGCCCAGACCTCCCGTTCGACAGAGACGAACTCGTTTCGTCTGTCTGTCGACTAAACCGCCGTCGCGCCCCCGGTCCTGACCGGATCGGGGCCGCTGCATTACAATATTTCCCGGCCTCAGGCGTTGACCTCGTTCTCGAGTTGTTCAACTCTTGTCTCCGGCTACAGTACTTTCCCCGCCTGTGGAAAAATGCCAACATCGTCATGGTTCCTAAACCCCGCAAGCCGCGCATGCTTCCTGAAAGCTATCGGCCAATATCTCTCTTGCCAGTTATCTCGAAGGTGTTCGAGCGGCTCCTGCTGGCCCGCATCTCGCCGTTGTTGGATAATTTCATCCGCAACGAACAGTTCGGGTTTCGCAGAGAGCACTCGACCACTCTTCAACTAGTCCGCGTGGTAACGCAACTCTCTGACGCCACCAACAGGCGAGCTGCTACGGCTGCCGCACTGCTGGACGTGAGCAAGGCCTTCGACAAAATCTGGCACGAAGGTCTTCTCTTCAAACTAGCTAACTCCCCCTTACCATCGTCCATAGTGTTTTTCCTCCGGTCGTATCTCAGCGACCGAACCTTCAGGGTGAGCGTCGACGGAACCTGCTCTGCAGTTCGTCCTGTCGCCGCTGGCGTACCCCAGGGATCTGTCCTCGGCCCCGTTCTGTACCTCGTGTACACGAACGACCTGCCTGTCTTGCCCGGAGTCACGTTGTCTTTGTTCGCTGACGATCCAATGTATCATTACAGCTCTGTGTCCCCGCGTTTTGCGAGTACACAGTTGCAGCGTCAGTTGGACCAGCTTCCGGACTGGCTACGGAAATGGCGGGTGACGATCAATACGGAGAAATCCGAGGCGATCTGTTTCACTCGTAAGTCCATCTCCCGATGCCAGCCCCTCTCCCTGGAAGGGAGGCCTATCGCCTATAAAGAGTCGGTGAAGTATCTAGGCGTTCGGCTAGATCGGCGCCTTTGCTTCAACGCCCACGTGACGGAAACCCTTGCCAAGGCTCGCGGCGTTCGAGCCAAACTTTACCCATACCTCGCGTGCCGCAGCCCCCTGGCGCTGCGCACGAAAGTTACCCTCTATCTGTTGTTTCTCCGGTCTGTATTGACCTATGCGGCACCTGTTTGGTGGTCACTTGCCTCCGCCACCAACAGGCGTAGGCTGGAAAGTTTCCAATCCAGAACCCTCCGTTCCTTGTCGGGATCTCCTTGGTTTGTTCGAAATAGTGTAATTCGAGGAGGTCTACGAGTTCCTGCTCTCTCAGCCTTTGTCTGGTCATTAGCTGCGACTCTCTTTGCCGCAGCTGAGACCTCTTCCTTCCCTTACCTCAGGACCATCAGCACCACGCAACCACCTCCCCCTGTCCGGGTCAAACGCCCTCGGGCGATTCTCGATGACCCGCCATAAGTTTAAGTAACCTGCTTAAACCTCAATTTGAATATTCACCATCTGCCCATGCCCCAGAATTTACCTGCTAAGCTGTTTCCTTCCTCCCTTCCTAGTATGCCGACCGCGCTGAATGCTGCTGCTACACGCTATCACTGGCACGGAGGCTCTCTACCTCGCGGGGAGTCTGTCATCTGAACCCGTTCATGCGGCAGTGCCCACTGATTGCAAAAATTTTAAAATAAAAATAAAAATTAAAACCTTTCTCCCCCGCCTTCTCAGTTAACTGGTTGGCGGTTGTCCATTCCTGATATTAGGCACCAGTCGAAGAACCAGACCTATGTATATCTACAGGCAGCCATTGAGCTCGACTCAGATGCTGCAGTCATGCACCGGGTGCAAAGACGCCCCGCTACTACAATGCTACATGCTGCTACAGTACCATTAGGTATATCATAAATATCAGATAAAAGGTAATACATATTTTAAATTTAGTAAGAGTATTTGAAAACAATCTTGCTGTAAAGGATATTGTACAAATTGACTGGATCATGTCATTAAATTTTCTTATGAATTATTATTAAAATACTTTACCGCTCAAAAAAAGAATATAAAATATGAAAATATTAAACCTTTATTCGAAAAATATGTTATTTGTGATATCCAAATAGTTATCCAAAAGTCAATACAAAACGTTCCACTGGAAAGTAGAAAGTTATTAGCTTTGGTGTTTTAGTTCTATGGCCACGTCAAGTACAAAAGACAGGCACATCCTAAAGTGTATAGTTTAGTGTATGTGTTTAGTAAGACAGTATACAAATATGTCAGTATGCGTAATAATACAGGAAGCGTAATGAGATAAATATTTATAAAGTATGATTTTATACGTGGCTTCTGAACAAGAGTCGTAGTTCCAAAATAAATTGTGGTTAGAGACATTGGCTCGCTATAAAATCGTTTTTACTTTAATCTATTAGACATAAACAAGAAAATCTTGCTGAGAGAGTCAATGATTTTAGAAAATGTTTAACAATTAATAACTTAGTCAATACGTTCAATGAACAGAACATTAACTGCCAATCTCTGAGAAAGAATAGATAAGGCTACCTTAGAAAGTAGAGAAAGTATATAATCTACAGAATTCGAGAGAAGTACAAGCTGAGACGGTATTAGAACAATTTTAGAATATAGTTTAAGATTATAAAATACAAATGAGTAAGTAGGAAACTACTTAATAAGGCTCAGTAAGCAGGGAATAAAGGAAGAGTATGATAGAATACCAACAAGGAAAAAAATCGGATACATAAACTATTCAACATTAACATATTTAAAAAGAACACAGGTTGTCAATAGTAATAATTAAGTTTTTACTTCCATATTCCTTAAGGAATGGAAGTATGGTGATGGCAAAAAAAATCGTGTTCGAGATTATTGCAGATTCTGATTCTACTACACTCAAAACATGAAAAAAAGTCGTTTTCCGAAAAGTGTCTGTGTGTAGATTTTTTTTTTGGCAAACGATAACTGCCGCAAATTCAAACAGAATCAAATAATTTTTTGCATACAGCCCTGATTTGTAGAGTACTCAGGACCTATTGTTTTTGGTGAAGATCGGTTGAGGGAAAGGGGTAGTTTACCAGCAACGGTTTTTTTTTATCAAGGGAAATTTTTTTTTTTTGGCAAACGATAACAGCCGCAAATTCAAACAGAATCAAATAATGTTTCGTATACAGCCCTGAATTGTAGATTTCTCACGACCTATTGTTTTTGGTGAAGATCGGTTAAGGGAAAGGGGTAGTTTACCTGTAACGTTTTATGTTTTAACAAGGGTATTTCCTATGGCAAACGATAACAGCCGCAAATTCAAACAGAATCAAAAGATTATTTGCATACAGCCCTAAATTGTAGAGTTCTCAAGATTTATTGTTTTTGGTGAAGATCGGTTGAGGGAAAGGGGTAGTTTACCTGCAACGTTCTTTTAACAAGGGTATTTTCTATGGCAAACGATAACAGCCGCAAATTCAATCAGAATCAAATAATGTTTTGCATACAGCCGTGATTTGTAGAGTACTTAAGACCTGTTGTTTTTGGTGAAGATCGGTTAAGGGAAAGGGATAGTTTACCTGCAACGTTTTTTTATCAAGCGTATTTTCTATGGCAAACGATAACAGCCGCAAATTCAAACAGAATCAAATAATTTTTTGCATACGTCCCTGAATTGTAGAGGTCTCAAGGACTTCCGATTTTGGTGAAGATCGGTTAAGGGGAAGGGGTAGTTTACCTGCAACCTTTTACGTTTTAACAAGAGTAAAGTACTTGAAAATTCATTTAAACTTTTTGAAACAATGGTAATTGTTAAAAATAAAATAATTTTGTTGCCAGGCAATAAAATTATAATTTTTTCATTTTAATGTAAATCTGTACATAGTATAAAGTAACGTCGGTCCGTTTTCTCTCTGTGTTTGAAATCGCTAATCTCAGGAAGTACTGAACGGATTGTATTCAAGTTTTCGCCAAAAGATAGAGTGTCTATCGAGGAACATTTATGTGTATAATTAATACATATATGTTGTACATTAGCTTAGCTATCACGGTTTATGTCAAGTAAGTGGTATAGTTTACATCTTATATATAAAATGAATGTTTCTTTGTTTGTCCCGTATGCGTTCCTATACCATTCATCCGATTGCGATGAAACTTCGGTGAGTTGTTGTGCGCACGTCCGCGAAGGTTTCTTCCACATCTCCTCCTAAACCACTGTATCGATTTCATCCAAACTTGGCACAAATATTTTACGCAACGGGAGAACCAACATAGGATAGGTGTTTTTTCGATGTGGTCCTTTTGGGGGTTCTTTGGGGTCTTCCACATCGCCTCCTAAACCACTGGACCGATTTCAACCAAACTTGGCACAAATATTTTACGCAAAGGGAGAACCAACATAGGACAAGTGTTTTTTTCGATACGATCCTTTGGGGGGTCCTTTGGGGTCTTCCACGTCTCCACCTAAACCATTGGACCGATTTCAACCAAACTTGGCACAAATATTTTACGCAACGGGAGAACCAACATATGACAGGTGTTTTTTCGATACGATCCTCTGGGGGGTCCTTTGCGGTCTTAAAAAACTATTAGATCTGGTTACTATGGCAACCCAATAGAATAGATTCTGTTCTAAATATATTATCGCATTAAATTGAAGACCACGCGAACGAAGTTGTGGGCAACAGCTATTTATTTTTAAGAAGCCTACTTTAATTAAACTTTATTATTAATTAAACTAACATTTTCATTACGTACAACGTGAAACTCCGTAGCGAAGCACGGGTATTCTGCTAGTCATGTATAAGAGAAAATATATCGTGCGTGGCAGGCAAGCATATCTCAGTTATGTACTGTTTACGTTTCCATTTTATTATTATCACTACCGCAATAAAAAGGCAGGGAAGACACACACACACACACACACACACACACAATTCGCGTTATTTCTGGCCTCATTCATGTTTATTTTCTTACATTTGCACGGTTTTTAAATGGAAAGTGCCGAACCCATACCAACATAACGCATGCAAGCCGAAAAAGTGTCCAGCGTGGATAGCGATTTGCTTCCTGTGGATCGCTGGGCAGTGTAACTGGACGTGTTTACAGAGGAACGATTCATAGACAGACTTTTCGTCTTTAGGGAATGAACCCTCTGCAAGATGCTGAGGGTCCATGAGTGACTTCGGAGCGCTCCTTCTTTTCCGCGTGTTTGTTCTGTGAAACGTACACTGTAGATTCGCAGATTTATTCTAAGCAACGCTCAATAGGAAATGTTGAAAATTTTTGTCCACGGTGAACCCTCATACACACTAAACCTGCTCTGATGTTTTAATTACGGACATCATAATATTACAACTTTGGAAACTTGAGCACTACTTAATGGAGATCAATCATTAACTTATACAAGCCATTAATTTTATGCATATTTTTTATATATATGTGTACAACGTTATCGGCAACAAAGAAGTAGTTTTTGTTAAAATTCCTTCCCGGGATATTTGGCCGTAGTCCAATGTTTTCTACAAAACCAGACGTTTCGGCAATGCCATTGACTTCCATCATCAGTGAAAATCGAGTGCGATAACGTGAGGTGGTATATGTTAGTGACCACAGTACTGTGGTTAAGGCTGAAGCAGTAAGTAGAAAGAAGTAGTTTCTATGGTAATATTCCATTTCGAAAATGATTTTAAAAATAAATCTTAGAATATGGAAGTCATGTATGGTTCTCCATACCGATATTTATAGTACCGTATATGTTTTTAAGTTGACCCAATTTTGTATGAACATGTTTTCATATTTATTCTTGTTTACTATTTTTTTGTCTGTGTTCATTGATATTATAATGCATTTGATGTGTTTAATCTTATTTGTTCTTTATATAAGACTACTTTTATATAACCTTCAGTTTTCTTATGTCTGTAATCTTCGTATCAGCTTATAAGAAAGTCATAATCTGGCACTGTAAATTTTGAACAATAAGTTTGTTTCCTTAGTTAAATAAAGAAGATATGTTTTAAATAATCTTCAACCTTTTTTATTTATTTCAAACTACGTAGTTACTATAATAGTAAATTCTCTTGTGGCTGAAGTATTTAGATGTAATTTAGGTTACTTCAAGTTCAATGGCTTGGTTGGACTATCTGTAGTGTTTATAGTCAAAATTTATATAAAAACCTCATGACGCCAACACAAGATAGACCGAGACTAACAGAGTCTGTAAAAGTAAGAATGGACAGTATTTGTATACAATGAAATTAATGTGTTATACTCTGAAATTTAGAGAAAATAAAGTCATAAAGATTACATGCGCGCATACCCCCTCCAAAACAAGCGCGCGCACACACACACACACACACACACACGTTTTAGGACGAATGAATAATATGTTTATTACAAGCAGAATGATTACTGTTGCACACCACTATATAAAAATTATCCCGATTAGCGCTTTCAAGCTTCACAGCTCATCGTCAGATCGGAACAGACAGAAATTATGTGAAAACAAACCCTTCACTTGCCCTTCAACTGTTGTGTGTGAGCAGGGTGGGGTGAGAGGGGTGAAGGGTTTGTTTTCACATAATTTCTGTCTGTTCCGATCTGACGATGAGCTGTGAAGCTTGAAAGCGCTAATCGGGATAATTTTTATATAGTGGTGTGCAACAGTGATCATTCTGCTTGTGATTTCAACCACTAACACAAATTTCTTCATTAAATATGTTTATTGGTAATTCAATTCTTTAGACATAAATTTTATTTTTTGTTATTTTTATTAAATTTAAATACATAAAATTCTTCAATTTAAGAAATGTAGGTTTCAAACCACCTATATTTAAAGTAGCAAAATTCTAAGTCGTGTAATATAATTTACTTCATTACAAAGCTTAACTAAGAGAAATTTCTTTACAAGTAGGCCTATATTGTTAAAAACAATTTACAAAATAAAACTATATAATTTTATGGACTTTATATTTGCAGAAACACGCGCGAGCGCCATCGCTGGCATTAATGGACATAATTATTGTTTTTCGATCGTGTTTATGTAGTTATAATTAAGTAAATCATCTTTTATGTTTTAAATGCCTTTAAAGTGTTCATTCCTATTGTATTAATGAAAGTAATTACTGGTTCCTTCCTTGATATTGGTGACATAAGGAGGTGCCTAATTCTGTAATTTGAAGCTTTCGCATGGTGTTCTCTGTTCTCTTATACTCCCTTACTCCATAAGCTCCTGTCTTTCTCCCTGCCGTGCTACAAGCAATTTCTACAAATACTACAAGTACTTCTGTAACAATTTCCAGATCTCCATTCTGTTGAACCCGAGTGTGTATATAGGGGGGACAATGTAACCTGTGACCTACTATTCAAATGTTACTAAGTTAACTGGGCGCTATTGGAATGAGCAAGTTTCACCTACTTTTAATAGTCTACTCGATAACCCACTATGTAACACACCTCGCAAAAACTACTGTATAGTGTTATTTATGTCACATTGTAACAGCATTACATTTTTATAGATATAATAATGTCATTTTTATAGCATTAATTTATATTGTACAAATTGTAAACATTCTAAAACAAATAAAATAATTAAGACTAATGAAAGTATAAAAATCCTATTGAATATCGTTCTATTTCAATCACCTGTGATTGTGCTATGGACGATCGTTATTCATTTACACAAGTAAACAAAATAAACAGTATGCAGAGAAAAGGGAAAGTATCATTTAATACAGGAAGCAAGTAAGTAACAAAAGGAGATAAAACTTTACGAAGCAGAACCGGCCGTTTTCCGCATACCGACAACTCACAAACCATGTGTATGTTTACCAAAAAGTTTTCTTTCTTCCCTCCAATAGGTATCACTTATGGAGAAATAGAAATATGATACTGCACATTATAACGATACAATAAGACCATCAATTTGAGGTAATGAAAACGCGTGCATTTTCTTGTTTTATATCATATCGTATATAGGGGTATCGGAAGGTTAAAGCTTCCCATTTCAAACAGAAAAAACGTGGTGACATCTCCATTGTACACTATGTTATGGAACACACTAATGGGGTGAATTTAAATGGAGAAATATGTCATATAGTGATAAAAAACTCAAAAACGTGGGACTGTCAAAATAGCTCATAAATTCAACTATGAAGGTAATAGGCCTACCTGATCGGCGTTACTTTTCTTTAAATGTGATGTACTTTTCGGCCTTGAAATATCTCAAACTAATGTATATAGCTTGCTGTTATATTTTGCTGTTTTTCGCTACGATTGCTAGATCCATCTCTAGCATTCTCAGGCAGACTCTTTCTCGATGACTTAGTATGGAACGAACTTAACATTCCAGAGTATATAAAAGATTACAAAATAAAATAAGCACATATAAAATTCATTATAATATCAGTAGCCTAAACGTAAACGCAAATAATATGCATAAATAAGTATTATGAGCTAGTGATATCTAAAAATATTATCTTATGAACAAACGTATTCTTAAAATTTCTTAAAACTTATTCTTACTTTCTTAAAATTCATATTATTATTATGTGTTCTGCCCTGAGGCAGGTCTTCAAATGGTAAAAGCTCTTCTGTTTCTTCTTAACATCCTCTGATTTTAATGCTATCTATTAACTTCATTCTTCTACGCCATCTTCTTTATTCTCCTTCTATAACACCCTCCATGGCAGTTGTAAGCAAGCAGCCTATTCTTAAACAATAACCTAACCAATTCCTTTTCCTATTTTCTATTACCTTCAGGATTATTCTCTCTTCCCCTATTCTTCTTAAAACTTCATCATTCCTTACTTTATCAACCCACCTTACTTTTTCCATTGCTTTCCAAACTCCACATCTCAAATGCTTCTAATCTTTTCTCATCCTCCTTCCTCAGTGTCCATGTCGCCTCTGCACCATATAAAGCAACGCTCTACACATAATATTTGGCCTACCTTTTTGCTCAGCTAGGGATATCCAACATGGATCCTTAATGTGGTAGTATCCCGTTGCCTTCCACATCCTCATGCCGTTTACCAAGTGGTTCATCTGCCTTTAGGGAGAGTTTCCCATTCCAAGGGCAAGAAAGTGCCCTACCTCTTCCCGCTCATCCGCCCCCCGAAGAGACCGTTGGCACTTAGTAGAGGGGAAATCCTTATCCCGGGAGTCACTCGGCAGGCTGCTTGCAGTTTCAAAGAAACTGGGCGATCCACATCCCTACGCCAAAATTCATATAACAATATGTAATTCTAAAGAACCATCATTCCAGGAGTTTACCATCTATTAATGGATTGAATAGAGTGAAAGAGGTGTTTTCTGTTAACGAATTTTAATATTACAATGTTATCAAACAATATCAAGAGATTAAAGTGGTTGAAAATAATTGATGTTATAGAAAATAATAAAGGAAATGTATTTCAAGACATTTTAAGTAAAATTAAAAAATTTAGTGTAAATCTCGATTGAGACTACAAAAGGTTTGCTTCAAAGACGCTCCCTAATACCGACTCTTTTCAACACACACACACACATTATATATCTTTTGGTCTGATCGTCAGATAAGAAAATGTCAAGCTACATCCGAAAAACCAGACCAGTTTTATCTGTTCGACATTACTAATTTCTGACGATCAGGCAAGCACAACCACAAAGAAGGAGGATACGAAACATATAATAAGAAAACGTTGATAAGTATGTAAAGAAGTTGGTTTGAAAATGAGCTGTGGAAAACGAGGTATCGGTGGTGGAAGAAAAACGAAATGTCTTTTACAGTGGTAACAAATAAATAAAAAACTATAAGGAATTTTATTATTATTTCAGTCAATTTCATTTTAAAAAACAAGTTTTGAGAGAAATATATAAAACGTATAAGTCATGGACAAAGAGCTATAAATCAGCAGAATTGGATTTGGTATATTAATAGAATAAGCTAACATATAAAGAAAATAATTATTTATGGCGCAGAGGCTTGGCAGCTGAATGAATCGGACAGGAAGAGAATATAAAGGGTAGAGACGGATTACCTCACGAGATCTGGTTAAAAGTCACAACTGGCCAGAGTCAAAATGATACAATCAGAAATCTTGTAAAAAGACGTCAACTGATATAGTATGGGAAAGTTCAGAAAATTCTGTTTTCGGTCGTAGTTTGGAAGTATAGGCCATCCAGAAAGGAGAAAAATGGATATCCCAGAAGAACGTGGGACGAAAAATTCAGAAGTGCCTTGAGGAACAAAGGAGCTGCACGATTCTCATTGGTTAGAGATCCTTGTAGCCTATAGTTTGACGTAAACCCCTTTTGCTGTTATGCCTTGAATACTTTTACCCCTTTAGTTAAGTTAATGCATTTTCCTGTAATAATCGCTCCTCGATTCGGCCGCGCGCTCTATTTTGAATATTTCTACTACAGTCGCGCCCAGTGCATATTTCTTATGAAAAGTGAACATTTAAATAATCCTAGCCGTGGATAACTACTGTCTCATACGATTTAATTTTATATCTCATTATAGTGGCATCTTTTCCCATGTTTCCTATCGGCACCTCCTGGAAACGTATATTTTACCGTCATGTAACACACACATACTGTGACCAGACACAAGTATAAATCTTAGTGAAACACAATAGGACTCCTGCCAATTTCTTGGTCGACTTCCATCACCCCTTGATTGTGCCAAGCAATGAGGCACAATGGTTAGCAATCTTCTGTTAATCAACACGCCCCTCAGCCGGCATTTTTTTATTGCTTGCGCTACTCAAAAACGACATAATATCAGCAGGTAGTCAAGGCGGCTGTTCTTTCTCGCTATGTACGCGTATTTACATTGGTTGAGTTAGATTCGCTGCGTCCTTGTCCGAAGGAAGGAATATTACCGTGAAGGACGGTACCTTGCTTCCTAAGTTTTGTCATACACAACCAGTTCGCTTAATTTTATAAGCGGTTCCGTAATTTTTTTATTTCAACGTTGTAGAACACGTGCTTGTTTAGGATGTTTTTTAGGATGCAATTAACCTTGTTCATTACGAAGTAATTAAGAGTTCTGCAAAACGTACAATTAAATTGGAATATTTCAACCGTAAGAATAAAATCCGAATTCAAAAGCAGACTTTTTTATCCATACTGTTTGGGAGAAGGAGGGTTAGACGATCTCAAGAGAGGTGGTCAGATCGGTTTTCATTAGACTGGGACAGACCGTTGGAGTACTCTTAAAGCTAACGATGATGATGATGATTTTCACTATGAAAAGAATGAAAGTTAAACATGCGTCTGTTGTTAGTTACTGAAATATAAATCGATGAACACTTCAAAATGAGCATCAATTTTATAGTGTACGTGTAATTGCATTATTGTCCATATCAACGGATAGCTTGTCGTGAAAGTGTACAGAAAGTTGTATAATTATAAGGTAGAGTTGTAATAGTTACCGTTTGGACTGTGTATTACTCTCTCTCTCTCTCTCTCTCTCCTATTGCACTACAGCCCTTGTAGGGCCCTGGCCTCCTTCAATTTTCCCCCATTCTCTTCTGTCGGTAGCCCTGCTCCTCCAGGAACGCACTTTCAGTATTTCTTTCGCATCCTCATCCACCGCGTCTTCCCATCTTCTCCTCTGTCTTTCCACTGGTCTTTTTCCGTGGACTCTGATATTCAATAGTTTTCGAGGTATTCTGTCTTTCCCATCCTGGCTACATGACCAGCCCACGTTAGACGCTGTAGTTTTACGTATTGTGTTAGCGGTGGTTCTTTATACATTTAATATAATTCAAAGTTATACTGTGCTCTACTAGTGTATTCATAAGAACATGCAGGTATACTAGAATAAAAAACAAGAAGTCAATACTAAAAACCACCTGCTGGTGTTCTAATAATGAGCTATCATCCTCCTACTGTTTGTTCCCTTAATAGCTCCTTGTTTCTTACGGATTCTGCAACTATGGGACAAACTCATGCATGTGTATAGTTCGTTTTTCATGTATTTCCTTATAATTATTTAATTGACTCCATTCCACATACAATAATTTCTTATGAACAATAAGCATGCCACGAATCAGTGAGTTACACGCAGGAACGAGTAAGTGGACGTGCAGAAATTGATTCCTGCAAACATATTTTACTTTAAGGTTCTCAGAATACCAGACACAATCACAATAACACTAACGTTGAGCAGTAATCAGTAACACTAATTTATTGTCGGATGACCAGAGCGCTTAAAAGTTTTATAGTCTTTATCTCAACCCTCCGTTAAAACAGACCGCTACTCGGGATGAACAGTGATAAGTAAGCTATATTTGACATTATGTCGTGTGACCTATTCATATAGGTCACACGACCTATGTTAGCGCACGCGCAGAATTGTGTTGGGAATACACCAGTAAGTGCCGATTAAAGAACGATTATTTTGGAAACGTTGCAGTATTCCAAATTTGAGGTATGGTTGAACTCTACAGCCGGCTACCGCTACCTATTACTGTTACTTTAATTTGTTTTTGTAATATTGTAATTATTGTTATGAAAACAAATTTCTTATATATTTTAGTATGTATTTTTGACCTAAAGAAGCTTTAGGTTATAAAGGAAAACAGAATAAAAATAATCCAGAATAGTATTCGGAAAAGATAGATGACCTTCTCGAGAAGAAAAAGAAAGCTTATAACACCTGGCTAAGTACAAATAGAGGAGAAGATAGAAGACCATACGCTCGCTGGAATGGAGAAGTTAAAAAAGAAATAACAAAGAGTAAAAATGAAATGTGGGAACGGAAATGTGAAGAAATAGACAGATATATAAAGGGGACAAAAGTGGCTGAGGCATTGAAAGCTATAAGAAGTCTAAGAAAAGAAGGAAAACAGAACAGCAATTTAAATTTGATAAGTTTGAAAGAATGGGTAGACTATTATAAAACATTGCTTACTGAAAATAGGAAAGAATTTGAAATGATGAAGATAGACATCGAAACAGCCGAAAATGACAAAGTGATCTAAATAACTGTGGAAGAAATAAATGAAGCTTTGGAAAAATAAAAAACCGGAAATTCTGCAGAGCCTTGAAACCTCCTCATTGAATTGATTAAATATGGACCAGACATATTGCTTGAAATTGTAGCAAACATATTTAATAAATGCTTGTTACACGGTTATGATATCCCAGAAGACTGGAAAATAGCATATAGTAGCTCAATTTACAAAAAGGACGATAAGAAGGCGTGCCAAAATTATAAAGGCATAAGTGTGACAAGTGCAATGGGGAGATTGTACGGCAGAATACTAAAACATAGAATTGAAACGAATATAGAAGACATAGAAGAGCAGTCTGGATTCCGTGCAGGACGATCATGTACTGACAACATATTTGTATTACAACAAATACTAGAAAAATAAAAATCTCTCAATCTGTCTACGCACTTTGTATTTGTCAATTTAGAGAAAGCTTACGACACAGTACGCTTAAACAGACTTTTTGAAACTTTAACAAAATTTGGCCTGAGCTAAATTTATGTTCGCGCTGTCTGGAACTCAAAGACTCAAAGAGTTTGGTGAGAGTGGGAAATCTTCTGTCAGAATTCTTTCCTACCACAAAAGGGCTTAAGCAAGGGTGCAGCTTGTCACCTACCCTGTTTAAAATATATATCCAAGAAGCTATCAGTAACTGGAGAAGAATAACATCAGGAATGGGAATTCAAATGGATTAGCAGTGCTTATCAACTCTCCTATTTGCCGACGATCAGGTAATTATTGCGTGTGACGAGACGACACAGACTATATGTTTACAAAATTGAAAGAGGAGTACGATAAACGGGGTCTAAACATAAACACTACTAAAACAGAATATCTAAAAATAGGAGACCTGGAAGAAGAAGACCCAGATCTGCAGATCCATAGAACTGGACAATGTAGCGAATTCATGTACTTGGGATTCATTATTTCAGAAGATGGAACAACAAAGAATGACATCAAAATAAGGTACAACAAGGAAAAAAGGCTATTCGTTTGCTGAACAGGTTACTTTGGTTGAACAAAATAAAACTTCAAACTAAACTGACAATCTACACAACTATTGTGGAGCCCCTTTTAACTTATGGCTGCGAATGCTGGCAACTTTCAGATAAAGAGACAAATATAATAGAAACTGTGGAAATGGACTTCTTAAGAAGAGCGTGTAGTATTTCTAGAATGCAACATGTTAGAAACGAAGATATAAGAAGGAAAACAGAGCGCATATTTACAACAGCAGAAAGAGTAGAATCCAGACAGTTGCTAAGGTATGGTCACGTAATGAGGATGGAGGAGAAGCTGTGGCCAAAGAAAGCATTGACTTACACACCACAAAACAAGAGAAGAAAAGGAAAACTGACAACACAATGGAGAACAGGAATTACGAAACGCATGAGAGATCGAACTATTGAAGACGATGACTGGAAAGATAGGGAGAAATTGCGATCGAAATGCGGGATGCGGCATAGACTGTAGGACCCCCGCTAATAATAATAATGTATTTGTTGTTTTTTATTAAATTTTAACCATTTCCTGGAGAATTAACAAATATACCTTTGTTATGCAAACCGATTGATAAGAAAAATAGTTTGCTGTTATATTCCCAGTGTGTGTGTGTGTGTGATCCCACATACTCGTTTCAGGCTGTGAAACGAGTAGATTTACAAAACGATTGTACCTGGTGACGATAAATTTGGCATACGTGTAGATGATTGAGTGGGTGGTGTTGGTAAACATCAAGCGACTTGAGTTCGAATACGCCGCGAGCAATATGTAGCTTCCTTAAATGGTCTCTCTTACAATTAAAACGATTTATTATCAGCGAGTGATACCCCAGCCTAAGCTTATCTGTCTAATCGATTTTCCGCACTCGGCTTTATACCTCGGCAAGATAAAATATAAACAAATGCATACGATGGGTATATGTAGTGATGTAACAAACCAGTCCCATGGCTATTAATCAAATAGGAAATAGAAGAGAAGAGAATAGATTTATGTATGCCTGACATAACATGAGACTGGGAATAACGCCATTTATACAAGGTGCTCACTGGGCAATTAAGGACTGGATTCTACATGCTTTCCGTCGTACGTACTTATCTGGCACAATAGCTAAGTGCTCTGTTCCTGTTTCATTCCGCTATAAGACGCCACCACAATATGTCAGCGGGAATCACCTTCCTGGGCTAACGTTTATTAAGTTTAAATAATTTAATTGTCTCGTACTGACACAGTAATTAAATCATAATATATTTTTTATTATTATTTGACACAATAAATAATTTAATTGTGTAATTAATTGTGTGGTACTGGCACTTGTAACTTCCATTACGAGACACATAGATGTAAATATAAACGAAAAGGGTAATTTATGTTTTTACTGACACCTAATTAATATTAATAGACTTCCAACCGGGGAGACAATTATAATACGCGTAAAGCAGTTAAGGTTAAAATTTGTGTTATTTATAAAATTAATTAATTTACATAGCAATTAGCAAAGTGTTTTGGTCAGCCAATATAGAAACGGCTGCCCACACAATTACTAACGCCACGACCCCAATCCCCGTTATCAACAGAGCAAAATCAGATGTGTCAGCTGTTTGCCGTGAGTAAACAGTACACTTGTATTTATAGATGTTAAAATGTTCTTTTCAAAGTTTTTTTTGTAAAGATTTTGGAATTAATTGTTTTAACACTAAATACTTTCTTCTTTCAGTTTGTTTCTTACACTTTGAGATCACTGAAACTTGCAGTCTGTATTTCTGTTTAGGCGCATTCTGTCAACAGTGGTGTCTTTTGAAATCCTTCTAGTTGACTACATATCTCAGGTCTTCTGTATTATTAAAATCATTTTTTCTTGTATCGGCCATCCGAGGACCACATGCCAATTTCAATTCTTTACTCCTTGTTCTTTTCTTTTTCTTCAATATTGTTTCATCTTTTCACTATATGTCTTTTCTTCCCGTATTCAGTCCACTTTGAACCAGCGGTTTTCTCTTTCTACCCTGGACTCCTTCCATTTTTAACACTTTTGCCCAAAAACTTCTCTTTCAACTGCTTCTTCTGCGTTTATATTATATTTTCTAAATCCTTTTTCACTTCTTTAAACCAACTTGATGTTGACTTCTTTCCCCACAGATATTTGAAGGTCTGTTTTGTTAACCTATTGTCGTCCATTCTATATAAATGTCCAAAAAATATTAGTCTTCTTTTTTTCACTGTTCCTGTTATATTTCCTATACTTTGATATATTTCATCATTACTTCGTAATTTTCAACCATCTGAAGTTTTCCTTGGGACTAATATTTTCTTAATAATTGGTCTTTCCAATATTTCTAGTTTGTCTAAATTATAATTCAATGCTAGACATTCACTTGCGTATAGGCATTCTGGCCTCACTACTGTACTGTATTGGCTTATTTAAAACCTTTTTACTATTTTTGTTGTTTATATCAAAGGAGTAATATAATTATGGCTATACAGTATATCCCTTATTAAATCTTGGGATTAAGAATGCGTTATAAAAGTTGCATACAGTATCGTCAGACGTAACATAAGAAACTTTAATTATTATGCGGTAAACATAGTAGGTTTATCCTTGGAAATTAGAGAGAAAATTAATTACTGATGGAAAAAATAGAAACCTGTAAGATTGGGAAATGCGGATAGAATTAATAAAATAATTATATAGTATAAATATAAAATTTAAAATTTGTATTTGTTGGCTATTATCGTTATATGTCGTTTTAAAGAATATTATAACTGTAGAACATAAAACAAGAGAAACGAAAAGTGGCCATCATAACAGACACGAACTTAGGTAGATTATTGTAGATTACGCACTAGCTGTTTTTCAATTTTCGTTATATTGCAAGTCGCCTGAGTGGTTTGATGAGTTACTCCAGTGTCTCCTATCCTAAGCTAATCTCTTCATTTCGGAATATCTACAACATTGCATAGTCTCAGTAATCTGCATCAGATGTCATTCTCCCACTGCAGTGCATCCCTTTCACTATAGCTTCAACAATTAAAGTCATTAATCCTAGTGTTTTAATCAGTCACCCCGTCTTCTCAATTCTCCACAATTCTTTTTCTCATTACGTCACCGCATCAGTGGTCTCTTCTCTCTTATTTTCTTCCAACCTCCGGAGAACCATACTCCAACCAACCATAGGGTTACTTTTCTCCGCATTCCGTGGTCAAGGGGTTGACAAACTTCCTCAAGGGTAACTTCTTTTATCTTTATAGTTACAGGTATTACATTTAGCAGCTTTCAACGGCCACAGTTCTCTGTTTTTTCTTATCTACGATTATCTACGGCTACTTTTTATAACATAATGTTACGGTCACTATTGCATATCTCTTTTATTCACCTCGTGTCTGTTATATCTTGAATATTTTTACCGTGAACTGCAACATCAGCCTTTCCTACAGGGGTTTGAGGAAATTTGGAGAAGTAGCACTTTTGCTTAAAGTTCACTGGCCACCTCTTCACAAGTTCCTAGGGTTATACAAAATGCCGTTAGGTCGCAGCAAAGGCTTAAGTTCTCTACAATCCAGTTCGTGTTGTTTAGTGAAAAAAGACTACAAAACAGTTTAATCTATTTCAGAAGGTGGACAAACATTTTTGGTTGGGGCCAGTAATATCCATCAGTATAAGTTTGAACGTAAAAAACATAGGACAATCTTGTATATTACTACGACACACATTAGAAGTATAAATATGGTAGTCGTGTTTTGGATGTAGTTGGCGAAAAGTTTCTAGTTGTAGTTGATAGATAAATGGAATTTCAAGTCCGTAGATGATTGTTTTCTGACAGCGGTATTTTATGTAAGGTGTTAATTATTGCTTACAACGCCTATATCACTTTGAATTTTTATTACAATACTTTATATTTGAGATTTGTAACTCGAAAACCTACTAACTGATTTTTGTTTACTAAAATTATTACTAAAGCAGAGAGTAATAAATACTATTGTTTTTAAATATTTATTTCAGAATTACTTACTGTCCTCGTAATGATATGTTTTTTGCGTTTCTTTCTGTCTTTTAACTTTTAATGCAGAGCATATGGATTTTTTATATCGGTTGAATAAATATGTTTTAAAGTTAACATGTTTATAAATAAAATGCATTTAGTAGAACAAGAACTTGTATTCTCGAAGATCAATAGCAACCAAAAGTTTATAGCAACCATAAACTTACGCCCATCAACAACTTTTAAATAAGTACATTAAGTTTTAGTTATTATTACCTTAGTCCTTTACATTAAATGATCCACTTCATGGTTAAACCTATGCATGAGCTGTGTAAAAATGAACTTGAACTGGAGTCAGTTTAATTACATAAAAATAGTTAATATATTTTACATTAACTACTAAATACGTAATTGAAAGACTCGTTACACACACGGAAAACTAATTAGATTACTAGGAGTTCGATCGCAAGTAAGGTTTAAAAATTAAACTTCAAGGAAAATTTTTGTTTTTCGATTAATGAAAATTTATGTACATTTCATAGAACAATACACGGTGTATGTGTATGTGTGTGTGTGTGTGTGTGTGTGTGTGTGTGTGTGTGTCCGTGTGTGTGGTGCACGCTCTCGTACTAGCGTGATTTTTGGTAGTATATGAGTTAACATGATCAATATATAACTTATATAAATGAGTAACTTATATAAATGAATATTATTAACTTATCATACCGGTTTAGTATTGTCGATTTATACTACAAAAATTAATAACTTTTTTGTTTAGAAACATTTTAAGTTAGGTCGTTAGAGCAAATGATTAGAAAAGTAGGTTGAGTGCAAAGTACGAAATCTACTATGCGGTAAATCATACTTAACTTATTTCAGATGACATTCGTTCCATGCTAATTTAGCATTTTGTAATTCTTATCACTTTAATGTATACCTAGTAATAATTCATTTTCTTGAACCTATCAGCTTCCCTGTCTTTCATTCTATGTTTGAATGAAATTATACGCAGTTTTTTTTCTCATTTATCGTTGTGTACAAAGGGTATGAGTTTCTCAAAGTCATAATATAGAACTTACGTTTGTATATTACGATGCCAAACGGATAAAAAGAAATATCATCAACAAGTAAGTCATACAAGCCATTTGTTATCTGCTACCTTCGCAAGTCGGTGTCTAAAAGAAGGAGTACTCTAAAATTTACTGAGAGGTAATTGGACTTATGTTCCACTGCATAGAAAGGCGACGACCTGGCATCTTACGATTACTCATATAATCGCACTGACGAACACATATACGCGCTCGAATCAAACAGTTCTTTAATAGCCGCAGGCTTACCTTGTACTTTATAAACTTTTCTCATAAAACGTTACGTCAGAGTTGCTTTTCCATTGCGAACAAACATTTCGTCTGCGTTAGTATGTTGTTTACAGTTTAAGATAAAGCTGTGTATTTATTATGTTTTCAGAGCAACCCCTGTGATTACTACATACCCACACAGAGTAGTCATGCTGTTATTATGCAGTTCCGTTTTAGCAACAAATTATAATATATTATTTACACATCATAAATGGTTATTCAACTTGCCGTTTTTAACGTTTGGAGAGAGATAGTAGTACACTTCCATTTTTCAAATTGGACAGTTCCGGTACCACCACCATGGCCACCATATTTCACTTGATGTCACTAAAACACATATATACTAATGCGAGTCATACCATAAGGTCACACTGTAATCGTAACAATAGAGAACTCGACAAAGCAAAAGCAAAAAAGCAACATACAGTGACGTGTAGCCTACGTAACACTTGTTACGTATTATCATATTGTTTCAGGTCAGCAGCTCTAAGTATAGAAAGTCCTGTTAGCAAACGTCCCAAAATACAAAAGAGTTATTTAACACAACTTTTAAATCGAAATAACCAATAAAACAAAAGGTCTAATTTCCGAAGTATAATAAAATGTCCAATTACAATTAAGACAAAATGACTAATAAGACAAATGTCCAATTATCAAAATATTTAATTCTACAAAAGACACAATGGATAAAATGCTTAATCGTAGAAAATGTCTCTAAAATCAATCGCACTGTAACGCCTAAGTTCCAGGAGATGTAGAGCAATTTTTTGACAATTTTACGAGGACTTAAGTGATGCGGTGGAATATAATCCTGCATGACATATAAAACTTCCCCTTCAACTAGGATATGCCTTTCATTAGCCTGTAACGATCAGGTAAGGTACAATATTGACAGTTGCTTTGCTGTTGGCAGGTATACTGAATCTTGTTCTCTCAATTTTGTTTTCTTTTCGTTGGAAAAGCATTGTCTAGGGTTAATGTTATTTCGTATTGTGAAGAGTACACAATTAATTTTTCTATTTGTGTTAAATGATTGTTTAATTAAGTATGACTTTGATAAAAAAGGGTAAATGAAAATGGTATACAAATGATATAGGCCTATCTTTAAGATCATGTGTGTGTGTGTGTGTGTGTGTGTGTGTGTGTGTGTGTGTGTGTGTGTGTGTGTGTACCAATTTTTGTTTTTTCTTTTCAAATACAGAATTTCTGATCTGTTTAATCTGACTGGACTTCTCGAATTTTGGTTTCTTGTGCTTGGTTTCCCGAAATTCAAAGCTTTACCTTCTGCATGGTTTAAGTAGTATGTAAAAATTGTTTTTACTTTTTCAATATATTTTTGGGCGGAGGTTAAAATAATTAAAAAAGAACCCAATGTTAAATCTTCTTGAGCTATTTAATACAATTTTATAACTCACGCCGTATCTTCTAACGGTACGAGTAGGGACTGTTATGTCAAAGTTGCTATCGCTATTAGTACAAAACACAGTATTATCTGTGTTCACTATTATGCACCCACCTTGGCTGACATGTTTCCCAGGGTGATACTATTGTCATCCTTCTTAAATATGTCTCCATGACGTTAGTTTCTAATATTTTGATTTTGCAGGCGTAGTGTATCGGTGTTTTATATCCGATACAGTAAAGATGTTTCAAAGTCAATTGTTATTCACAAATAAAATGCTTATAGTAAAATAAAAATGTGTATTCTTCAAAGATTCAGAGTAACTAATCAAACATAAAAATCAACAAAAAAGAATTCTACAGGAACCCAAATGTTTATGTGTATGGACTAATACATCACATACACATATTAAAACTAAAAATATATAATGTTTTTCCATGCTAGTTAATTTGGGTCAGCGAATAAGTGTTCTCTTTCCTAGTGATGTTCTAAACTCGTCTGGATCCTGAGGTATACGTTTCGGAAGTAGCTCTTCCCTCACTGGTAGGGAAAGTCTATATTTTATTTGAAAGTTGTGCTGTTTATCTTAAAAAAACTTAACTATCTATAGATGCACCGCTGGAATCCAAATATATCATTGCTTGCGTGCACATTCACCTAGTAACTCTTGTCTTTTTCATCAGCAAAAGTTTTTTGTATTGCTTACCGGAAAAATGTCCTGTTACCTTCACTCAAGCGACACATGTTCGAGCACTGTGTTTTCACCACCAACAGACCAAACATTCCGTAAAAAAAAATTCTCTGTATCTATAGACAAATGATTAACACACAAATATTGCATTACATTGCACCATAAATTAAAACAAAAATTATGTAACAACTGCATATTTAGTAGTCTTCAGTTTTGTTAATGGCCTCTAGAAATAAAGCAATGAAGGTATAAATAAGATAAATAAATCCTATCAAATATTTTGAGAACATGTAAAACTTAACAAAAATTTTAACGTCTGCCATAATCAGTTCACTGCTTTTGTACTCAAATATTAGTCCAGATGTCAGTAAATACAGATTGTTTGCAAACATAGACTGTCCGTTTGTCACTTGATCATCTAGAGTAAATCGTTGCATAGTTTTGAACTTCAATCACGGTCACTACTCTCCGTTCACTGTTTAGTTGATAGTACGGGCCTTATGAGGGGTCGTCGCGCTACTACCTGCCCTAACTACATCCACTAACGTTCATCGTCACTCTCTAATGCTTCAATGATGTTACTAAATCATATGTAGCAAAGCCTTCTTATTAAAATAAAACGCATATGAACTAAAATAAAATAAGCTTTATCTTAAGTTGCATTGATTTATATTGGTAAGTTTTTACTGAAATTCAAGTCAATGGTACTGGTCCCGTCAAGTTGTCTGTCTGTCTATATGTGTGTGTATGTGTGTCTGTGGTTACGCCCACAGAGCAATGTTTGAATTTTTGATTTTTAACACTTATTTACCCAAAACCCATTAAAAAGGCTGAACACCCGATTTAGATTTTGGTTAAAATTGCATACGTTAGAGCCCGAAAAAAAGCTTATTTCCATAAAAAAGTGTGTTACAAAAAAATGAGAACATATAGACTTATTTTTTTAACCAGGCCATGTTATATTAGACTACACTTCGGTAGTTATAAGGGACCAACTGTTATACCTACAGCGTTGATTTGAAATGATTTCCCACATATCAACCATGCAGAATCTCATAACTGTATTTTTATGGGTTTTTAAATACACGGTGTTCCAGAAACCATGGGTCCTATTACCGATTTTGGAAAAATTCAAATGTAAACATAAGTCATGTTGTGTATCATTTTACAAGTCTTGACCCCTAAATAGTTTGCCGAAAGAAAAATTAAATTATCTTTTTCCGTTCCAATATGTTGGCCAAAAAAGTCTTGAAATAGGTGTTTGGTGGAATATTGCACATGTATCGTTTAAATAATACGGTAATGGGAGAAGGTTTGTGCCAGTTTGCTGGAACCACTTATGGTTATTATGTGATAATGTCACGTGTCAAAACATGTTGTTACAACCTTCGTAATTGATGTAATAAATGGATTTTTCTTTAAGCATAGGAGAGTTCTCTTATAGCAAACATTTTTAAAAGTTGCAACCTCAGTTTGAGGGTGATAAAACGTCAAGTTTGTTGACCTGGCTGGTGCTGAATCATCGCGTCCGGTCACCACCTGTGCCTTGCTATTTCGGTATTTCCTCACCGTTCATACCAAACAAAACATTGTTAATGCTCATTGCTCAGTTTCTGGGGGAAAGTCAACCTGTTCGTTTCTGGTGTATTCGTTGCGTGTTATGTGACTTTCATTACTTAGTACCGTAGTGTTTAGTATATTGTTTTAGTTTAGTGTTTATTTGTTGTTTCAAGTTTTGAGTTACAGACATACTTTGTTACAAGACATACTGAGTTACATAGTATATTTTGAAGTACACAGTGTTTGTGTTAACAGCTTTAATATGATTATTAAATATAAATATTATTGGTGTTAGTTTGAAGTATACTTTATACACAGTTAACTAAGTTTTTCTAATTTGTTTTTCTAAGTTGAAACTATGAACTCTCGCAAGAAAGGCAAACCTATTAAAAGTGGTGATGGGATAACTGTGTTGAAAGTTTACGAATATTTTAAAAAGTGTTACCCAAACGAAAGTGTGCGATTTTTAGTTAACAAAACTAAGGAGGCCACCGGTACAAGTGAATGTTCTATATACAGGATAAGGAAAGAAGGACTAACTGGAAACATTAAGACACCACGAAAGATTCGAAAAAAATAGAATACAAGACCAGTAGACGACAGAAGTACGACGGATTCATCACCACTGCTATTAGAAGAATTGTCCACTCCTTCTTTTCGGAAAATATCCCTCCAACGCTGACAGCGGTTTTGGCCAAGATCAATGAGGACGCGACGCTTCCAGATTTGAAAAGGACAACACTGCGGAAAATTCTCACAGAAAACGGATTTTGGTTTGAAAAAAGAAAAAAAAGCCCTTCTTTTGGAAAGACATGACATTATTTTGTGGCGGCATTCATACCTAAGGAAAATGAGAAAGTTTAGGAGAGAAAAGAAACCAATAGTTTTTCTTGATGAAACTTAGGTTAACGTTGGACTAACGACAAGTAAAGTATGGCAGGATACAACTATAAATACACCAATGGATGCTTTTGTGGCTCGTTACGAAAAAGCCAAAGACCATGGGTTCACAGTGTTGCGTCTCCCTCCGTATCACTGTAAACTAAACTCCATAGAACTTAAGAACAATCTCATGACTCCATTAATTGAAAACGCTTTTGATACCGTGTCAGAACAACAATGGAAAAATTATTGTAAACATGTAGAGAAAGTGGAAGAAAACATGTGGGATGCAGACAACCTTCAAGACGATATCGACCCTTTTATAATACAACTTACGGGATCGTCAAGTGAAGAGTCAAGTGGAAGTGACGATGAGGTGTCCTCTACCGGCAGTGCCATGGTGACTTCTCTCGAGTAAAATCGGTTAGTTTTTGTAGATAATCAATATAAATAACTTAAGGAAAAAATCTTTTAGTTCCAAATTAGCAATATCTTCCCGAAAATCTTCTCTTAATATAATGTCATTTAACCGTTACAAATTAAACATTTTTTTTTGTAATTCTTGCAATCAATAATGTACAAAACTGAATAATTTTCTTTGATTAGAAAAAAACCATTAAAATTACAGTAAATTGGAACGAAACAATTATTTTTGATTTTGGTACGAAAATTGTAAATTATTGATATGGTCACGTATATGGAAAAAACCTAATGTGTCAAGAGACACATAAACAGAATTACGAACAATTATTATCTTGCTACAAATTACAATTTTTTTTTGAAACGTTTATATTTATCAACTTAAATACAGTAAATAAAGATTGTTTCACTCACTGACAATAGTTTACAATTATACTAATTTATAACCCTTAAGCGCCGAGTGAAGTTTAGATGTGACAGCGTGAGTCGATGTTTTTATACGGGCGAGTAGTACAAGGTGTCCGTTTTGAATAGCATGACCATTGCCTGCCCGTGCTATCAACTAAACAGTGGACGCAGAATAGTTATGTCTCTTGTAACTGTACATATTTCGTCTACCAATCTGTAGGTGAAACTAGTTTACATTATAACCATTTACATGGCTACAAACCTGATGTTATACTATTAAATATAAACAAATACATAATCATTGCACGAAATGTAATACGGTCTTGTTCTTTACCGTCGATTGCCACCAGGAGGCACACTCGGAAACGTCCGCCAAATCGACGAAGCGGTGGACGTGTCTCCTCTCATGCTAGCCGGGCTCACACCCAATTACCAGCGTGTCTCAGAGGAGGTATCTCTTCTTGCTCGAGAGAGGAACTCCCTCCCAAAACGTTGGCAGAGGACTCTGCCGATAAGACAGCTTATAACCGGCTTATTTGGCGGTTGAGTGGCAGTCTGAAGGTGATTCGCCGAAGCTGTTGGGAAATCGCCGTGGCCCGAACGGGGGTTGCGGATTCGCTGTCGCCCATACAGGATGCCTAGCGCATGACAGTAAGAAAAACAAGCTAGGTCTACAGCACACCATACATTTGTCTGCGACAATATTTTCCTTGATGGACTCATAACGGATAATATCCACATACTGTCTTATCCACGTTTTATGTAGAGAACTTTTATTTCTTTTAAGAATATATAGTAAAGTATACTACAAACCTTCGGTTAGTCTTACTCACGCGAAGACGAGACGGAGTCGACGGCCTTCTCTCTCCGCCATCATTGGACCGTTCGGGCAACCCCTGAGCGGAGAAGGCCAATTTCTTGAGCATGTGTTTCGAGAGATAGTTCGCTCGCAACTCGGCCATGGCACTTGTTTGACAAACAAGAGTCGAGATGGACGTGGAAGACTTCTGTCTCTTTCGATCATTGCGGAGCCCGAACCCATCTCTTCGGTAGAGGTAACAGATTGGCTTGATGAACTTTAGCTAAAGAAAGCTCCAGGCCCAGGGGTGTTTTGAAGATTTCTCTTCGTTTTCTCCCAGAGCCTGGAATCAAGTTCTTAGTTGATTTGTTCAAAGCGTAACTTAGACTGGCTTACTCTTCCAATAAATGGCGAAAGGCTTCCGTCATAGTGATCCCGAAGCAGGGAAAGGACCGACTGATCCCGTGCCGACAGCCTCCAACCAACCCATCATTCTTCTATCCGCTACGTCAAAGATGCTCGAAAGGCTCGTACAGCGTCGTGTACGAGATCATTTAAGAAACTTAGACTTTCTGGTAACATAATTGTTCGGTTTCCACGTTAGGAATTCCACCACTCATCAGTTGATGAGACTCATGGCATAAATACCGGACGCCGCGTGTCAGAAAACAGACTCTAGACTGTTTCTTGTATGTAGAGAAAGCCTTTGACAGCGTATGGCACGATGGACTCTTATACAGACTTCGGGAAGTCCAGCTCCAGACTGCTTCCTTCATCAGATTGCTAGCTTTCTGACAGAGAGCAGATAAGATAAATGATCTTATCTCTTCCGAAAGACGAATCGCTGCCGGCGTCCCTCAAGAAAGTGTTCTCGCCCCCCCTCTCCTAAGTTTACGTCAAAGACGTACCAAGACAGCCTGGAGTCTACATACCCCTATTTATTGCCGATCGTCACGCTGATTGGCTCGTCCTACGACTACAGTGCCAGCTCGATTCGCTCGGGGACTGGACTGATAGCTGGAAGGTGCCTTTAAACGCGACCAGTAGTGTAGCTGTCCTATTCTCTAAGTGCAAGAAAGATCCGCGGATGCAACTTCGCATCGGGAGAACGCAATTGGAAATGAAGGTCCTGGTCCAAATAAGTGAAGTACCTTAGTGTACACCTAGATAGTCGGCTCATCTGGCGTACCCAAGCTCACACAGTTCATAAACGAGCGTCCGCTCGACAGAGCCTACTAGTTCCACTGCTGGTTAGCACGACTGTGACAAGGAAAGTGGGGAAAATGATCGTCGGCTCGTATCTGCTTCCGGTCATTACTTATACGCCGCCCCGGTGTGGGAATAACTTGCCGCAATGGATACAAAAAAAAATTGCAAAGTGTCCTCGACAGGTGTCTTTGGTTAGCGGCCAAAGTCCCCCGTCGATTTTCTTTTCCCCTTCTTCGGAGCGGATTTAGTGTTTTATGTACGTGCGGCAAGGAATTCAGACAACCCTCTTATAGACTAGGTCAGTACCGCATACGTCCAGGTGATATGTCAAAACGACCTCGGTGTATACTCCGCCGCCAGTGTATACTAGGAGAAACTGTCGTTGTAGGTTTGTTGTAGAGCAAAATCGCGCTACTTCTGCAAGACCATGAGGCGGGAGCTATAGAAGATAGCTCGGAAGGCAGATTCCCGAGTGCTTCGTCTATGCACGCTCAGCAACACAGCCCTGAGTTAGTGTTTAACGAAATGTAATAAACGAACATGAAAGACGTCCATTTAATCCAAGCTCTATCGTTCCCCGAAGCTGTAACCTATTGTTCGACTTTGTCAATTAAATTCAGTGTCGAGACCTATGCCTGAAATGTGCGAGAATATGCTGCATGGTTTACAGTTATTATTATTATTACAGTTATTATCTCAGGCAAATGAAATAATTTATTTATGTGAATTCACCACACAATAGCCGTTTTTTTTATTATCAGCCTTCTTCTATAGGTATACTTATCTAGTGATGTGGAGTGATCTCCTCACTATCTACTTATACCTATGGATGTGTGTGTGTGTGTGTGTGTGTGTGTGTGTGTATGTGTATGATATGTTATATCATACGTTTAATATAAAATGAAGTTCAAGTATATCAATTCATATATTAAAGTTCAATAAAAGTTTCTTTCAGCATATTTTGAAGCCAATATTGTTGGAAAACATACTTAGGGAAGAAGGTGCGATATAGATCGGCCAACAAATAATTATTTTACTTACTGCATAATTCATCTCATTATTATTTAATATTTCTACAACTTTAATTAGTTATGATATTTTTCTTGAACATATGAAGTTGCCTGTCTATCTTCTTTAATAAACATAGTTGAATAGAATATACGCGATTATTGGGCAAATACCATGTTTTGTACAGATTGTCTGCAGATCGCATAGACTTAAACCGTTATAAACAGATTATGTTACGGACATAATATGGGCATTAAACTTGTAATTAGTACCTTCAGACGTTACCCGGTACCCTCAGAAATGGGAGCCAATGGCAAAAAGATAATGTATTATAAGAGTTCCTGTGGCGAAAACCGTGTGGTTCTGCAACCTATGCTGTGTGGTGCCGGAAGCCAAAGTGTAAGCGTACGCACATCTTAAACACTCATGCATACGCGCGCGCAACCACACACACACACCCACACACACACACACACACACACACACACACACACACAAGCCATGTAGAAATGTACATTTAATAGCCGCAGGCTTATTTTGAACTTTAAAACTTTTCAAATAAAATGTTATGTGAAAGCAGTTTTCATTGTGAGAAATATTCCTGACTCCATTGGTCGGTTGTTCACAGCTGAAGACAAAGTTTTGTATTAGTGATGGTCTTAGAGCAAGCCTTCCAATTATCACACACACACACACACACACACACACACACACACACACACACACACACACACACACACACACACACACACACACACACACACACACACACACACACTTACATGCACTTATTATACCGTTCTCTGTTAGTATGACATTATAGACATTATAATATGTTGTTTTCACGCCAGTAATGGTTATTTAGCTCGTGGAGTATTTGTAGAGAGATAGCGGCACATTTCCATGATTCAAAACGTACAACTTCGGATGTGCCCCCTGGACACTACGCTTCACAAAGACACCCGACACTGGGCGATCCTGTCGAGTATACTCATAATATTCAGTTCCTGCCGTATATCTGTGTTTCTTCTATGATCATAAAGTGTATACCCTGCCATGTGCATGAGAAATCTCATTTCAGCCGCTTGGATGCGACTGCCCTGGCCTTTCGTTAAAGTCTAATTCTCAGACCCATAAAGAAGTGTGGGAAGAGCCATCACCTTGTTGAATTTCAGGCGTGTTCTTTTACTTGCTGATCTAAGGGATCGCCTAATGGTCCCGCAAATAAGGTTGAACTTATGCAACCTATTCACAACGTCGTTGCATGCATTATGAGACACACTGTAGCACATGTATTCAAAAGTGCTAACTTGTTCCAGGACATTACCATCTATAAAAATGTTTGCCCGTACGGGATCAGTTCCTCGAAAACCCATTACCTTCGTCTTACGTGTGGATATCTGGAATCCAGAGTCTTTGCAGATTCAATTTAATAAATGTATCCCCATCTCCAATCTGTTTTCAGAGTCCGACAGAATAGCCTGATCGTCCGCAAACAACAAAGTGTTAATTGTAGAGTGACCAATCATAAAATATTGTGGAAGACGAATCTGCCAGTTTTTTATGACATCGTTAATATATAAATTAAAAAGAGAAGGTGATTATGGACACCCTTGTCGCACTTCACAATTGATCAGGCCAATTCTAGCAGCTGTTCTCGGTTTCCCTGCTTTCATTAAGATTTTGTTCTCCACATAAAGACTGTATTGTTCTGATTAGATGTTGTGGGATCCCTTTCCTTGCCATTACTGCCCATAGTTTGGTCCGATTCACCGCTGATATTTTCTACGCTCTTCAATGAACTGGGCTATTGTAAATGTACAATCTTGATTTTATTTTTCTTGAGTTTTGCTTGATTTTCCTGACTTCTCTTCTGGCAATGGCACGGCAGCGCTTATATTCACACCTTGTCTGAGCAGTGTTTAAGGCTAGATATTTCAAGTATGCCTGCCTTTTAGCAGCTCTTAGTTGTCTAATATCATCATCCCATACCTGTAGGCTTCGGTTTCCATACCTTTTACGTCCCGTCCTCAATGCTTCAAATGCTGCTTGCAATATGACGTCTCTGATGTTACCCCATTCTTCATTTAGGCTATATTACTACTAATGGGTTTTTGTTGTGCAAACTGACTCAACCGGGCCTGATACAGGTATCTTATGCTTTCATCTTGAAGCAGGTGTACTTTAAAAGTCTGGTCGGAGCACTGGTGCTCTGTAGATTGAACCTTTCTCTACCTGCCGGGAATACTAGTTTTTGATATGAGAAGAAAATGGTTTAGACTCAACGTCACATTTTCTAAAAACCCTAGTATTTTCCACTAAATTTTCTAACTTCCTATTGACTAAAAAATAATCAATTATTGAACAAGATCTCTTGCTTGCCAAATATATTTATGTATGTCTTTATGCGGGAAAAATGTGTTGGTTTTCCTAAAATTGTTGAATGTGCCAAAATCGATGAGGCATCGTTCATTTCCATTTTCCATTCTTTCGCCGTGGCATCCCGTGATATTTCTTGTAAGGGAGTTTCTAACAAGTGCATTGAAATTACCTGTTATTATCGCATAATCATTCATGTGTATATTGTTGACAACTTTCTGTAAGATCCTGTAAAATTGTTCTAAGTCTTCTCTGCGACTCTAGTCTTCTCTGTAATGACAGCTACCAATGTTGTATACCTCCTTATGGATTTGTACCGTACTGTTAATCATTTACAAAGTGGTAAGTATGACTCCTGTTTTTCAACCGCTTTTTTTTCATTACTGCTACCCCTGCAGCTCCCCGCTTCCCATCAGCTACACCACTGTATATTAATATGTAGTCCGCCAATTTGGTCGAACCTTAAACTTCTTCTTAATCTCAGGAATGATGGCAATATCTACATCAATTAAATTAAGTTCCCGTTGAAGTTCGTAGAACATAGGTGTTTCCTTATGTGTGAGTCCTCTTATATTCCATACGCTGATTTTAAATTGTTCCGCAATACGAAGTCGTTTTTTCCTTTTATTCATAGCTGTGGTCAGCAACTTTTGATCCGTCCGGCTAGTCCTTATTTGTGACAATTTAGTATATGTGTGAATATGTCCCCTGGATATGTACAAGCATATTGAAGGGTAAGACTATGGTGGGGCTGCAACCAGGCTTAACGTCCAGCCCGATTTTCTGTCTGGGTGTTCTCCTATAAACTGGCTGTCTTACCAGACTACAGAGGCCAATTTTCCCTGTTGAGATATCCATAAGGATCTTTAATGTGTTGGTTTCTCCTTGCCTCCCACATCCTACGTAGTTGACCAATGGAAGGTTATCCGTCTTTGGGGGTAATTTCTCACCCCAAGGGTAAGAGTGTGCCCTAACCTCTACTTGACAATGACAAGTAGAGGAGGGACAGCTTATACTAGCTGTAACTCGGTCTCCAGGGCCGCGTTAGCTACCTGTAGGTGTTCCCCACCACCACCACTTGGAGGTGAGGTTGGATATTTCCTTTCATCAAGGAATGAGACCAAATGGCATTACTCATCCTCTCCAGTACTTTGGGGGACTAATAGGAAGTCCAAATATGAAAATTATGTTCAGTAAGACAATAGGTATAATTATCAACATATCCATTAATACAGAGGTTGAAGTTTCCAAAAATTCAATTTGTATAAAAGGTACAATGAGCAAAGAGCGTGATTATATTAGATGTCCCAGAAAATCAAGTACATTGTAACTCTGAGCTTCCAGAAGATATGGAACAAGTTTTGTTGCAATTAAAAAAGCAATACAAAATAACAAAAATCTAACAAATGAACAAACTGAATTCTGTGTATCCCCTTTATTAAAAGCTGCTATTTACTTTAGCTTATTTTATATTTTGCATTCAGATTACATTTAGTTAGAGTTAATTTTATATTTTGCATTCAGAGTACATTTAGTTTAGTTAATTTTATATTTTGCATTCAGATTATATTAAGTTTATTTAATTTTATATTTTGCATTCAGATTGTATTTAGTTTTTACAGACACCTGACCTTCCCTTAACTCCTGCACCCCCCTTCCATCTTAACACCCTCACAGATGTTCCAATACACGCCCTAAACAGATGGCCACCACCACCTTTACTCACATCCTGTGTTTAGGTTTTTAATTCAGTCATACATTTGGCAATGGGTTAGGAAGTCGAAACATCTGTCAGAGTTACATAAAACCTGTGAAACGTACCAAGTGTGTATATTTTTAAAAAAACCTTTCTACCACAAATGTTGAACAGCAAAGACAACCAAAGCCTACATTTGAAGCTAGACATGATAAGATAATAATAAATCGTTGTCAGAGTCTCTTATACTAATCGAGATGTTACTTCGAAATCAATACGCCCGTAAAACTAATTTTCGTACAAGTTAAAAAGTTTTTAATTTTTTTTAGATGCCTACAGTTTATAGGAATATCGAACAATATGTATTATTATGTTGCTTGAGACGCCTAGCTTTTATATATATATATAGAGATAATATTAAGTACCGTAGAATATTTAAATCACAACTTATCAGTTGTATAATAACTGGAAAACATCTTCGAATGGTAGGTATCAAGATTCACTTACCAACAAAAAAGTAAACTACGTAACTGAAGAAAACTAAAATATTTTACACAAGGATGGAATAAGCATTGGTAAAGTTGTAAAAAGTTATAATAAAACATTTGTGACAGTAACAAGCCTTTTAACGTTTAACCCACGTAGCTCCATTTCCTCATAAATTGTACTAATTTTTATCATTTTTGTTATCACTTTTTAACCTTTTTAATGCATATGAATACCCTCGAGTTTTGACTTCAAGCATAATCACAGCTATTATGTTCACGTATTTGCATGTCTGGTATTCGTGAATGTGACTTTTGGCGTTACGAATGTCACCATTCGTGAATTGGAACATTTCAATTCCAATACGTGGATATTGGAACTGTAAGACGTACGGTACTGCAAAGTTATTCATTTAACATTTACCATTATTTGTATTACTTATTTTAAATGATTCTGCTCGAATTTTTTTGCAAGAGTTCTTTTATAAATAACTAGGATATCTGTCAATGCGATATTAGTATTTACGTCATTCAGAAACTGTAGTTTCATTCGTGAATGAGTGTCTCAGTTCACGATCCCTTATTATTGTCAGAGGAAGGACTCTGAAGCATGTTGAGCGTACGCTGATCCTATTGGTCAATGCACACACTTTATACACCTCGGCTTTCCTTGTCTCATCCAAGAATGTGCATTCATATTGTACAGCAGCATAAAGCCGAAAGCTAAATAAATGAATCTTATACGGTCGATTTTAAGTTGAATAAAGTAGTAAGTCCTTTAAGTGTAAAGAAGGCGTATGTTAACAAATTTATTCCTGTGTATAAATGTTGGAATATCTTTTAGCGAAACCTTTAATTTTCCGTCACATATTTCTAACTAAAACAAAATCTACCAAGACAGTAATTTAGAACACTATGATATGTGACATATCATGATATATTTAGTATTAATAATAATACTACAAAAAGAACGCAAACGGACTTAAGAAAAAATAACGAACTGTGTGAAGGGAAATAGTAAAGTAGACGGAGTGACAAAATTGTTCATTCTTTGTCGGTAAATCACTGATGTTTTCACTTTTTCCCATCCATTCATCTTGTGTAGATAGTTAGTCATTCCTCACAATTCTAAGGAATGTTAAAGCTTAATAACCATTGACGAACAGTTGGCACTATACGCTGAACCTCAATAAAATTTAAAAGGACAGATTTAATTTATGAAAACCATAACTCTATAGAATCATGTTTTGGTGTTCTCTTGTTTTCTTTTGTGTTTTTAGCCTTTTATTTCCAACATCGTGACCCCCGCCGCAACATGTTTCTCATAAATGACATCACATTCAGAAATACTAAACGTGAGACCTAATACTTACTTGAAACTACCTAATAAACTACTCAGGCACCTCTGAAATATGTCACACAGAGTCTATAGTTTGCCATGTAAAATTTCTCCACGTTTAGCAATATAAAAGGAATTATTTCAACTAACTTTAGTGAAACAATTATTTACGCCTCGTTCGTAAGTAGTTTAATAGTAGTATATACAGTCAGTGCAATCCACCAACACCGCCGCTGTGTATATGTATTTATTTGCCTCTCAGTAACTATAACGTCTGTGTAATTCTAACCGCGACAAAAACAATATTCATCAACGGAAACGAAATGTCACTATGGAAGTGTATTACATAGTGTTATAAATGTAATTTATAGTGCAATGTAATTTAGAACACCTCCGCTAGGGATCGGTGAACAGACGTTCTATAACTTTACACTCTACTCCAGTGGCCTCAAACAAATGGTAGATAGATGTTTCTGTTAATTGAAATGTGTGTAGTCATATAATTCATTATTAAAGTAGAAACGTGTAGATTGTAATTCTGTTTCATTTGAAATCCATAAAACAAAAAATTCAATAATGTAGTTTTATTATGTTTGATAAAATTATTTTTTTATCACCATAAAAATAGTAGAGGTCTAATAAATATAATACACCTTGCAAAGGCTTCCCCATAAACCAAGGGCTAACCATAAAATTTGTATACACTACAATAAACTACGAGCATAATATGTGGATAATGTGGGATGAGAGAACGATTAAAATTTTACATTAGACAGTACAGAAAGAGAAAAAGAAAGTTGGAGAAGAAAGAAAAATATAAGACAAATTGAGAAACGCGTAGGAGAAGTAGCGGATTTTAAAGAAAAACGTGTCTTGGAAAAATGTAGCTGAAGAAATAACGGAGATATGGGAAAGCTTTCACTGTGGTCACTTGATTGGTCTCTATCATTGTAAAACACAAACTATTAAACACGTACAAGAAAAACTGGTTTTACGAATTGTTGATTGTGAATTTGGCTGATTGTGTTAATGATCCTACACCCTTGTTTGCACGGATCGTGATCTTATAACAGTAGAATAAATTATTAATCACCAGGGAAATCGAAGCTCATAAATTTTAATAGCATACCTTAACAATACAAAGTGTGATGTTTAAACCTGGTACGCTTTAAAACTGACAAAGGACATCTTACTTACTACGTAAAATGAGGCATTTAATCAACTCAAAAAATTTAAATAAATTATAACACTTCTAAAATTGTTTTCTTCTTATTTTTAATCTTATCAATTATTATAAATTTACCTGCTGTATCAAATATATTTGACATCAATTATAACGTCTCATCGTTATAATATCGGGAACCTGGTTAATTGGGTCAGGTCAATTAAACAGGCTGCCATAATCTTAACAAATTCATAAATAACTGGAATGTAAACAAATGTTAAATAGGATCCCGTGAATTGAGGAATATTGACAGGGGTTTGTAGATTTATTCACTCACCTTTATGGACCATGACATCTCTTTATTACATAAAGTTTTAACATCTGCGAAGAAATTTAGTAATGAGTATATTAAAAATAAAAACATTTGCACCTCTTGTACAAATAGAATTAGAGTAATTAATGAGTTAACATAGCTTGTACTGCCCTCGGATCCGAGTAGTTTGTTTCAGTATATGATATTAAAATTATAATCTTTATTTCGTGCCATCTGAAGAATGGGCTTATTTAACTTTAACGGGTTATATTCATAAAAGCCTTAAACTTAACACATATTATTACTAAGCATGAAATTACAATTTTATGGTAATTAAGTCAGTCTTTCGTGTTTTACTTTACTTTCATTGGTTAATTAAGTGTCTATCATGTATTATTTTAAGTTAAGTTCTGAACCACGGAAGTTGAACTTCCGTGTTACCTGTGTGTAACATCGTCGGCGAATCGGCGCGTCTATCGGTTGTGCAGGGTGTGTTGGAGATCTGGCTATCGTGTTTTAGTGAAATCTGCTGTCATTCCTAAAGATGAGTCGTCTGCTGGGTCTGTAGATTCTTGTGGTAGGTTTTGGGTTGTAACTTTTACTGGTATTCACATTGTTGTACCGCACATATTACTCACGGTTAACAGTTACATGTTAAAAGTTTAACATCACATTTAGGTGATGTTAGTTTGTTACAGAGATGTCATTGTCATACACTCACGTCATTTACGACATGTTTACATCATCTGGCTATCTCACACAAGCTTCTCCTCGTTTATAGGTTTTTATATTGCCTACATACTTTTGTACGCTGTATCAGCAGCGGAGTCTGAGATACAACTGAATTGGCTAACTATAGGGGTGAAGAGGCTGTCCGCGCGCGGGTAGCTTCTTAGCGTAAAAGTAGTTCTCACTTATTATTAATTATTTTCCTTTAATTCACTTACAACTTAATGACATCGCTATTTACTTTGATTAATCTTTTATGTGACTAGGGGTAGTTACGGATTTATTTAGTTTCTCAAATCTAATTTTATTAACTGCTACATTAGCAAATCGGCAGGTTACTACCGGTTTGGGGCATGGAGAAGGTTCATTCGTACCTTATTAAAGCTAATATTAGTATTATAAAAAATTTTTTTTTTAATTTTGTGGGATTTAGGTTTATTAAATCGTCACACAATTTGCATTACTTACCCGAGCAAATAAACTAAAATATCAAATAAACTTTTACCCGCGCATACACTTTTGCATTTTAATTTTGAATTTGGCATGAAAGACAAAAACATTGGTAGCATGCCAAATGGGGCAGCCACAAGGATATTTTTAAAACGTTTTCGACGTTAGACAATGACTTTAGAAAGTTAAACTTATAAAGGGTGAGCCACGTGTCATAATTGTCTGACTGCAACGGAATGTTAAGGACACTCCATGTTACTGATAGTTATTTCATGACGTTTGTTACTGAAACTCAACAAGTTTGAAATAAAGTGTTACAATCAAAAAGTAAAGAAGACAGTAACGAAGTAAAGGCAATGGGTTAGACGTGTTTCACGGCAGTTGTGTTTCTCATTAGGTTACCGAAAATGCCATCGTTCGTCATTCGGTACACGACATCAACAACCATGCATCATCATTTATTTGTGTATTTGTATTGCCGTTTGTGATCTCGATACACGGTTTTCACCTCAACGTGTTTCACGCTTTTGTGTGTTGAAACTGTATTCTTTCTAGATATTATGTTCACCTAATATATATTCTGTATACACTCTCATACGAGACAGCCTATTTGAAACGTATCCGGACCTAGCTTCTTTTGACAAAAAATATATTGTCTTTTTCAAATGTTGAGCAAGCAGTTCTTTAAATTCTAAGCTTTTATATTCCTCTAAGACATGCTCTTCTACTTATCCTCTATTTCCCTCATCAGATCTCCATTATATGATACCTTCTAGTGCGGTTGTACAAACTTTCAGTTGTTTTCACAATTTAAGGAATCATGTTTCCATAATAATGTTTACTATTATTATAACATTGTCTAGAACAGGATGTTTAAAAATAGTAGCAAATATTTGTATTTTTAGCACCATATCATGTAGAAATATCACGCTGTAAGACGAAATTGAAAGCCCTTTATTGGAAAAAGGGTGGTTGCTGATAATTAAATAATTAATCATTGTATATTCTATAATTAAGTATCACACATTAATTATTAGGTTCGGATGGGTCTTAGGTCAAAGGTGGAGACAGTGATACGAAATAAAATAAATTTGTGCCACAACACAAATGTTTGTGAACATTAGGGATTGAAGTAAGAAGAAGCATACAATTATTTAGGTTTTATGAAGTAACCGTGCAACCGGAAGGGGATGAGGAGAAGGACAAAGAGAAGAAGAAGAGGAAGAGGTAGATGAAGAGGAAAAGGAAGAGGAGAAAGGAATTTTTATTTTTCTACAGTGTATTAAGTATGCAACGAATTATCACCGTTTACCAATGTTACTTCAATATATATAAGCGAGACTTACAGCATTCAACTGACTTCTTTTGTACATATGACAGTCGCATGCATCAAAATGTTCTAATATCATGTGAGTACTTAGAAATTAAGTAATCATAATAATAGAGACATAGCGATTAGAAACAAGCCGCTTTGTAACCCAAGTACTGGTGAATAAAAATGAGCAATATTTCTCGTGGTTTTACTTTATTTGTTACTGTTAGTATGTAATTAATTCGATTTGTTTAATTCAAGTAAAATCAATCAATACGTCCATTGCTTAGCAGTGCGTTACATATTTGGTCACCTTTTATTTCATTACCTAACACAAGTAGTAAGAATCTGTGTCACTGCAACCAAAGTGTCAGTGTTCAAAGTGTCGGTCAGACACTAATGATAAACGTCAACGAAACGATTACAACACGCTGTTTTATTTGTTCCTATGATTGGATTCAAGAATTTCAATACTCAAAAACTACTCCTATTAAAATTTATTGAAAAAATATATAAAGTTCAATTTTATTATTGCTTATGTTGTGACAGTACATTGCGGTTAAAATGTTTGAAACACATCGTATTACACAAATTGCATGTTACACACACGAAGTATCAAAATACTGAACACGAATTGAATAAATTTAATTATACTCTTTGTACAGTTGAAGATCAAATATTTGCATCTTTCGAACTGTAATTCTTTGACAATCCCATAATAACCAAGGATAGATATAATAAGGCCTGTTTGAAAAGAGAGTAATGGGCAAACATAAATTAAGAAATCGATTTAAACATTCATTCTGCTCCTCTAAAAAGGTTCCGCAGGTGCGTTTCACCTATTGCTTGACAAAATGACCCTTAGGAAGCTAATACACCTCATATAATAAGTGGTTTCTTAAAAGTTTTAAGATCTGAGGGACATCACAAAAAGCTTAAATTTAGCAATCAGCTCAAAGTAAGTTTTTATACTTTTATTATATGTTACACAAAGTTCCGAAAAAGTTTATGGTTCGACGATTCCATGTCAATTCTACAACTTTAATAGCAACATAAAAATTACTTTAAATGCTGCTTTGTCACAACTGTAATATACTGGTTGTTTCCATTAAGAATCTCTAAGAATCCTGAAAGAACTAGAATCTAAGAAAGGCGACAATTTATTGTAATTTTGGTAGAAGTGAATATTTTAAAATATCATGCACATGCTTTGTTTTAATATGCACCTTTACGTAACCGCTTTAGAAATGCCCTCTGACGAACAGTTTTCTCATTTTCCTTTGAAAATAATTTTTGTTGTTTGTTTGAAAATAGAGACTCAGATTTGTTAAATCTGTCCTTTAAGAAAGCAATTTTTGTTCTCACAGAAGTTAATTCCTGCATAAACTTTTTAAATTGCTTTTTCAAAGCACGCACCTCTTCAGACTCGATCCTAATTTCTACCACTTCTGAAATATTATTCACACTGGTGTTAGGTTAACAAATTTCATTAAAACATGACTCTTGTTTTCTATCCAATATTTATTATTTTTATCGCCACCTCTTCCGAAACTGTTAGTAAAATTTTTACTTCTTCTGGATTCCCGTTTCTGAACTGTAGTAGTTTTTTTACTACAGTTGAAAAAACAATTTTTGAAATTTTAATACGTGTTTTAAACAACTAAAAACCCGTTATTTTGAACAACTAAATGCATACAAAAACCAAACATTTATAAATTCAATTTGGTCGCACATGGAATAAATACAGAACATGAATTCCTAGACATCAACAACATGACACTAAAATACACCGCACAAAGAAAAAATAATGAATATATGGGAAACCCTACACATATATACACTTAGACACAAGCCAAATACAAATCAACACTCAGACGATACACTTTTTAAAACACTAAACATTGGAAACACTGAAAGTACAAAAATATATACCACGCTTATACACAATAACACCAACCAACCTGAATAATCGAAAACCGACAGAAATCCATAGCAACACCCAATTTGGACACAAGTAGTCAACTAGACACAAAACCAAAATGGCTGTGGATGGACAAACTATTTGAAGCCCGAAACAAGTTAGGAAAAATAAATGTGCGTCTACACAATATAAATTACATATAGTAGAACTACCTGTATTTATATACACGACCAAACAGAGAACACAGTTTATAAGACGAAACAAGCATTAGACACAACAGGAAGGGGTCAATACAAACATTTCACTATGTTTATTCTCACGTAGACTTTCTCGGCCGGTGTCCATTCTGTATTTGAAGTCTTCTTCCGGTAAGACAAAGTTTGACGCATATTACAATGGGTATCCTTAAGTTGTCTGTGTCAGCCTGAAAATACCAGTTGTACTGCGGCTAAAACGTTGTATTACAAGATATTTTCCTCTCGGTCCGTACCGGAAACGTTGTATTACAAGACATTTTCCTCGTGGTCCGTACCGGAAACATTGTATTACAAGATATTTTCCTCGCGGTCCGTACCGGAAGAAGACGTCAAAACAGAATGGATACGGAATGAAAGTTATTCAGGTTTTAACACTGCAATTTCTTTGTGAACAGTGACTTGACATGTCGTGTCAATCACCGAATCTGTTTCTCCTAGGCCGAGTCTAGACGTCAACAAACAAAGGTTACATGTTCCGGAGTATATAGTGCTTTGTGTCTACGTTAAAGTTTTACGATTCAGGTTGAAACGTAGTAATGCATAAACGCATCATAACTTGTTTGAATAAGTAACTTCAGTAACAGCCTTGTATATGAATACCACAGATTATGTGTGTGTGTGTGTGTGTGCACGCGAGCGAGACGATGTCTTACATTACTAGATTGAACAGTCAGACGTATAAAAAATTATGTGACAGTAAAATATTTCATTAGCGTCAGACAAATGCAAAATGAGATTCGATTACAGACACGTTGAAAACTATCTCTAAAGCAGAGACCGATTAACGAGTTCTCCGCTAGTCTCGTCGGTTGTCAGATACTTTAATGAAAAGTTAACAGTATGGTTGTGATAGTGTCTACATGTATTACAACAAAAAGAGGTTTATCTTTTGCATACCTCACTTCAATAATAGACGTTGATGAATCTCGAGTCTTCTTTATTGTAAGTAGTTACTTCAACAGTTATAGGGGGTTCGGTAGGTGATTTTCTTAAAAAAAATCTTTTTTTTATTACATTTTCGTATTTTGCCACTTTTTAGGATTAATTTAAGCCCTCCCTCATAAATGTCTGACAAGTACAACAAATGTTATGTCACTTTATGTAGAGGAGTGTCAGGGATTTTCATTGAGATTTCAGTGCACAGCGCGAGTACAAGATCATTTTTACTCCATAGCGAACACATTATCTCTCTAGCATTCGTATTTTTACTCAAGTATACTGTATGTGTATAGTATGTAATAGTAAGTTTTATTGTTGTAGTCTTTGTTCAGTTGGCTAACCTGATGTTTTAAAACAGCTGTAGTGTTAGTTCTGCTTTTAGGTTATGTTGTCTATCAGCTAAGATTTGTGTTGTGAGTATTATCGTGAATAGTGGTTGTTTTTTACAGTTGTAATTTATATTCTACCGAAATGACTAGGTCTAAAAGGGTTTTTAAGAAAAGGAGAAATGTTGGAGTACCAAAATATAGTCCTACCGCTACTGGGAATGACCAAACAACTGCTGCAATTGTAGGCCTAAATGTGGATGGCATGCCAAATGTAAGTCCATCACAAAGCAAGAGTGGAGATAGGGAAAGTTATAGTGAGTTCGATGCAAAGAATGTGTATGATTTAGTAGACATAGAGTCATTCTTGAATATATTATTGACAATTTGTGCCTGTAAGTCATGTGGTGATGAACTAGCCTACAGCACAAATAGGTTATGCGGGTTAGCAACGAGCTGCAAATTGCACTGCACACAATGTGACTTAGATGTTAGTTGTACTAATTCTGAACAAACAAGGGGAACTAATTTGTATGAAATAAAAAGTAGGTTAGTATATGCTTTACGAACTATTGGGAAAGGACAAACATCAGGTACAATAATGTGTACTTGTAAAGACAAGCTAGAGGGTGTACATGAACAAAAATGTAAAACAAATTTCATAGGACCTAGTGGTGAAATGGAAGCGCATGGTGCACTAGAAATTTTTAGGAGATCTGAGCCTGATTTTGGCATTAGGTACAACTACTATTTAGGAGACGGTGATTCAAGCGCATTTAGTTCTGTTGTAAAGAGTCGGCCATATGGAGACCAATATACTATTGAAAAAATGGAGTGCTGTGGGCATGTGCAAAAGCGCATGGGTACTCGCCTTAGAAAACTAAAACTAAAATTAGGAAAAACAGTTCTTTCCGATGGAAAAACTATTGGTGGAAGAAATCGACTAACCGACGAACGCATCTTGGCTGTCCAGAAATATTATGGCTTGGCGATCAGGAGAAACTCTGGACAGTTGGATAATATGAAGCAAGCAGTTTGGGCGGAATATTTTCATTTATTATCTACCAACGAAAACCCGCAACATGGACTTTGTGAAAAAGACGAAGAGAGTTGGTGCAAATACCAGCGAGCCATTGCTAAAAAGGAGCAATACGATCACCTTGAGCACATGCACATACCAAAAGTGATTATGAGTAAAATTAAGCCTATTTTCCAGGATCTAGCAGACCCAAATTTGTTGAAAAAATGCCTACATGGAAAATCCCAAAATCCAAACGAGTCGGTAAACGCGGTAAGTTGGTCGCGATTACCAAAAACTGTATTCGTAGGACTGCAAACCATGGAGTTTGGGGTTTATGATGCCATTTTAAATTTTAATAAAGGAAATGTAACAAGGTGTCTAGTTTAAAGGAACTTGGGATGTCTGTCAGCAAAAGCACAGCCTCAGTTATGAGTCAACTGGACAAAATACGTGTGCAGAGGGGCGAGCGTATGCTTTCCAAGCTCCTGAAAAAAGCAAGACAACGCCGTGAAAGTGCTAAAAGAAAGTTAGAAGAAGCTTTTCTTGAAGATGAGGATCCAGACAACCCATCCTATGGTGCTGGAATGTACTGAACTCATTTTATCATGTAAGGAATAGAATAATAAATCTTTATTTGCGTTTTCCCGAAAACTGTGTTTTTTTGTATAAATGACCCGTTTTATCAGAAACTACAAAAGATACAGCCATAAAACGTTTACCACATACTCTTGTAGTACATCTACAAACATTAACATAAGCGTTTTGAGTTGTATGTCTTAGTTTTGTTTTTACCGCCAAAAACATAAATGTTTTTCAGGTTTTTATTCATACAATATTATAAAAATCATAAAACCGTTGTAACGTCTTACCTACGTTACAATTCGGGAACCTGGTTAATTGGCTCGGGTCAATTAAACAGGCTGCCATAATCTTAACAAAATCATAAATAACTATTAAGTACACAAATGTTAAATAGGGTCCCGTGAATTGAGGGATCTTGACAAGGGGTTTGGTAGATTTATTCACTCACCTTTTGGACCATGACATCTCTTTATTACATAAATTTAGCAATGAATATATTAAAGTTAAAACATTTGTACCTCCTGTACAAAGAGAATTAGAGTAATTTAGTACTGAGTTAACATAGTTTTTCTTTTATTTATACCCTCGGATCCGAGTACTTCGTTTCAGCATATGATATTACATTTATAATATTTATTCTTGAGTTATCTTAAATACGGCTTTATTTAACCAAAAATTATTTAAATTAACGCATGTTATTGCTAAACATGAAATTACATTTAATTTAATTAAATCAGTCTTTCTTGTTTTACTTAACGTTCAGTTTTTTATCTATTTAGAGTTTATCATACAATATTATACTTCAAGTTTTGAACCACTGAATTCAAAGTTCAGTGTCACCTGTGGGTATCATCCTCGGCGAATCGGCGACTCTCTCGGTTGTCCTGGTGTCTTGTAGTTTTCTTCTGAAGATCAGGTTTCTGTTGTTGGTGAAGTTCGGAAGTCATTTTAGTCATGGTGAGTCCTGGTTCTCTCCTTTTTTAATAAGTTGTAGTAATCGCTTGTTGTTTTGGACTTTTACACAAAAGTTTTATTCACTTGTAATCACGTCACATGTTGATTTAGTTATTGAGTTTCACATTATAATTTTACCATATTTCTAATTACATACACTTTATTGTTTAGATTCCCAGAGATGTCATAGACGCTCAATTCTCATTCACACTCACTTGTTCACTACATATTTACTTTAATTATACTTGTAGATTATATTCGCGGTTCACATGTTGTTTAAATTTATATTTAGTGCCGCTACATCTCAACTGTGAGTTTATTTACTTCTGAAAATATAATTATTATACCGCATCTCGGCAGTATGCTGTTTACGCTTCGACCGCTCCATTGCAAGTGGTTTATTAGTTAAGGGGTGAGAGTCGTAATCTCGCTTCACTTACTATTCAGCATAAAAGTAGTTCCATATTCGATTAATATTTACTCGTTTATCCTCTGACATATTTAATTATACTACGGTATCTCTTACTTATTATTTTATTATTGTACATCATTATGTTTTTTATCAAGTTCCGATTTAATACAATTATTAGTCATATTCACGGGTAATTATGCGTGTTGATTCCGGTTTCGGCAGGTTAAAGCCGGGTTAATTATTAAGGGGTGTTATCGCAATTTTATTATAGAATTCTTTTTGGTTTTAAAACTATTTATTATGGGTATTATGGCGGGGTTACATTATCATTTTCATTAGGGGTTTATGGTCTGTTTTAATGTGAGATTTTAAATTATTTTAAATTTCTTTTATTTCATTTTTTTCCTCTTTTAAAATCGTCACACCGTAGGAGAGCATAGAAAAAAAAATCCCTGTGTTAAAGTTCTAAGAAATAGTCATAGAAAAGCCATGAAAAATTTTAACTGGATATGTTCAGTAGTTTCCGAAAAAACGGGTCATCAATGTGGCAAATTTAACATGGGTAATATAGGGCCTACCGAACCCCCTTAAATAACCGTATCTTTTGTTAGGTTTACTTTTCTGGAAGACCCTGTATTTTGTCTAACATCCTGCACGCTCCTCTTGCTTTTCACAGTCTCCCTTCTACCCCATCTACCCTATTTGTCATTAACCATTTGCCCAAACAACTTAATCCTATCACTTAATACTGAATCTCATATGCCTACTTAATAGTCTGTATAGAAGTAGATTATCAGTTTGTAATTTTCAATAAAAATTATCTATTATCTAAACCTGCCCACTGTGTTACAAACAAATTTATAAAATAATTTGTGTTACATCGATAGAAGGGAATAATTATCAATTACAACCACGAAAGATTGCAAGTGATTCTTAGATATAACTTAATATCATTTTTTAAATATAAGCTGTCATCTGTTTCATTACAGTTAATAAATTCTATTTCATAAGTGGAAATAGACAATATTTAAGAATGGAACCTGATAATCAATTCAGAGAAATAGAATATATTGAAATTGAAAAAAATTTTTTAAGTAAGCTACCTGAAGCCGAATGAACGCCAACGAAATTAGACAACTTGGTCTGTATGATTCTCCGTTGATTCTCCGAAAAATGCAGTGGGTAGCAGACTGAAGTTATAACCATGAAGGTTTTTTTTTAAATTATCTTATGCAATTAAATATCTGGGTACTGTCTGTGGTCAATTCCCCTACCACATTTGCGTGTCAGATGACACACAAATTATAGCACATTGTAATTTTTTTTAAATCAATAAAAATTGAAGAAACATATTCTTATACTGCCAGTAAAATTATACTAAATACGTCACAATATAAATATTTAGGAATAAAATTTGAAACTATGAAAAACAAGGGATAGAAATACTGTTGAAAAGGGTAAGATATGTCTAAAACAAGTTATTATAGAGTAAGGTAAGGTAAATAAACCAACAAGGTTATGAAAAATCACAGAAGTAATCATATATGCTTACAACGCATAATAAGTAATTAATGCATTACAAGTTATAAGAAATTAATAATAAGAAAAGGTGAAAAATAATGTAACGACGGAACCCCATAGAACAGAGGAGAGCATATTCCAACCGTCCCGCCGCTAGTCGAGCAAGCGTAGCTTCAGTTAAGGCGGCACACAAGTACTTTCCAGATTGTTCTGGGGAGCACTTGAAATACGCATTACGCTGCAGTAAGGATGGAAAGTTGTTATCGAACCCCTGCGCTACCTATAAAAGCCACAGTTCAGTTGGCTTTGTCACTTCAGTTACGTAGAGCGATTTCCCATTGGGGATCGAGTGGTAGTGGAAAGTGTTTACTGTGTTATAACTAGTGTGGAACTCTGTTACTCGACATTGTTATTAGGTGTGGACAAATTTAACTTAAATTATTGTACGAATTGATTATAAATTGTTATTTGTCATTAATTAAAGCCGGTAATTAGTGATTTTATTGGTGTCTGTATTTTGTTTCCACTGTATCATATGACATACAGTAACAATACGCGTAACAATACCGTCGTCGTCGTATCGTCGTAACGATACTGGAAAAGGCGTTTTAATAGATTTATCGGACAATGGCAGTTGAGAAATGTAGAACAAGTTTTAACATAAAGGAAATATTGAAAATAATCAAATCGAAATTTTAAGACGATATAGACAGACTTAATATATTAAATGGAAGATGGTTTACAAGCGAACCGATATCTGAAAGTAAGGAGACAAGTTGTACAATAAAAACCGCAAACTGTAAAAGAACACGGAGGAAGCAATACGCGTTAGAGAACTGACGAATCACGTTTGCTTGGGGAGGCAACAGTTAAAACTGTGATGCATGAAACGGTGTTAAGTGTAAAAGTGAGCGCTTGCTATAATAATAAAGGAATTAGCACTTTAGTGCTTACGCAATAACATTGCATTGTGTAAGAATGAATACCGACGCTCACCGAACACTTCGCAGGGTAACAAGTGTTGAGGGGATAATTAAATAAACACTGAGACAGCATACAACAGAGAAAAGAAAATAGTGTTAAAGAAAATGCAGAACAAAACAAAAAGAAATGAACTCTGGGGAGCGGCGGTGCTCAGTGTTACATAAAATTAATTCTGTCGCATTATTGCATTCCGGTTGTCGTGAGCGTCAGATATCAGCAGCGCAGTCTCTGAGCCCCTGGTTCTGCTTTTAAACGCATCACTGCAAAGTGTTTGAATTGCGACTAACGGGAAATGTATTATTAAAGTAAATACATTAATTTTCTCGTTTTTTTAAAGTACTTTTTTATGGCTGTGAGAGGTGATGATAAGTGGTGAGGCTAAGCTAGCAAGTATGGCCCTCTAGAATCTCACTCGATTCCTGGAAAACGTTTAAAATTTGTCAAGTATTAAATTTATCGCCTTCTACTTTGCTATTCACGTATGCAAATTTGATTACAGAGAAGATTAATGTGACCCCTACGAAAGAAATATGAACACTTAACTCTTGTAATTTGAAGTAAATTTATTGTTTGTTTAATCCGTCAGCAATTCCTTACAATCGTTCATTGCATCACGGGAAAAATTAAAAACGAATTCAAAAACATAATTCAAAAATAGAAGTATAATAACTTATATTTTTGAAATATTTATTTGCCAGTCCAAAGGAAGGAGTAGAGAACTAGGCCAAAAAGAATCTGGAAAGAAACTGGAAAGAAAGAATACACAACAGTATGAGAGAAAAGACCCTAAACTATAAAATAATTGCGGCAAATAGAGATTTAAATCGGAAAATGACTTGTTACTTTCCAAATTTACGTACTTATATTGATGAACAAGTTGGCGAGTGTATGTAAATTTACTTCCTAAAGTAAAGCCTAATTTTCTCTGTTTTTAATGTACATTATTGGAAAGTATTTTGTATTATATTGCTCATTTAATTGTCGAACATGTTTCTCGCGGTAGTATACTTAGGTTTAACTGATTTTCAAAAGAGATTTAAATTATTTTTTTCCACATATTGCCACTATGAATGCACATACAATACAAGAGGAATATTGTACATTGGTTGTCGAAGATTTTAATCAATATATTGCTCAAGTGAATTTGAAAGCAAGTATTTTTTAACTTTAAAAAGACAATTAAGCAAGGTGATCCAGTTACTCTTACAGTAAGAGTATATTTGCTTGTCTTCTTTTTTCCTTGTTTTGTTTTTTTGTCTATGGATCGTTTCACAAATGCATCTGAATCTTGGTAACGTATTTTCTCAACTCACAAAAGGTACGTAAATGGAATATAAAATTATAAACTTAATATCCTAATAATTGCTGATGGTAAAGTCTTAAAATTGACTGTTGATGACGTTGGAATACAAAAGAATATATAAGAATTTTGTTAAGTAAACAAGAGAATAAATTAAGGAATATTCTACCAAAGGAGAAATATTGGTTACACAAAACCATCTAAAATAAGGTCTAGATTGAACTGTCAAGAGGATAACGGTTTATTTTGTAATCGCACCTTTCAATACATACTTTCAACACACCAGGATAAACTAAATTTAATATCCATCTAAGGGACCATGGAATACATGAAATAAATATAATGACAATCAAATGAAGTAACAAAATTAAGCTTGCCTAATTAGGGTTATTACACCTTAGTTAACTGATTAAGATAGACTGCCTTGTACTGTGATTATTATACTTTTACTTACATGAGAACCAGAGACTATCAGATGAAACGATCGAATTAATAATTACGTGGTAATAACCTCGATTGGCTAAATGTAAACAGAGAAAGATGATAAAACCCTTCGCTAAGACATGAGACTAATTTTAAACTAGAAAATGTTTTTTCTCTTCACTAATATGAAATAAATGTATGGACTGAAATTTACAAACGCTTTATTTATTTATTTGTTTACCTAGCTTTGCTGATTAAGATATATTAATAATTAAGGTTTAGTTAAAAGTTAAAAGAGTTACATTGACTTCTTAGTAGCTAGCTGTTAGTATGATTTTGAGTACAGCTAAGAGGTAGTAGACATGTTATTCACTTCAAGATTCCTCCTTCATTCCTGCAGCCAATTCTTCTCGTCCTTCATAAGGATTTTCAACGTTATCGTGGATCTGGCAATCTCTCTAAAAATTAGTTTATTAGTTACGTTTTGGATACACAATTTATTCGTTAAATTCTGATAACAAATGATTTAGCCTCTTCCAATCTTTTGTTTGTCAAAAAATGTAATTTCCAATTTCAACTTTCCATCTTTCATTTCGTTGTCTTGAATTTGCTTAACAATAACCATGGAATTACCACGGAACAACCAAGTTTACAGATATTCATATTTGTCTTTCTCAATTCTTCGATTAGGAATGCCCTGTGTAAGGATTTATATATCGCCTAGAAGCCAGATCTCTTTCTTTTTATGTCTTCGAGCCTAAAATTGCTTTGCACCAGTCTTCCATTGTGATTAATCTTGTACTTTCCTCCTCATTTCCTCATAAGTTTTACAATTTACATCATTCATAACTTGCTTTACATACTGCAGCCTTAGTCTTCACTTATATACTTTAACTTCTATTGTTCCTTCCGTTACCAATTTAATTAGTCCTTCATGACGCAGTGTATGCCCAACAAGTTTGACCCTTCTTCTAATTACGCTCTTCAACAAATATCTCTCATTGCCTATTACGTTCAGCACATAGGAGCCGAATAACAGATACAATATGGCAAGATAGAAAATGAATTATAAAAACATTAATGGAGGGATCTTTAATAGAATAAAAGTAAATATTGATGAAGGTAATATACTCATTTTGTAGAAGAACTAAACGTCATTCATAGGCGTATATATTTTTTATGATTTGTGTATGAGTAATGTATTTGTGTCATAATCCAAATTATTTGAATAAGGTACGAATTTAATTAAATTACAGCGAATAATTAATTTTCACTCCGTTTAATATTCCAAACTGTGTATATTTGAATGAATTAATTACGTTTGTTACAAGACAACGATATCAACGTCAGAGTAGCTTGGTAAACTTTCTCTGTAATCGAAACCACGGCAAACAATAATCAACGGTTGAAACAAGCTATCTCTAAGGCAGTGCACTGTATGTAAATGAAGCAGACTGTATGTAATTTAAGCATCTTCATTAGGGTGAGGTAGCGTAATGGTGAAATTCTAAAGTGCGATTTCTGAGTGACATCTTTCACGTTATAAAAAATATTACTTAAATATTATTGTAGAACTAATGCGTTTACTAATGTTTATTATTTCCTTTCTAAGAATATTTAAATTAACCTATTTTAATTAGTGTTCTAAACCGTATTTTTACGAGGATCACGTGGACAGGTGGCTTACAAGGAAGGAATTAACTTTTAGTCTTCAGAGAGGTGGATAATAACAATTTTTATGAAACATTTTGTTAAAACACACACACACACACACACACACGACTAACAATAGCTCTTCATTCTTATATAGAATTTCAAAGCATGCCAAACAAAACTAATATTAAATGCCACTAACATATTATGTAAATACGTTTGGTTACTAACTTATCTATAATGGTTCTGTTCTAATACTCCTATAATAATTCAATCTTATCGCTAAACAATTTGTATTGCAATGAAACACAGGATCCTGATAAGCAGTGCAGGCTTGTGTAATACACAGACGATAAACATTCATGTTTCAAATGGTAGTTTGTTAGGTTTGGTTTTTTGTGGTATACGTTTTGTATTTTAGAACGGATAAGTAATTAGGCTTAGTCAAACTGTGTATTATTTTATGTGTTATTTATTCATGTACTATGTCAGTGGAAATGTGCGCGCGTGCGCGAGTGCTAAACGTTTTCCCGTCTGTGCGTGATATAATTATCGAATCGTTGTGACCCTTGAACTGAACATAAACTACTATATTAGCTACAGTTCCTGTATATTTCCTAAGCTTAAAATGACGTTAAAATATGATTTCGTTAAAGTATAAAGCTCGTTGTAAAACGCATTTCTGCGTGAGATAAAGGCATTCAGAGATAACCATGCAAATTCGATGCACTTTACGGCATGAAACACTGCCGAGTCGTGTGCAAATGTGACTTCCTTCCACCAATAAGAAGCTGGAAGGCAGTCGAAATTTTCTTAAGCCTGTGGCTGCACAGTTAGTTCTTCTCATCTAGCTATCCCGATCGGAACGTGCAATTCTTGTACAAGATTTTTCGCTTGCAAGAATTTGTTAAGTCTTTTCGGCGGTAGTAACGAGTGCGAACGCTCAGAACTGTTTGTTTAATATTGTTATTGTAACATAGCGTGTATAAATAAGTGAACTTAGACTGTGTTACTGTGTTAGGTATTCTGCAGTACCAGTAGTATTTCATAATTTACTTATTAATAAAATATTATCATCAGTAGTTTACGCGTGAGTGGAAGATTTCCGCATAGGGAGGTCTGCTGACCGTGGTAGACTCAGTGTTACGCGTGAACACTTGAAGATTCCGGATTGGTATAAACCTAACATACCGTTTCTAAGTAATACCCACTGTGACCTGAGATACTTATGAATTATAAATACTGTATAAAATTTCAGAAGTAGTATCCCTAGAACCGTTGTTCGTGTGGGAAGCGTTAGTGTCAACGTTGGAACTCCAGGATACCAGCCCAGCTGGCAGCGTCACCAGGGTGAACCATCTGTCATCGTACGCCACGCCTGACGACTCCACGACACAGCAAAGCCCCCCCCTTTCCATCAACATCGCCGTGGGAATCATCATATATGTAATGTACCACAACTCGTATATGAACAATAATTAACACTTTAAAAGACTATATCTGAAACACTATCATTATTATGCTTGTCAAATATATCTTATAAACAATTTCATATGTCTTGTGTGCAATAAATAATCTTAAACCCTCCAATATAGACTTTTGCATTAAAACACACATACTACCATATCCTGTGCGCCAATAGTTAAGTTATTTGTGTTGTCGGAGTATATTAATTACATATAGGCCTACTCTACACGCAGAATACAGTTATAGCCTGACAAAGTAAACACCTACCGTTTTTAAACTCTGTACAAAAATAATAATAAATTTAATTATTTATAGTTAATATTATATGACACTCTTTAAATTCTTAAATTTATTATAAATTGTATAAAATTTTGACTTTAATTTATTATCGTTTCTGAATATATAAATCAATGTAAAAAATGTTTTTATTTGATAGCTGTGTAGTAATATCTGTTCTTTAAATTCTACATTTGTGTATTGTTTTCTATGTTTTTGAAAAATAAATGCACTTTTAAGCTGAAGAGAAATTTGACTTTACTGTGGCCATTTAGATTAACACAATTTGGTTTTATGTTTAACAGTTTGTGATATGTATGCTGTAGTTAAAGTTGTTATTGTTACTATTTATTTAATATTTTCTCTTGAACATCTTTAAACTAAAAACTTACAAATATGTTTTGTGAATCAATAAATATGAAATTAGTAATAATTAAATTATTATTATATTACTAATAGGTTTTCTGAGAGATGCGGAGAAGTGCGAGAAAGAAAGGGATAGAGAGGAAGAAAGAATGTGGGAAATGTTGAAAGAGTGTAAAGAGAGGGTAGGAAGGTCAAGAGAATAAGAGAGGGTAGAAGAGGGTAACAGGAGTCAAAAAAGGAGAGGGCGTGAAAGAGAGCGATGCAGGGTACATGAGTGAGGAACTGTGTGATGGTAGTGCGAGAGAGGGATAGTGAGAAAGATAGACTGTGTGTGTGTGTGTGTGTGTGTGTGTGTGTGTGTGTGTGTGTGTGTGTGTGTGTGTGTGTGTGTGTGTGTGTGTGTGTGTGTGTGTGAAATGGGAACGAGACAATGACTGAGAAAATAGAAACGAAATACTCGTTATGAGAAAGGATAGGTGGTAGGTATGAATTAGTGAGAATGTGTGGGAATTAGTGAGGGATGTGAAGAGAAATAAAAAACAACAACATCGGTAAATACAACTAGCGATTATTTGATTATTTTGTCTTCTTTATTACAAATCAAACCCAGCCCAATATAAACGAGAAAAATATAAAAGAAATTAACTTAAATTGCACAATTCACTGCCAATGATACAGTTACACATTACTTACTAAACACTAGCAAGCAAGATATAACCAAGCGGATCCAATTTTGTGCTTCCCGTAATTCTATTAAAGAATTTCATCTCCCATATTCTGAGCCTTTCTTCCTTGTCTAAGCCAAAGTATTTGTCTGAGCTCATTCGTAATTGTTCCTAAAATTCGTTGTTAAGACAAAAACAAGGTTTTAATGTGATGGCAAGCTGTATTTATGGTATTATAAAAAGTTTTACCTCTTTATGATTAGATATTTGCATTGGCTTGAATAATAGTCAGAATGTGTGTGTGGGGTTACATAAAATTTATCTCACGATGAGTCACACATCAGTGAACTGAATCGCGTTTGGCAGCAGTCCCACGACCAACGACACAGTTTATGTTTCTGCGGACACACTATATTTTCTGCATATCTCACAGACACCTGGCATAATGATTTTATGTTAAATAAAGGGCTACTTTTTAGTCTAAAATGAATTCATTCAGCGAAGTATTTATAATTTTGATTGCTGTAGAAAGATTGTTATAATCTGTAATACAACTACCGGGCTGTTAGGCCTTGGTCGAACTTTATTAAAATTATCCTTGCCATATAAAAGTTAGTCCATGACACTAACCGACACAAACGATATATAAAAAATTTCAACAAATTCACAAAACTTAAAATAACAACTGTTATTCCTATAATAATAACTGTTTGTTCTGTGAATAGACGGTCGGTATCGCTAAGGGAAGTCCTATGAGTCGGGTGGTGGTCAACTATTACACGGAGATTTTGAGGAGGTTACTTTGACATCTGCACTCCATTAGCCTAAGTGTTGGTTGCGCTATGTGAACGATACCTTCGTTGTCTGGAGTCACGGCGAGGAGGAACTTCTGTTATTTCTTGACAATCTCACCATAAATTCAAGTCAAACTGGCTACGTGCTACTTTTCTTTACTGCCTATCCTAAAGTCTAGAAACATTTATAGAACCTCCAAGGTCCATATTTACAAAACTGTATTGCGGCCAGTAGTATTACATGCTTCAGAAGCCTGAACTATGATCTCAACCCAAAAAGATATGATCGGGAGTATGGGTAAGAAAGATTCTGAGGAGGATATTTGGAGGTGTACTAGATACTGGAATGTGGCGTATGAGGACAAACGCCAAATTGTACGATCTATACAATGAACCGAACAACGTCACAGCAATAAAACAAGGTAGAATTAGGTAGGCAGGTTACGTACAAAGTATGACAAAGGAAAGATCAGTGCAAAAAGTATCAATTGGAGGACCAAGAGGAAGAAGAGCACGAGGGAGGCGAAGACGAAAACGGATGGACGATATAGATGAGTAGATGAAGATATGAGATATGGCTGGGTGTCAGAAGCTGGCGAAGAGTTGCGCAGGACAGAGAGCAGTGGAGGCACGTCATTCTGGAGGCCAGGGCTCTTCATCAGCTCTTCATGCGCCGTGGAGTATTAATAGTAGTTTCTCAACAGCATTCATACAAGTATTCAGTTTAACATAAAGGAATCAGAGGGTAAGCTGACGTTCTAGTCCTAAAAAGGACCGATGGTAGCCTTGATCACAGGACTTACAAAAAAATAGACCCACATTGATCGTTACTTGCATATCATGCCTTTAACCACCATCCTCGGCAGAAGCGCGTCTTGATGGACCGAGCGAGACGCATCTGAGCCGCGTTTCCTTGAAAAGGTGCTCGAACATCTCAACTCGGCGCTGCAGCGAACGGATACTCTGCTGCAGAGGTGAAGACAGCATTGCGGGCGCGTAGAACTGGCCGGGTGGGAAGTGTCGGACGAGCCGCAGGTGGTACTGCGGTACTGCTTTCTTCCCCTACGTCAGGGGTGTGACGGGCCGTATTGGGAAGTTGCTTGAGCGGCGTGGGGTGCGTGCCGTTTACTTGCCGAAACAGACGATCCAATGATGCCCGCGATCCGTTAAGGTGAACACAAGCGACACTGGCGTCTGGGCGAGATGTCTACCGTTGCCAAGCACGCCTTGTGCAACGAAGGTCACAAGATCTTGTTTGACGAAACCCAAGCGTTGTCCTCGACTCGGCGTTGGATCTGTTTGCAGAGAGAGGCGACCCAGATCCACCGCTGATTAGATCGATGCATGAATAGATGGGAATTAGGCGTGGCGGTTCATAAAACTTTTTTCGTGTTTAAAGCTAGCTAAACAGAGATGATACAGACATTGAGCCAGGATGCAAAGCGATCAGACCGGAATACGTTATCTCAATACGATGTTTTAACATGATAATGTTTTTAGGCTGGGGGTCATTCCACAAAAATGTAACGTCATCGAAAAATGTAACGCTTCCACACTTTCGATTCCCCACAGTCCCAGAAACCTTCGGTCTCTGCCGTTATAACATGATAATGTTTGTTATATACTAAATATATTTGTTATATACTAAATATATTTGTTATATAGTAAATAATTTTTATATGCACATTATACGTTTCAAAAGCCTAAAAACATTATCATGCTTCGATGTTTCGGTTTCGTCGAAATTTCTTTAAATTTTTTGTTTCTAATAATTCATTAATATCAGTGCGTTTCAGGGGAGGCTTATTCACAAACTCATTCTCTGGCGGGACTTACTACTTCTTTTCCGCCACACTGAAGAAGGGAGTCGTGGGCACGGCCAAAAAGTCAGAATTTGTTATTTTTGTCTATTTTTTGAGTGTTTTATATATATATATATATATATATTACAACGATACATATGATTAAATGTAAGCGTGTCGAGCCCCAAGTTAACGGGCAACAAAATTATATAACAACACAATTATATATGCAGGTTGTAAGTAATTATAACAATACCAGGTGTAACTATAATAAGAGTATTAGATTTATGAGTATTTAAAAATTCATATTTATTGTTTTCTCAAAACTTATAAATAATAAAACATCGATAATAATCTTCGGTCAAGATATCACACTTTATTAAGTGTTTATCTCTTAAACTATACGGTGTTACACATATTTAAAACACTCTTACATGTTAATAATAGACATGTTAATAATCTTAATCTAGACATTTATTCAATTTGATTCACTAAAACAATAAAATTAAAATGTAATTTGAATTGAATTCTTTTAATTCAGATGTGACCTCAAATTGCTCAGTCTATACCAATGTTTAAAAATTAAATTTAAAATTATATTAATTACTTTTAGACTGGCATTTGTTTTATATTCAAAATTTAAATGATTCTTTTCTACAATGCAAATATCATATGAATTTAGTTATTTGCTTTGATAAATAAAAAAATATTATCTCAAATTTAAACTGTTTTTTTTTCTTATTTCTTTATATGCGATCGCTCGTTCTTACAACTAAATATTTATCTAAGATTCTAATATATTATTTCTAATTATAAACTTTTTCTTTGTTTTAATTTATTGTCTTTTTATATAGTCTTTATGAGCTCTTTTAAAAAAATCATTTATAAATGCATTATGCATGTCACCTCGAGTTTTGATGATCTTACGAATTATTGACGGGGTCCAGCGTTGTCCAGAGTTGGGTTTCCGTTACTCCTGGCTTGGCGTGGTCCTGGATATGTCCAGAGTCCAACGCCGTTCTCCAGCAGTGTGTGGTCCGTCTCAGAGAATTGCTATCTGCTGCAAGGTGGATCTCAATCGTCGATTAGGCGTCAAAAAACATCTCTTAACGTCCAGCATCCCTCGTCGCTCTTGTAGCTTCTCCGTAGATACTCTTTGTAGATTTAAACGGTTCCGGTACTTTACGCTTCCCGAAATATTGTCAACATAATTATTGAACGTCTTATTCGTTCGTCAATGAGACTTATAATAAATTTAAACTGTTCTGCCGACGGACAGCATGTCCGACTGCAACTGTGTCTTGAAATGAAGAGAAGAGTTTTCAGTCGAACCCTTAATTTATATCCTCTCGAGATTCCGCACCTGTTGGCTCCGAAATCATCTTGTCGAGACCTGCAGATCACATGCTAGCCCCCACTTCCGAACCTTTTTATATATTTGTAATTTTTAGCAAATAGCAATGTTTTGTACGGAATCGAGATAGCACAAATCATAGCTAATTTGTTTAAGCACTCACTGTATTAATTTGAGCGTCTCAGGGTAATTTGCGTATTTTTGGCATATTTATTTCGCACTGTCTCCCCGTAATGTGTCCTATTAACGTCATTTTCTCACTGGAGATAACTACAAATTTTACACACACTTTGGTGTCTTTGGTTTGTTTATACACTAATTAGTTTTCACACAGTGAATTAAAATAATTATTTTATTAATTACTTGGGGAGGGTAGCTGAGATTCCTGTCTGTACATGCATCACTAACACACACAAGATACACGCGTAACACACATACAATCGAGCAGGCGTTCCTTGCCTGTCGAAACAGGTTAATTTCTCCCCTAATATAACAATGAAATATTTTTACAATCTCAGACCTGTCCATTTTACCCCTAACTTATAATAATTTTACAAATTTATATTTATTTAAATCAATGCTCAATACAGCATATGGCTGTATCGTTGGAATATATATATATATATATATATATATATATATATATTTATATTATGTTAACGGGGTTGCTGTCGTGAACCAGCTTTTCGACAACAACTATAATTTTAATAATGTTGATTCACTGCTCAAGAGCGCGGCAGTTGTTTTACAGTCAAATACCGGCCGTGAAAGCCTACATTTTTTTTGAATTGTTGTTATGTTTGAAAACCATAGTTTAACTAAAACAAACAGGATCAAAGACAGAAATATGCTTTATTTTCTAACAGGCCAAAATATACTTCCAAAATATTATGGCTAAAATTATTTCTATACAGCAATTAAAAATTAAAAGTCTATAAAGACCAGAATAACCAAAATTAGTAAAAAGTGGAAACTATGTAAAAGAGATTAACATGATCAAAATATGATTAATTAATTAAAATAACATGAATAACCTAACGACTTAAAATACTAAAAACAAATACTTTTATCACTCCAAGAGCAGGATTGGTTCTAACGAAATATATATGAAGTTTGAATTAAATGCTTTATTGAATAACGAAAATATAGATAGATTTACAAAAATCCCTAACATCGGTAGACCACGGTCACTGAATAGAACACCAGAAGAATAACTGAGTTGAAATCATTTGCGAACAAAGGAAAAGGAAGACCAACAAAGTAAGATCACGAACACAGGAGAGGACTTAAAGACGTTGAAATTCGTAACTTGTATATACGTTGCTGACGAGAGATGGAAGTCTATGTCCATAGTACAGAAAGTTTAAGCCAAAGCACGGTGAGAACCCCTCAGAAGAAGAAGATGTAAATGATAGAACTAACTGCAGGTAGAAAATGTTATGAATAAGAGAGATTATGTAAGCTACACACAGTCAGACTAAGAAACCTTAATATTAAAGTAAAACATTAAGAATAAAACATAAATATAACGCATTTATCAGATTAGCTGATAGACTTGGGGGCGCAATTCAACTTCCTGTATTTGGTCATCAATGTTTTATGTGGGTGATAGGACAACGGGAAAAGCATTACTACGCGTTTAGAAAACGCATTGGTTGAAAATGTCCATTCCACTTATATTCGTCACTAATAAACTTCGTAAGTAATGCTCACAAATATATTCTCAAGATAAATGTAGCGTAAGAAATTTGTTAGATAAACATACTATATTATTAAAGTAAAATATTAAGAACAAAACATAAATATAACGCATTTATCAGATTAGCTGATAGACTTGGGGGCGCAATTCGACTTTCCCTATTTGGTCATCATTGTTTTATGTGGGTGATAGGACAACGGGAAAAGCATCACTACGCGTTTAGAAAACGCATTGGTTGAAAATGTTCATTCCACTTATATTTCGTCACTAATAAATTTCCTAAGTAATGCTCACAAATATATTCTCAAGATAATTGTAGCGTAAGAAATTTGTTAGATAAACATACCATATACACAGTGCAGGATAAAAGGGGAAAATAAATGAGGAACAGCACTTAGTACGAATGGAAGCCGAACAAAAGGAGGAGATAAAACTTTATGAAGCAGAACCGGTCGTTACCCGAAACCATTCGCGTATTGCTAAACAAACGTCTGCTTTTTTACAGAGAATACCTTGCATTTTTACTACGCTACACAGCAGTAGGCTGTCTATCTATGTAAAATATGTTTTTGGAATCGTCGTTACAAAGTATGTACATGTAAACGCCGGAGAATTTGATACGCACTAGTTGTGTTAACACTTCTATAAAACAAAGACACATGTCTTACAGCAGTCTCCCTAGCTACATATCTATCCCTTACGCATTAAGACACAACAGATAATGATAGTGACTAAGTCAAATAAAATTAATTAGTCCTACTCAGTAACAATACGCAGGCTGTAACAGGGATATGTCCACAAGTCAATACATCTTGTCTTTGTAATGAATTATTTACAAAACAACAAGGCATTTTCTTACAGACGTCAACCTTTTTTTTACTTATTTCGTATAGTGTAAGAGTGCCTGCTTTTATTAAAATTTATGTACAGAGTAGCCTACTTAGATGTATCATAGGTGAGCTAAAATCCCGCGCCGTCTTCTGTAGTGTCTGTAATCGAAATTTATGTAAATACAACATGGCTGCGATGCATCGTGAACTGAGAATAGCGGAGTTGCAAAAGCCAGAGTGTGTAGAAACGTTTGCACACCGCAAGAGATTAATGTATTATACTTTACACTTTACAGCAGATAAAGCCATAATGTTACATACATTATGTAATTATGTACATTTGCACGCGCACAACATAAACACACACACAACATGCAAATGTATGACAGTTTGGAGTCTGTATATATTACGAAAGTTATAGAACAAACGATTAAAACGTTTATCGATCATAAAATTGTTTACACGAAAAAATTATTTACTGTTCTTTTCAAAAATTGTAATAAATAAATTTCTTTTACGTTCCTAAATCTATATTTAAAAATATAGTTCTTAAAATACGCGTGACGTAACAAAATTCTGTGTTATTGAACAAAATTTATTTTATTAAAAAATTTATCTAATGGAAATTTCATTGCGAATATACTGTTAAAGCAAGTGTATTAAAATGAAAACAATTTTATGAATCTTACATTTGTATTAAATTTGTAAAAAAGTAATAGTTTTTGAAGAATACTCTAAAATCTTTGCAATCATTTAAAAGTATTAATTTCTAAATGTCTAAAAATATTTATTCATATCATACAGAATTATCGAAAATTATTATTTTTCCTGAATGCTGTAGGTTTAGGACTACTTCTGATTAGGTTGGTTGAAGGGCTCACACACACTCCTATTTTCCCCTGTTGTGCTTCTCAAGATCCTGTCTTTTTGTAGTATACTACGTTACATGCTACAAAGGTCCCAGAACTCTAGACTGCTGAATCTAACGGGTATTTAAAGAGTCCTGCTTATGCCACTTTTGACGTAATATTCACATGTTACTGTGTAACCAGGATGCCTCTCAATGCACAAGTTTCGTCTACTCTTAGGTAGACGCAACACGAATCTTATTTCTAATATCTGATACAGCAATATGTAAAAAGCATTGCGTATGATATTGATGTCGAATTGGAATAACAATACATTACATGCATAAAATTCATTTGAATTATAACAATATTTTGAAGGAGTATTAATTATGAGACTAATGTAATTTTAAAAGTGTGTTTGAATCATTATATTTCAATGATCGGTTGTTACGACGATTGTCGCGCTGGCGTTCGATATTCATTTACACAAGTAAACACCATAAACATTATTCAGGAGAAAGAGAAAGAGCACTTAGCACAGGTAGCAAGCGAGCAATAAAAGAGATGAAACTTTATGAAGCAGAACCGTCCGTAGCCCGCACACCGACAACGCACCATTGCACAGAAACATGTGTTGTTTGTTTACCGAAATGTTCTCCTACTTCGCTACAGTACGTGCCACTTATGCACATTCAGAAATATGTTATTGCCAATTTTAGTAATACAATAAAAATTGTACAATTTGAGGTAGTGAAAATGCATTAATTTTGTTGTCTTATAGCTTACCGTATGCGGGTTTATGGAAAACTTAAAACTCGACCAGCCCACACAACACACAAGTGATGATTCCTCCATTTTACACTATGTTATGAAACACAACAGTGTCATTAATTTATATATAAAAATATAAATTGTCATACGCCAATAAAAACTAAACACGTACGTACTTACTCACCAGTGTGGTAAACTCAACACATCCCTAACGTTTACATACAGGAAATAATAAAGTTAGATTACAAGTACATATACAATATAGAAAATGTTATTTCGGTACAGGTGCCTTAAATACTGTAAGTGGACAATTGTGTTTTGGTACAGGTGCTTTAGTGACACCGTAGATATTGCTGCTGGCTACAAATACAGCAACTTACGTCGCAATTAGTGAGTTTATTTATTGAGATTGGAAATCCAAACGCTAAGAGGTGTTATCAGTAGATTTTTATATCCGGCGAGAGTGCTGACAGCGGTCTAATGTAAAATGGTAACTTTAAATTATTGTGTAAGGAAGTCTGTAACAGGTGAATTCTATCTCTATGTATTGCCTACAGTGTTAATTAGGTTGGTGATATTATTGCTTGTTACTAATGTATACGTGTGTGTTAGACAGTTGTAAACTTGAAGGCGTGACATTCTCAAGAAAATAGTTAATTAGTGCCTATTGCCCGTCTTAAGGTACATAAGATATATGGAGTACATAAACATGAAGTAGAAAACGTACTTTTTTCTCAAGATTCCGAATTTTATTCTGACACTGTAGAAGTACTTATTTAGGTTACGTTTTAGGACTTGATAATAGCAGAGTTAAAATAGAGGGAGTTCTGTAAGAACATACAATTAAGTTGGAATGTTTGATCCGTAAAAATAAAAACCGAATTCCCAAGCAGGTTTTCTTGTACATTCTGTTTGGGAGAAGGAGTGTTAGATGATCCCGAGAGCTGTCGTCAGATTATTTTTCGTGAGCCTGGAACATTTTTCTTTAAACGGATTGATTGACGTCCAGTAACGTTAAATAATGATTTTACTTTCGTTATGAACTTATATTCTTCTTGATTAAGACAATTTTTGTGGGCTGAGTTAAATTCCTACGTTTAATATTTATCATAAAGTCTGCATAATTTATAAGAATGCTTTGTCGACTCTTTTTGCTATTGTTTTGCTATTTAAAGTGTTTCCCAAGTCTATTCTCGGTATCACGCCGTATTATAACGTATGAAGTAGATTACCAGTCTTTGTGCACATTTATCGCTTAACGTATAGTTGTTCTACAATTGGTAGATTGGTTCGTTTTTCCTAACCAACATATGTAAGTCTAGCAACTTTGTAGATGTTACCAACATTTTCTTTTAATCAGTAACCTACATCAGTAATAATTTCTGCCCACATGTATGTACATGTAAAAAGGAAAAGGATGTGGAATGTTGTTACATTATCAAATTATTAAATAAGCATTTTACACTTTCGTATAAATTTAAAATGAAATTTATGACAAACAAGTCAAAGAATTTTTGAAATGTTATTTAAGGTGAGATAAGCTTACGGCGTCATCTTTAAGCTTACAATGACGATGATTTACAATAACAAAATAATGAACACTTGGTGTGTCTGTTATTACTTACTAAAACATAAATGAATGACCACTTCAAAATGAATAATTTTTTTAAGAGTACGACTAACCGCGTTTTTGTACAGTCAAAATGCATAGGAATGGATAACGCGTCGTGAAATTGTGCAGAAAGTAATGATAACAGACAGTTGTCACACTGACCTTTACGACTGTGTATTGCTACCAGTGTATTCAAACACACACACACACACACACACACACACACACACACACACACACACACACACACACACACACACACACACACACACACACACACACACACACACACACACACACACACACACAGAGTTCGGACTAAGACAAGACAGCAATATTAGAACTATCTCCTTGTGTTATAATAAATAATTATAATGCCCCACCAATTTTTCGTTGCTTTGAAATATCGACAGTCTTAAGTGTTCTGATAACGATACCGTTAAAAAAATCATTATTACGTTCGCACGCGCACGTGATTTTTATTTATTTTTCTATTAATTATTTTTATTGACTCTATTTTACATACAATCTGTTCTTATAAATAAGAAGCATGTAATGAGTCAGTGAGTTACAACTAACATGAAGAAAGAGATTTCAGAAAACTTATTCCTATCTAAAATTTCCAAAATGATAGATAGTAACACAACCAGACCAACGCTGAACACTAATCAGAATGTATTTGCATGATCAGACGACTTAAAGCTTTTAATCTCTGAGATTTATCTGAACACACCATAAATCACCATTATTATGTAATGATATTACAATGAAATTATGTAAATCACCATAGTTAAGGTTGGAACATACCATTCAGCACTGACATATGGCACAGAGCACTTCATCTTGGAAATGTAAAATTTCCAAATTTCACGTACCGGTAGAATCTTACAATTTTATTTGTAACACCATTTAAGCTTCAAGACGCCAGTACATATAAGTATTTTGTTGTCACTTGGTGAATCTGATTTACGGCCAAGCAGCCAGTAAAACTTGTTGTATTCCACTCTAAGTTGCTTCCATTTGATGAAAATATGAGGTTACTATGTTAGGCTGTTATGTAAGCGTAATCTAATGCACTCTCATGTACTTGATATTGTCAAAGTAAACTAGATGGCGTCGTCCATTCAGTGAGACAGGAGGTCGACTGCTTTTGTTTGTAATTAACGTAATAAGAAAAGATTTATCTTTCTTAGCATAGATTGTAGATTTAATGTAACAATTTCTATATGGCAGCCAGGTGTTTTGCATATTTCCAGAGGCAACTAGGTAGTCAGATCTGAGGTAAAAATAGCTGACATTCATTATATTTATTCAAAGTCTTTGGTAAATGAATATTCATAGCTATAGTTATTTAATAGTAGCAGTAATATGCAAAAATATTGTTGCATACAGTAGCAAAAATAATAATAGAAGAGTATTGCAATTAATGAATCAGCCACACAGTAAAGCTTTGCATGAATAACCGGTTGAATTTCAGCGGTTTGTTTCCAGGTTTATTTTAAAGGTCTATATCAAATTCTCCTCTCGGATCCAGGAATACAAAAACACGTTATAACCGCTGTCTAGATTTTTGTCTATGATTATTCTGAAACTGTACTGTACTGTACTACACTATACACTGACTGACTTTACTGTAGTAAAGTGTTATACTACAGTTCTCAACGTTCGTTCAAGATTATCGTGTTTAATTTATATAAAATTTCGCATATACATTTGTGCCGATAATTGTCGCAATCACGCTGGTTGCCTTTTTTACGTGTAGGGATTTTGAGTCAGAGACCAATAGAAAGGCTAAGGGTAACATATCAATGTTGCATTGAGGGATTGGGTCAGGGCGTGAGAAGAGTTTACAGGCTATGGCATGGACAGGAAAAATGGAGACAATGGTTGGAGACTCCTACACCCGACACTGAGAAATAAACGGATAGATAAAGGAGAAGAATATACTGTCTCTACGATTTGTTAGAGGATACTGGCTCGTGTCTACTAGGCGACTCAGAGTTATGTGATAAACTTTATATATCCTACGCATATTTCCAATGTCTTATAAATTACAGACTTAGTAAAATTTATTAGCTCACAATAATATGTTGTACACAGTTGTACGTTTTATATTTTATTTTAATTCTAACAAAATTTTCATTCCATATTTACATTATGTACATATATTTCATTAATTACATTCCTTGGACACACACACATCAATCCCTAATGAGCAACTTGTTAAAACATAATCAAATACATAACTTTTAAAATAATGTTATTTGAACAAAACCAACACTGTCTAAATTATATGAATTTAAAAATTCTGCTGGCAATAAACAATATACAATGTATAATTACTTACAAATTGTAACGGTTTTACAATTCTTTTAATAACAAAAATCACTCGAAGCTGCTCAAATGTAGACCGGTCAACAAAGAGCACCCGTGTTCCCTTATGTTGGCAATAAGATCAACCACAAGTATGCAGGCTGTGAGAAGAGCAAGAAGTGCTAGCATCAGAATTGTTGTAGCGGCTGATCCTTTGATGGCGGGGTCAATTAATTGACCGTCAAGAAGACACCGGCCAGTAGGTATATCACTATGCCCAGCATTGCAAATAACTTGTACTATAACAACCAAAACACACACTGTAAAAATAAAAGTGACTATGCCAAACATGATAACTTTTTTGATGCTAGATTGGTAGAGCGACGCAAGTTTTAAATATCATAAATGGAAAACCCTGTCTGTAGTAATGGGTATAAAAGAATTTATCAAAAAACTATGTTATCTTCTACTTTAAATTGGTGTCGGTAAGCGTTTAAGAGCATAAATCATCAGCCTTACAAAGCCTTATCCTCAGTATGGACAACATTCTAAGTGTGAAATTCCTTGTCAAATCTTTGTACCAATTTGAAACATTTTATTCCATCTAAGGATAACGGAAGTCAATAAACGGCTAATCTATTTAAAGTAGAATTTGTGGGCTAAAAAGATTTCTATCTTACTTATTGTTAAACTTTTATTTGAAAAAAATTCAATTATAGTCAGATTATTTGGTATAAAAATAATGTATACATTAATATTAAAAAATAAAAGAATATACAATAATTATTAATATTCTTTATTTATTATATTAAGATATGAAAATTGAAATTTGAATGTTAAAATAGTGGTTTAGAATAAATATGTCTAGACTCAGTTTGCATAAAGAATTATGTTGTTATATAAGAACTTTGTACCTGTGTAAAATTAAAACATATTTTTTCGACTATTAATTTTAATTTTGCCCACTTCACCTTAAATTGTAATATTTATATTTTTTAATCAATAATTATTTCTGTTCATAGAATTACAAGAGTACTCTTTAGTTTGCTGTTTATAAAATTACAATATTTACATATACTTCCTCAGAATAATCGAATCTGTTGGCAGAATCTGCTCAAGACTTGGTTGAGAATTTTCTTAGAACCTTCAGATCTAATCTCAGAAACTCACTCAAATCTCTAACAAAACTATGTTCATCATCTCACTGACATTACTAGAGACTACCTCCAAGAACTCATTTATATTACTAAAGATTCTGTCTTATAAATCTATTTCAAAAATTTACATAAGATACTGGAGAATCTGTGTTCGGAAAGTAGGCCTATAATAAAAACCCATCGGATCTTTTTCTAGTAGAGTGCACGCGCGAGTGTGCGTTTGTGCAGCATTGTTGCTTCTGTGTATGAAACTTGCACTGATGAGAAATTTGACACTTGCAAAAATTACATATTGTACGCGTAACGTCCAAAACAGGGCGGTACGACTCAAAAACGAAGTCTGCTAAAGGGTAATGGATGATTCTCCTCATGAGTGACACGAAATTGTGCAAAAGTTTGCGTGAATAAAATTCGCGCACAAATTTCCCATCTCAGTATGTGTCTTTGTTTTAATACACATAATAATTATGTATTCATTACTCCGTCAGTAATATAATTACGGAGTATTAAAAAACTGAGATGTGGTGGAAAACATTATACATCAATTGCAGCCATTAGGTGATTAACCTAATAAGTCTAAGTCTAAGTCATAACTTAAGTTATAGATGTTATAGATAACTTGCAAACAGCAGATAAATGTGAATAATTCCCAAATCGCTAACAGTGATGTTAAACCTGCATTCAGAATGCTCGACAGATTCTGGACTAATAGATAGTGATCTATGATCTGGGAATAGGTACCCAGACTATTTATGCGACAAATTTTGTCATAGCATTCGTTCTACGAATCTCCTCATTGAATCGTATGGTAACGGCCATCAAAAGCACTGTGTCGTTACACCTAACAAGGCTATAGAATCAAACGTACGAGCGCGCGCGCACACACACACACAATAGTGAAACAATGGAAAACATTAGGTGAACACGATCTGCTTAGTTTTTACAATAAAATAACAAAACGGACAGAATAGTTACAATATAAATATACATGAAATATGAATGTTAAATAGGGATTTGAAATTCTATAATGTAAAAATTTTAATGATGGTAGTGATATATGATAGCTTTTAAACGGTTAGTGATATAAGGGTTTAATTAAACTTAGCTCGCTACGACTAGGTATTTTAGGTTTGCACCATAATATGTGAGTTTAAAAATACATTTTAAAATTTCAGTATCTTCTAGACTGGTTATTTAAATACCGGTATGTGATTTATTATTTCTTGAGAATCACCCAGTCTAATGTAATTCTTTTTCCTATTAGCTGTATGATAATATATGTTTTTATTACGTCCAAACCTAATGGAAGTAATTATTATTAATGCATATAGGCATTAATACGACGATTATTGTATGCACATGGATAAGAAATAAACTATGAGCGTATGAGAAATAGTATGTCTAAAAATGATTACATTTTAAGTATCAGAGAAGTATATTCTTTTTAAAATTTGAGATAATTATTAAATCACACGACATACGTAATTTATACGTGATTCTTTAAATTCTGAATATATTATAGAGTGCCCGGACCTAATTTAAACAAATTCATTGCCCCCATTCGATTAGGTACGTGTAGAACGTACACGCACACACGTACACACACGCACGCAGTGTTGAAGTATATGTATATTCAGCTATATAACGGATAAGAAATGTTATGTGATATTCGTTTATTTGAAGTATAATGTGATTATTCACATATATGTGTATTGTATTCACCAAAGCAATCTCTGTTGGATATAACGCTTCAAATCTATTATAATGTTATTTTTCGTCTAAAATTCTGTAATTTTCATTAATTGATTTTTCATAAATAAGGCCATCTTTTATAAATAGCTTTACAGAAGCATGTAAATTGAGCAATAATATCCTTTATCGATTGCAGCATCTAGTGGTTAGAAGAATTCATGGAACACACTATAATAGAATGATAGCTGGCGACGAAAGCTGTCTTATATTATAAACAGTAACACAAGAATAACACACAATATTACATAAGTTCAACCAACATAAAAGACCAAGAGCTGACGTACGGTATTTCAGTACGATTAGTACTTTATGTAGAAATTCAACTTGACTTTCTGGAAACGGAGTGGGGAGTCTGGCAACTTGCTATCGGCCCCTCGCCGCTCTTAAGGCCTCAAAGGATTAAAAAGTTAATAAATAGAACGTCATAGCAGTATGTATGATTTTTTGATATGTGGAATTTGATAAACGATAATTAAAAAATACAATTTCCAGACAGTTTTTGCCTGTCCCAAGTTGTTGTTGTCCCAAATTTTAAGTTCCTGAAGTAAATGCCTTATGAACGTTATAGCAAAAAGCTGAATTTTATACATGGTTTTCGAAATCTAGTTTTATAACTTCTTGTAAGTAGCCAGACAACTATTCCGGTTCCAACATCCACCCAGGTAACAGTGATTTCAGAGACTTTCGTAATAGGGAATCAAAGATTATCAATTATTATGGTTGTTTTAACTTTTTAATCGGTTGCTGATTTGCTTGGAATTCCATATTTGTCACTAACTTCATCTAATTTACAAACAGCATAAAAAATTCTGTTCCATCTAACGTTCGTCACATTTGACGGAGCATTTAGACAATATTAAAAGCCTTAAGAAAATTTTTTAACACATTAACTCACCATATCTTTTTCTGTGCTCATAATTTATTTCAAGCCTTTTACCTAATTACAATTGTTTTTAAATCGCCGTGTGTACGAAAACACGTCTTATTCAGGTGACTGTCAAATCTGCAAACGATTAAAATATGGTTAGAAATTTAAACGATTGTTACAGCCAGGCATACTAATAACCAAATATTTTGAATTAGAAATTGCTAGGAAGGGAGATTCAAAAATTGAAGGCCTCTATTGATAAAATTTCATGCGTGGGTATGTGGCCAAATGCGCGTATGTCACATATGCCACATGAAGTCACATATGTTTAGATTTTTCTATAAACGAATCTGAAAACAAACCTGTCGATTTTTGAAATTAGTTATATTAAAAATTATTTTGGAAGTTTAACTTTTGAAATTGGAAATTTAATTCCAGCTGAAGAGCAAAGTGATTATGTTAATTGAATTTCTTTAGTATTTTCCATGTGCCTATAGTTATTTACTTACTGTTTGTGGATGAGGTTTTCGTCCGACAATGTCACGACCAAGAAACTGAGGAATATAACGCTGAACGCGGGAATCGAAATGTGGATGGACGTCCTGGTAATGAACTCGTACGTGGTCAGGTTAAACCCGTCCGACACCAGCCAATATCAAGGCGAACAGGTTGATTACCTGCAAAATCCTATTTAATAATACAATCCTTTCTATACCTTTTAAATGGGTTAAGATATGAAGAAAATTTTATATTTTTTTTCTCAATATGTCGATTGTTACTTTAGTCTAACTTAAAACCTCTCTACCTTATACAAATTTAAGCTGAATAATTAGTTAGCTATTACGGGTGGCTGGTAGAAGATACTACGTTGAATTACAAAATATTTAAATATTAATAAATTACTACAGAATTTATTTATAACAGAAACATTAATTCAATTTGTATTATAATAATAATATTTAAGCACATTTAATCACGTTTTCATGAACGACGTCTTCACTAGAATTATGCAACATATTGTGTGTCAATATATTTGTGAGTAGTTGAAATTTTTAATTTACATTTTGTACAGCCTTTTAAGATAATAGATTTGGAAGTCAAAAGTAAACTAGGACGGCTCCACAGTTTATATAAAGTCATATACAGGATTTATTTTGTGATATTTCAAGAATTCTGTTCGAATTGTTTGTGAGGTGGTGACATGAGAATAAAACAAATGAGAGAAAGAGAGAACAAGAAGGAACTCTAAAATAAGGTAGGTTTATTCAGAAGCGTATAAGTGTTTTGTTGCTTGTACCTTAATGTGTAAAAAGACTATTTTTACAAAGATACAATTTAGTTGTCATAAACCATAGACTTAATAGACACAGATTTGAGCACACAGACATAATAGACACAGAGATTAGCGTTTGTGTTACGGATAAAAACTAGTTTGTGGTTATTTCAGTGCTAGTGTGTCCACACAACCCCATAAGGCATTTATGATATATTTTACTTTGTGTTAAAGTATTAGATTATTAAAGTACCGTATATCAGTAATATTAATCTAGATAATGGAAAATATGAACAGGCCAATATGATAATTGTGTAAGGATACTTATCGTCTCCCGTCTTATACGCGGTCCCACTTAATACGAGGTTTTGCAAGGTCCCATGAAGAGAATTTTAACGGGGCTTTACTTACCATTTACGTACCTGGTTTGTTTCTTACCATTTTGCGAAGAAATTAACACGCCTTGACTTTTACAGCATATTTTTTAATTTTATCTCGTCAGATATCACAGTCCACCTAAAGTGGGGAGTATCTGGTTGTTAAATACTTTCATGTGTCATATTTTTTAATAGAAGTAACTAACCCAATACAAAAATGTAAGAGGAAAAAATGCGCTGGAATAGTAGCAAAAGGAACATACCCGCAGTGCGAGCCCTGTGTGTAAGTCGGTGCTTTGTTGCCTGGTTCGAAAATTTCCACAAATTACAAACAGTAACTATATTATAAAAATATATTTATCACAATATAATTAACTTTATATTGCAATCATATGAGTTGAATATTTATTTTGGACTTTTTCACTTGTACAGTATATCTAAGTTGAATTATTTTGCAGCCCTAACAACCCAGTGTAAGCGCAGCTGCGTCAGTGATATGGAAACAGTGTAAAATTGATAACCGGATAAAAGTATGTAAAACATAACATTAAAATTTTTCAACTGCAAAACACAATTTTGGTAAAGAAAAACATTAAAAAACTTTACTTTCGCATTTCTAAGTTTTAATCAACATTCAGGAAGCTTTATCAATCCGTACAATCTAGTAGAAATATAATATTCAAATCGTAACTTTAAATAGCCTTTAACGTAAATTAGAACGTTAAAAGGAAGAAACTGTATTGACAGTTTCAAACTGTGTACAAGAAATTAAATTAAAAATAGTAAATTAATTATTTAAAAAATAAATTGAGAATTTTAAATTTAATAACGAAAATTATATTAAGTAATGTTTAATTATGTATTCGTTTAATTATTCAAGTCAAACATAGCTGAGGGTACAGTCGACAGAAAATTGTTTTCCACCGAATCATTTTTGAGGTAAGGAAACAGATGATGTGTGAACGAGTGTATTGTTTAAGAAAACAGCAACTGTTTTTCCTCAAAATGTGGCTGTTTCTTGATTTCATCGTTCATGTGCTGCAATAAGTTTACATATTTCTCGTCACTAATTACTTCTTCCTATTTCAAGTTTAACAATGAATTCCAAAAAAACAATTGTCATGACCATACCAGCAGATTCAAATATTGTCTTTGTCTTCTTTCGAGTTGGCGTGTCTTTCGTGGCCCATTGTTTTGAATGGTGTTTGCTCGCATTGTTTTGGTCAGGTTTGAGCAGATGCGACGTCCATTTAGGTCACAGATTTGTCATACCCAAATGTTCGTGTATGTGCCTACACGTTTAGTCGATATACGTAAAAAATAGCCTCTGACATTTCACTTATTTTCAGTATATAATATGTGTGTGTGTGTGTGTGTGTGTGTGTTATCATAGGTACTTAAACGGATCTCTATTGCGTGGTCCATCAGTTGTGCTTGTCCGACTCGTTTTAAAATTCAGAAATCCAGAGCTTAAACATTGTATTCAATGGATGAGAGTCTACCAACGTTGAATCGAACTTCTTTTTATATCGGTTGTACATAAGCCTTTCAGAAAAGAAAATTAATCAGGTCATGAGTTTTTCCAGTCTGTCTACTCTTATTATAATGCAACTGTAATTAACACTTACTGCCGTGGACTGTCAAATTAATAAGAAACAACTCATAGACTTGAAAGTTCGAACGTCGGTCTACGAATGATGAGATCGCACAACTCGATCCAGAATGTTGACACAGTTTGTGTTTGAAGCCGAAAACTTTTCAACTTTTAAAGGTAATTAAACACCAGAGAAATTGTTACTTACGACTTCAATAATTACAGGTTCAATGAACAATTACACCGTATACAAGAATTCCGCACTTTTACACTTGTCCCACACAAATAAATGTAATTATCACTGTCACAATAAAATAATTATCACATGTTTTCTGCTCAGGGACTGGTCTCTCAGGGCATGCTCGCTCCATACTTTCTTATCCGAGTTTAATCTACAATGTCATAAATGGGATATTCTCTTCATTTTACGATATCGCACACGTATATTAACTATAATGTGATCTCTTTTCCGTCCTCTATTCCGCATTTCATTTGCCAGCCCCTCCAGCGATTCTTCCAGTTACGTTACGTCGTGTTTGCAGCTTACAGTGTCAAAACCAAATTATCTTTGTACCCTTGAAGGCTTCAAACACTCTTCCTTCCTGTCCTACTCTTCTAAGCACTTCATCATTTGTTACTCCATACTTCCTTTCCATCCTTCTCCTTGTTCGAATCTCGTATGCCTGTAACATCATCTCTTCTTCTTTCCTCTGTGTCCAAGTATCTTACGTCTCTCGATTAACGTAGTACGTGATTAGGATGACCCGGATGCCGGTAGGTTAATCAAACACCGACTTGGAAGGCGCGTCTGGAATTATAGAGAACGTGTGAGAGACTTCCGTAATCCTGCTGCTGACACAATGCGTGCAAAGTGTCATATAGCCACACATATTACATTATATCCTCAGTATAACAATATTTTAAGCATAGCTATGCAATTAATGACAGACTAAATCTATAAATTATGTTTTACGTTACTGAATTTTTAATATGCCAGATCTCTTAATAAAAAATCTTAACCTAGTTAATATTTACAGTGTAATAGAGATTTTCAAATATAATATATAGATTTACTTAAGCATTTATTGCAATTTTACTGCTACACTGATTACCGTTCTCAGTACTACGTTCTGAAATCTCTGTAACATTTACAAATTTTAATTTCTGCCTGTGCTCCACATCGGAATTCAAAAATAAATTAAAAAAAATAAAAATCAGTTACATAACGTAATACACAAAATTTAGCTACCCAAAACTTACCAACATAACCAGCCACAACACAAAATGTATGTCTTTAAAAATGTCAAGTTTATGCATTTTCAACACTTTCGGGTGTTAATCACGCACTACTTAAATTAAAAAAATAATCTTTTAAATATATAAATAGATTACAGTTTTACTGTGGGTACACATTTTGACATTTATTTTCACATTGTTTAAAATATTGCTTTGCGTTCGATTCACTGTATAATGAATATGTTTATAAAGTCAAATATTCAGTGAGTTCGGTGCCCACTTTTTGTTCCAAATTGAACATTGGGTAATCTGAATTTATAAATTGAATCTCTGTTCATTTAAGAGCAGTGTTTTTACATCTAAGTGTAAAGGACATAATTGTCTCAAATACACATTTATTTACAATGACGTGAGATCTACAAACGTCTTCTTCCGATTTAGGACAACGTATATTATACTATTTATTTACAGATATTTACAGATGTGTAATATTCTGTTTACGTTAAATATGGTATAATTTAAAAATTTGTGCACTGGCTGTATACATCTCTGTAGTTTATTTAATATGGATTGCAAATGATAACTAGGTCAGCAAAGTAATCGATGTTTATTAATGTCTTAATATACTTAAATTTATATGAATATGCTAATGCACCAGCATGTCAATGTGGAGGCTGCCCGACTTTTTAATAGTCATAAGCAAATCAAAAGATGGACGGCAAATAGTGAACCGACTTGTGCAAAATGTACGCTATAGAACAATAAATCATTTCAGACACATACAAGCGTAATAGATGTGGTTAGAGTACACTACAGTAAAGTGAACTTGTAGTCTAAAAATTCCATGCGTAAACTGAAATGAATTTTTTCACTTATCTTTGCAAAAACGTATTTACTGATTACTTTTAAGAAATACAGAACGCATTGTCACAAGTCTCCCTCATTAAGGAACTTCTCATTAATAGAATAAGACACTTCGCCTGACTACAGAAGTGTGAATATCAATTCACTAGCACATTTAATGAGTGGACGACACCTCAAGCCCTTCAACTTGAAGCTTTTCAATGAATGTTTTTAATCCTATGGCGTCCTTAGTATTAACGACAAACAACGTGTTAACCAAAACACTGCCATGTTACCTTACGAAACGTCATCATGAAGCGTTTTCGACACAAAAGAAAGAAATGTACATTTTATATTTCTAAAATTACTTACTTTGTTCTTGAATTGTTATCGTCATTAAAATGTAAATATTTTTAGGAGGAATATATTTGTTCTTTAAATTTAATCGCAAAATGGTTTATTTCGTAAGTTTTATAAATTATCCTGGTATATAAATTAAATATATATGTTTGATTTTTAAACCTAACATTCCATGAATATTATCAGAAGGGTTAGCTCACTCAATAACCATCGTCACACATCTCTCACCCCCGCGCGATACGCGCGCGCATGCGCGCACACGCACACACAGACGGAATTGTTCCTTTATGTCTTCTCTCTGTTGTTTTCTTTGATATTTCTGTTGCCTTGTAAATTCATTTGAGATTTTGCAGTAACTAGTTGCTAAGCGTAATTAAGCTTACTAAAATTACAGCGGGGTTCGTATTTAAACGAGTAGAAGGTAGAGTTATACTTAGCATTCTTTACCAGCAAAGTTCAGTGAAGCATTCCCAGTTTTCTATAATTTTCTGTGGACCTCCAGTACCTTGTAAACAGGGGAAACAAAAAAGGGTGAGTTGCATCAACAGACTCTCTTCCTGCGTCATCTTCTCCCACCATCGAGCTGTTTGACTAATGCTTAAATATGTATCTAGCTCTCTTCCCTTTTTTTCTTTTTTCCCGTTTCTGTATCTGCCCCTCTCTCTCTCATTTTCACTCTTACTCTTCCACATTTTTTTAGTCTCCATGTACATATATGTTGTCTGACTAAAAACTAAAGCCTTAATAGATATAGGAATGGGAATAAACATTCTTAAGTAGAAATCAAATCTGAATTTATTGTGTTATTAAAAGTAATATTTTTTTGAAAAATATGGAGGTGGAGGTGGGTAGTTACGTATTGGCAACAAGACAAACCAAAAGTAATAAATGTGTATAAGAGACTATGCACTGTAAATTAGATTAGGACTAATAGCGTAAGTTTCTTGGAATTTGTTTGTCGAATAAAAAAGTGAAGTTTCTGGGTAAGGTATACAAGGAAAATTAAAGAGACGACCAATAATGACGAGTAAGAGGACAAAAAGAAGGCCCTATGCACAACGTATGCAAAGGTTCAGAGTACTTTTGACTGAAGAATTAGGAGAAGAAAGTGTATTAAATAGTGAATAATTCGGTGATTTTGTAATTGCAAGACGCACTTTTAAAGATATCATGACGTTGAGGTATGAATAACTATTTTGGTTTATTCAGTTTTAAGATAGCAAAGGATCTTAAGTAAGTAAAGGATCAACTAGGTAAATAACGGATTATTTACACTTCATCCTATTTATGTGTCGGTTAACCTGTAAGGTGTCTCGGCTTTATTTTGCAGGTAATGTTTTCAATGACTCGCGACTGTTCTTAAGTTTAACTTCCTGCGTATGTGAACTTTGTCTAGACAACAGAAGAGCAGCTGAGACTCATTTCTACAATTCTATTTATCTGTTTTTCACTTTTTCTTAGTTTTGTTATGTTCTTTACTGAAATATATCTTCTTAGGCACAAAAGAAGATATATGTTTTAACTTTAATTTTGACCCGTGTGTTAATTTGTGATACGTTATTAAATCACACGTTATAACTCTCGATATGTCGGTGCGTTTATTAAGTCGCACGTTGAATGCGTTTCTGTGTTATAAACGCTTCGTGTAGCCTGTGTGTCCTCACCTGTCCTTACTCACTAGTTATTTCTTCCCGATAGGCGCCAAATTGTTTTGCAAGAAAACAATTAAAAGATTCTATCTCAGTTGTTTACGATACTGTAGTGTTTGATTCGAATTATTCTCCGACTGTCGGGAACTCGAATCTCGCTTGAGTGGGGGGACGTATTGCCAACATAAAATGTTGTTGGCTAATTCTATTCACTGCTACAGAACACAACATACATAATACACTTAAAATAGTTACAGGACAGCTAGTAACGATTCACACTTATTTATTTGGCTTTGTAGCTCATTAATTTTCAATAATGTTTGTACAAATGAGATTATTATAATAGTTTTTACCCTCGGCAATAAATTAATTGTTCACTCAGCAGAAAGCAGGGTTGGCATTACAAGTTAATCAGACGCCATGATGGGCGACGTTTTCTTATTTATACAAAATAAAATTGCCAATGAATTCTTTTAAGTACGATAAAAAAGTTTAGAACAAGGTAATTAAATAAAGTACACCACCTTACAATTTTGGTAATTAATTATGAAAGAGGTTTACATTAAATTCAATTCTGTGGTGTGAAAAGTGTGTGCCAGTGTTATTCGTTTAATACATAGGTTATAATTCAGTTACTTGGTATTCGTAAATATGTTTTATTAATTAATCTTTGAAAGAAATAATATCGTCAGTTTATAGTAAGAGTTCAAAGTGTAGTGAGAAAATTTAAAGAGAATTTATTTCAGAAATTCGGTTAACTCAGCAATACTTATCAATCAGTTGATTTGAGGTGTAGTGTCATACAGTTGAAATAGGTTGGGTTCATCGATTGGGTCTTCAGTCTTCAATCATCTTGGGATTTAGGTACGCCTTGCTTCTTTTTCGTATTAGTTGATCAATTTTAATTAATTTGGGATTAATTAAGCTGGTCTGTTGCTTGGGTAGAATGTATTAGTCCCTCATCAGCTAGTTTGGTTCTTCACTTTAAGAAATCTGGTCACTTTTACTGTTTTTTAAATAAAATTTGGGCCCTTTACGGCTTGGCGTCTCTTCCTCGTGAGCGTCACTATAGGATTAACCGTTTCTAACGGAATATTATACATAACGTTCAGTTGTCATGGTAACTGATTGATTCTGATTGGCTATGCATGACTTAAGACCACTGTTAGAATATTTTAATTTTTATTCAAAATGATTAAATATCTTCTGATTGCTATTATTCTTTGGTCTTCTTATTTAAGTGTGAAATATTATCACCACCGTTAGTATTATCTTTCAAAGATCATTTTGACATCCCACAAAGCTGGGTTTGCTGATTTATTTGTGTTTGAACAATCATGTTGGTATTATTTAATTACATTTCTTTCTTATTTTATGTCCTCAATTTAACATTTATCTCTTAATATGATCCACTAATTTTCATTGACTAGTTACTTGCCTTTGATTTGCTAATATCATAGTTAATTTCTTACAATTTGTTGTTAATGGTTTCTTACAGTTACGTATTTCATAGGCCTAGGTAGCAATTGGCTATTTTTTCTTAATTTATACAGATTACATATCATTTTACCCTTATACATGTTTTGTTTTGTTACACATGATTTGTTTACTTGTTGAATTGTTTTGTGTCTGTTTTATAATAATTGTATGTTTTTTTATTAGTTTCCATATTATGGTTTGCCTATTGTTTTCTAACTGCCTTTTCAGTATTATTAGATTTGTATTAATTTATCTTTTTTCTTATTTATATTGCCATGGTTTATAATTGGTTTATTATTTACTACTCTCTATTAAATATAACATAACATTTAGGTTTATGGTCTGTATAACTCATCAGCCATATTCCTATACATAAAATTAATCAAACAATTCTTTAACAGTTATTATGCTAATCTTGTTTACATTTGTTACTTCTTATTTATTTCTTGGTGATAAACATCATCACAGCATTTAACTTTACTTAACTGACTCTCCCTTAAAACATAGGATGTTTATTGAATTTGTCTTTACATTCTTTATTATTATGTTCTATCCAAAATAAACTTTACCTTCTATCCATGGTAACACCAACATTTTGACTCTCCATGGGATTCCTTCCCTGAATACCATTGTATTCCTTATCTATAATTAATCTTACTACTAATAATAACAACAGTCTTATTTAATAACACATCCCACCAATAAATCTTTAGTGTTTGACACTGATTATTAGGTGTTCATACCTATCAATAGGGTTTCTATTTAATTTTGGGGGTTTTACACTATCACTTTGCACTTTTTATGTTTTATTTAAGTGTTACTAGTGTTTATTACCTAACATCAAATTCTCTTTCTCACTTTACAATGTTTACTATCTCTCTATCTCTCTATCTCTCACTTTACATTGGTTAATTATACTGTTAACAAGTTCATGTCACATTAGAGTGATTTATCATAGTTACTCTCTATTTACTTGGTTAGTGTACTTTGTTTATCTTTAAGTTATTGAATTTTAACACTTATCATTTACATTGCTTATTTGGTTGATACTAATAATTATCATTTACATTATTTATCAATTATTGGTTTCTTTTTCACTACTTTATTTGAGTGTAATATTTCTCCTTTTTCTGTTCTATATTATTATTTGTTTGTGTCCTTTCATTTCTTTTCCATTTTATTTCATTTACATTTTGGTCCTCATCTTCTCGTTTGGTTTCATTTTTATTTGGTCAATCACTGGTGTTGTGGCTGGTTCTACTTATTCACTTATTTTGTTTGTTTTGATATATCCTTTCACTGGTATTGAGGCTGGTTCTACTTATTCACTTACCATATCTATTGTGTTATTTTGGTCAAATCGCATTGTACTATCGTTTTCAACGTTTGCTTCGTTGCTTGCTACATTTCTCTTATCAGAGGTTACTTTTACTATTACTTTTATTTGTTTGATCGCATAATTATGTTAATTACCCGTTCCTTTATCTCTGACTCATCCCTTTTAATTCATAGTGTTAATCATTTAGTGCATTATTCTTATCATGTTGCTTCATTAATGCATGTTGAAGATATGTACCCTTACAATGTGTGTTCTGAGAAAAGCAGAAAACAAATTCTTCAGAGTTCCATACTGATCAATAAGATCTATTACTACTTCTTGATTAAAGATTTTGTAATCTGTTATTAGGATGATTATTTTTGTTAAATCTATATTTACACCATAAATGTTGTACGGTAGTAAATTTTGGAAATCAGGCCAAAGGCACGAGGCAAACAGGTGAAACGAATAAGGTATCCTTTAGCATACACAAAGATAAGTTAGAGCAATGACAGAGCGTAAAAAATCGTAATAATACAGGTGCGTAACCAAATTGCGGTTATGCTGTCCGGATTTTGATGGATGAGAAACACGAATTCTTGTTTTCTTGCGGCTTTGCGATTTGGTACTAAGGGCCCTTACTAAAAGAATGGTATGTGAAGAATGCAAAACACTGATGTTGCAGGCTGCATTGCTACATTGCCCTAGACCTACGGTGGACTACTGCAGTAGGTCGTAGATTTTGTTTCTTCATTAATATTTATCCGATGACTCGATAGTTAAGCACCGATAGTATTAAAAACCTCCGAGTTAATGAATAATTTTTCGGGAAAGAAAAAGTGTTTTGACATGAATTAGATGACATCACGTTGCAAACAAACTAGGACTACTTTAAATATAAAAGATATAATTTAAACACACACACACACACACACACACACACACACACTCACACACAAATATACATTTATATATATGTATATTGTAACGTTATTTGTATCTGTTGTATATATCGTTGATGCCCCACGTTCTTGGGAGCCAAATATTTATAACATTATCTCATTGATGAATCATACGCTGGGTAGCACATTTTATTTATAACGTTATAAATTTTCAATGGGTGTAATCGTAATAATAACAACAAGGTAAAATTGTTTAAAATAATTAAAACATTTATTTAGTAAATCCTCAAAATAAATTTCGAATTAAAACTTCATTATTATTGCATGTGTATGGGTATTCGCAGTACCCATACTTATTGATTACATACACGTAATATCGCATATTCCATACAAACATAAAATACTCTTATAATTATAAATACATTTGATTATTATATAATATGGCTCTCGACTTGCTCAGTATATTACGAGTAATTTATTATATTCTGAAATCTTTCTTTTTAAAAATAAATCTTATTGTTATTGCATATGCATTTGTCATTTATATTATTTACTTTAGCAACTTTCTATTCTTTCAAAATTACATTTAAATATTTTCAATAAATTGTTAATCCAAGAATTATGCTTTCATAATTCAACAATTTAAATTTAAATATTTTCAATAAATTATTAATTCAAAATGTATGCTATAATTACTATATATTTTAAAATTAAATATTTTCAATATATTTTTAATTCAAAAATTATGCTATAATTACTATACAAGATAATTACATTTACTAGTTATAAATTACACTTTTAGAATTTATTGTTTCTCTTTTTTTTCAATGTTTATCTGTCTTTGATTAAGTCTTTTGTTATGAGGACTACATGGCTTTCTTTCACCTTAATTGTAGCGGTTCCTCAGCGTACCCTCTCCTGGTCCTGAGTCCTTGATGTGGTGAATCCTGTGTAGTCGTGAAGTCCTGGATCCTTTCCTCGTCCTTCGGGTCCTCTCGGAAGTCAGATGACTGGTCCTCTACGTCTGGAATTTATGCCATGAAGTGTGCTGCTCCCTCGTCCACCGTAATGGTCTCTGGCTGCAGCGGTGGTGTCACGAAAGTGATGATGTTGTCAAGCATCCCCTCCGGCTGCCGCTGTAGTCGAAAAAGAGTTGTTGTTGTTGGGTAGAGCCTCCGGCTGCCACTGTGGTGTGACAAGAAAGAGTTGAAGTCGCCGAGCAGAGCCTCCGGCTGCCTCTCTAGTTGAACGAGAAAAAGAAAAAGACTGATGTGCCTCGCGTATTTATAGTCTAGGGCGCAAAATTCATGTTTCGACAATTCTCTGCAGGAATAGGTTTGTCGAGGCGTCCTTTTACAACACGATTATTCACACACTTTTTTCACTTGTCTTCGCACCATACGAAGTCTTGCAAATTACCCGATATTCATCTGGTCGGTAATTTTAATGTGTACAACTGTGTTTAAACCGTTTCTCGTTATCTTAATTATTATGGGTTTTATTTATATTTATTTTCACTGTATTCGCACTTTTTATTATTTTCGCACCATCTTTCATACACACGTGCGTCTTTATATTATACACACTGTGGCGTATTTGGTTTTGTGATATTTCATATACACTTATCACCATTTAAATAATTCATATATTTATTAGCGTTTAGTTAGTGGTGACGCTTTACAGGAATCAACTGGCCTCACACACACACACGTGTACACACAGACGCAGCTGTGTGGTGTGACCCACCTGTTCAAGCATGCAATATTTTGTTGTCCTCTTTTAGAGCTTTTAATCTGAATTATTATTATTACTAACAATATAGATTATTTATTTAAATTATATTAATTCTTAACTAATTGTGCAATGCACAGTACCCTATACATTTGTACTGTTGATATATATATATCATTTATATGTGTATAAATGATTTGATCAGTTTCTATTAGTATTGTATAATACAATATATAGTTTCATTTCTTACATTTTATGTATATTTTTATATAAAAAATGCTAAAAACAAGGATCTTAAAAAGTGGACTAGAATGAATAATAACACATGAATGAGAAACCTTGATCTTAAATAAGAAAATGAAAATTATACCAGTGCTTTAAAAGATAGCTCTATGGAGAATATTCAGCCTAAAACAGAAGATTGTTGTGTAGAAATTTGCTACAAGAATTAATTATTTAAATAATTCAAAGTGCTCCTTTGTCGACATTTATTCAATTCTAAAGACATTGCTGAGGGACTCTACCACAGTCATTGAAGATGAACAACTCCGGGAAAGATTTAGATTTCTTACTTTTTTGTAATTTAATATTTAATTTATATCTCTTTTATAAAAGCTCGTTATATACAGGCGAAATGCTCTTTATGCTATATGTCTTTACTGATACTCGCGATTATAAGTCTTCTTCACTCATAAAGCAAAAGTCTAGCAAAAAAGTCTTACATTCGATATATAAATATCGGTATATATGTGTGTATATATATATATATATCGATATATGAATAAATTATTCGGTAGTTTGTCTTTCGACAAATCCTGATGTTGCAAAATCTTAATCGTGCGAAAGCTATGTAAATTAAAACACTAAACGTATTTACGTATTGATGTTATTGTATTTATAAATATTAGTACTGTGTTAAGAAATTGAGCATTAACGTCCTAAACAAAAATTCTTTTGGAATGAGTTAAATTTTCATGATTTTTATAGAAACTTAACCAATGTTTACGTAGCGGGTGCGCGCGCGCACACACACACACACACACACACACATGCACATACACACAGCTACAACTAAATAAATATAACATTAAAGTAACTTGTGTTTAAGAAAATAGCTTCCATGTGTTCATTTGCCGTACGCTTTTCTCTTGTACTGTGACTTTAATATCCGGTCTGAGCTCCGTGACCGTAGCGGTTTCCTTCTACAGTGTCTATCCATTAGCGAGCGGAGCCGCTACTGCTAATGTAACGTTCGTCCCTGGACGCTAACTTATTTTACGCTAACAACCATACTCATTTTGCCTAAGAGGGAACGGAAATTATTGTGAAAAATTAGCAAAATAATTAGAAATATTTAATTACAACCGTCCGAGTATTTATATGGCTAACATTTTTAAAATTTAGATTCAATATGTTTTAAAGTTATGTGACTGTGTAAATCAAACTTTTAAATTACAATAAATTAAACTCTTTTATTATTGAAATTCACATTTAGTAGACCTTCTTTTTTTGATTAGTATTTACCAATGTTCATTATCCAATAACAACATACACTCCGCGTTCGCCACACACATACAGACAAAAAACCACAGCTACACCAACATAAAAACAATCTTCAGATCCTACACTACTTACCTAAAAGTCGAAAACTTAACACCGCAAAACAATACGAAATATACAAACACTACACAATACAACCAAACAACATACTTAACTACCAATTACACTTTAAATCACACGCACTCTTTGACACAATAATACACAAAACATACAATATTTCGGAATCCCGCCCCATCCCCCTTCCTCCTCCACACCACCACACAACCTACCAACTAGAGAAAAATACCATTACAAGTTCCGGACATTCAGTATCATACCTCGCTGAGAAAGGCGAACATTACGCTGAAACGTCGTACGAGGAAAATAAACAAAGTAAGTTTCACATGTGAAAGTGTAGTAATTAATATTCATTAAGTGGTGTGAAAGATGAGGATGAACATTCAAAATAACATCAATTTTATTGATTTTTTCGGCTTTGAAAAGCAATGGTATCGTCTTCAATTAATCTCCTTGGTGCTAGTGCTTTGTATTGCCTTTAAAGCACCTTTAGATCTGTTGTTATACAACCGCCTTTAGCTTATTGCCACCTTATTACTCTCCATATGACCAAAGTCAAAATGTCGTTGTTTCCTTTATTTTGTCTAGGAACTAGATACTTTTTCTGACGCTGGGAATGGGAGAATTCTGTTTGACTGGATCCCAGACAGTATTGGGATCAGGATCTCATTAACAAATTTTAATTTGGAGTTTAAGTGTAAGACAGTCGTGGCCATTTATCAGAGGATCTTGTTTATAAACAATTAAACAACCGAAAACAACGAAAGTATGTTAGGTAAAGTACAGTGATTTCTAACAAAAATTATAGGATATAGTTTGAAACGGTTGGAACACGTATGAACAATTATTAAAATATAAAACTAAAAAAAGCAAATAAGTATTTAAACTATTGTAGGTCTTGAACTTACGATATTAGATATCACGTAATCTAGGAACTGAAATGAAGATGAACAACACGATGAACAATACTACAGCATATAGGTTTCAAATAAAGTTCGTAACTCCTCGCCGAGAGTACATTTTAGCACCTTGGACTGAAGTCCTATATTGCTTCATACCCCATCTGTGTGCATCTGATTAAAAGGCTAAGTTAAAATTTTAGTAGTATCTGCTTTCATAAAACCTTCCAATTATGTGTTACTTGCTGACAATACGTTGACCAAAATGTAGAAGGAATGGTAGACTGGGACTTCCAAATTACGTGCGGGATTACTTGTAATAAGGTAATACACAAATTTTTACAAAACATCAAGCATATTGTTCTCAGTTGGAGAAATTAGAGACTTCTCAATTGGACTTTATTAGAGAAATAAATATTTGGGATTACATAAATGGGCTTAATGTTGTGCAACAGACAGACAAGTCATTGAGCTGCAGGAATATGTGAATTGGTGCCAAAACTGTATTCGGTCTGTTCTGTAATCTAAAATGTTAGTTCTATAGAATCTCCTCTTTTAGTTTAATTTTGTTGTTTCAATCACTGTTAAATTGTACATTCAAGAAAATTTCTGTACTGAGTAAAGGGTTTAATTAATGGGTAATAAAGTGCCACATGCTACAAGGCGTGGTCCTGTTGATGCATAATAGTACTGATATACGACGGAAGGTTGATATCCATTCATGATGGGGGACAGCAAAAGTACCAGCACCAAGATAGAGAACGGAAATGGTCCTGGATCGGCTTATCTTTGAAATATTACTGTTGAGAATCTAGTTGGAGTTAGCCTGCTGTAATACTGCGTCCTAATGTTACATGAATATTTTTGCTGTAGCCTTGGGGAATCAAAGGAAGAATAACTAGCGGAAGTCTTGGCCTGTAAGGAGGCAGCCCTTCCACCTATAGACTACCGCCCTTTAGCGGGAGTCTCGTACTTAAAACTTCAAAGAAAACAGTAGAACAGATATAATCGTAAACAATTTTAACCAAAAAACGACATGCAAATTAAAATAAATGAAAGATTAAAATTGGTATCACAAAATTTACTAAACATCAGTAAAAAAGAAGACGACATTTCTTGGAAATTATGAGAAATAAATATTAATAATTCCATGACTTTAGAAGCAAAAAAGAAATTAAGAGGAACTGAAAACCTTTATGGATTCACAATATTCTTTAGTGTAGTTGACAAAAAAAGCGAGTAACAAGTGAAGTAGGAATATTGGTAGACCAAACATGGAAAACGAAAATTGTAAGCTACATATATGTTAACGAAAGAGTAATAATTATAGTACGATTTAAGTGGTAACTGCAACTGTCTAACAGTGGTGGCAGTTTATGGTCCAGAGGAAGTACGGAAAGAAGCAACTGACTAATTATTGAGACACTTCAGATAAAATTTTTAAATGGAATCTCATTGCAAGTGGGTATTTTAATGCTCTAGTTGGAAATAATGCCGTGACAGTAGGAGTATTTCGAGAACAGCCTAAAAATTGTAATGGAGATTCCATCATAAGATTTGCTACTACCAATGAATTGGAAATCACTAACACCTTATTTAGAAAATGATATTAATAAGTGTACCTGGAGGGCCAGAGGTGGTGGGAGCATAATTTTATTGACTATGTTCTACCAAATAAGATTAGCCAGCAAATACAAAATATCAATGTGTGTAGATCTGCGGACAGATCATTATCCGCTTATTTCTAAGTTTGTCATGTTTATTCGATGGACAAGAGAAAAACCTATCAAGACGAATGAGAAGACATTTATGATATCTCCTGCAAGACGAGAGTTCAAAATCGTTTAAATCAGCACTTACAGCAAATGGAAATAGACAAGAACATAGAAAATGAATGTAAGACTATAAGATGTTCTACAGGAAAGCAGCCAAAGAGGCAGTAAGCAAAAAGTAGAAGAGAAGGACAGATCAATATATAAGTCTATGGAATAATTATGATATAAAAAAAGACTACAGTAATGTAGAAACCGATATTACTACATTATCTCATTATCTACCAGAGATACTTAAGGTTAAGCGGGCTTAAAGGAGACCTTAGTAGAATTAAAAATTGAAAAGCAGCATGGCTGGATGGATTGAACTCAGAAATATGGGGATGTATATTCAAATATGGGAGTGTCTTGCTTAACTTCGATTATTGAATTTTTTACAATACATATTGGAAAATAGAACAGGTCCCGCAAGATTGGCTAACTGCTCGAGGGGTGTCTATCTTTAAAAAAGGAAAACAGTAAGGCTGTATAGGAGAATATGTTTGGTTGATACTGTTTATAAAATAACATCACAAACCATCGTCTCCAAACTATTTCAAAGCATTTTATTTTGGAAGAACAAAACGATTTCACTACAGATTTCGCTTACTATGGAAAGGCTTTTGACACAGTAGATAGAAATGTTCTGTGGCAAGTGTTAGAACAGGAATACCACAGCAACTTACAGAGTTACTTACAGCAACAAAAGACTTGTATAATAGAACAAAAATACCTATTAAAATAATTATAGAATCTGTCAACAAATAACCGTTAATCAATGTGTAAGCCACTGGCGCAGTATATCACCTACACTTTTTAACATTCATACCGACGCTCTAGGAAGAAAATGGAAACAACTAGTAAACCCTGGTATCAAGTTATCACGAGTCCGATATTTGAATGTGCTGTTATTTGGTGACGACTTGGTTGTAAGTACAGCTTAATCTGCTGTACAAAAATCAGTTTTAAGCTCCATCAGGTCTGTAAACAATATAATATAAAATTCTACACTATGAAAACAAATGTAGCGGTATTTGAAGGCAAGACATCAATAAGAACAAAAATAATTGATGATCAAATTTTAAAATAGATGGAACAGTATTTTTGAAAACAAGGTATGTTAAGAGACAAAAAGTTCTACAAATTTATGGCTTTTCCTCTGTACTGCTCTATGCGTGTGACTTAAATACGACAGCTAAAATTAAGAAAGCGAATTACAGGCCTCGGAAATGGCGTTCTTACGAGGAGTTAAACGATGTTTTAAACTTGATAATATAAAGAATAAAGAAATAAAAGAAGAACTACAAGTTTTTATCTTGCGTGACAGATTAAAAGATTTTGACCGACGATAAAACAAACCCTTAAAAAGAATGTCAGATTCAAGAGTGGCGAAACAAGACTGGAAAAATAAACCTAGAGGACGTAATCACGTGGCCAAACCTACGAAGTGATATCTTTCACACGCCTAGAGATCTTTGAAAGCGGAACAAGCAGCTCTTTGCCTATGCGTGATGTGAAGATAATGGTGATGATAATGCCAAAACCTGCTTTTAGATTAACTGAAAATGTGATCAGACGAGAAATGTATAGAATTCTGTTATAATACTCGGCGTTATGTCGCTACTTTTAGTGTTTACTGTGTACGCTACCTTCTAATGCATCACTTTTAGTAGATTTTAGAGCGGAAAATCAGTTTTTTAATACCTTTACAAGTCACTTACTCTTAAACGTTTGAGAAGCGTAAGTCTTCTTAACATTCAGCAGTCTTTACTGAAAAATATACTATATTTATAATAAATTATTTAGATGATTTTTAATGGAAATATTTTAGTCATACGGTAATCTAACTGCGAGTCACTGCTATGTGTACTGCGGAGTATTTCGGAAATCAGTAATACGATCAGCTGTTACATTGTAATCTCTATATATAAAACTCAAAGTCTGAGGATTTATTGGTACTGCATACAAATCAACACCGGTACAGCGATTGGCACCAAATTTTGCACAGGTAACCTTTGACACAATGCGCAAAATAATGTCTAACTTGGAAATTGATATTTTGCCCCGTTCGCACGATTTAGGCCCTTTTAGTTATCCCTTTTCGTTGACGCGTATAAAGATGTCAGCAACGCAATGGAGACCAGAATTAATTACCATAGTAACAAGTAAATAAACAAATGATATTTAGCGGCATCGGAACTGTACCTTTATCCCATTCCGGCAGTTTTTAATGTTTTTAATATGCGATTGTAATATATTTTGTAATTTTCTATACAGATAAGACTATATATTTTGTAATTGTCCTAAACGATTATAAAATTCATGTTTATACGCATTTATTATCATGCAATGAATAAGTAATGAAATATATTAAATACTACTACTAAAGATGTCAACAACAACCATGTAGACCAGAATTAATTACCATAGTAACAAGTAAATAAACAAAAGCTATTTAGCGGCATCGGAACTGTAGATGTATCCATTCCTGCAGTACATTTACGATGTTTTATATAATATGCGATTGTATCGATATATTACGATGTGGAAAAGAAGAAGTGTACTAATTGTAAATTGCCCTGTTACTTAATGAAAAATGAAAATACGTGTTGTTTTCATTATTGAGGTTAGGTGACAACGTTTTTGGTTTTTAGTTCACAGCTAAATAAATAAAATCCATGGTTAAGGGAAACAAAACCTTTAATGCTTTATATAATGCTTCTAACACAGTAACACTTAAAATAAAGAGTTTAGCGTTTTTGATTTAACAGGTACTTTATAAATATCTCCAAAGGCTTTATAAACGGGTACTTTTAAATCTAAAAAGGCTGTTGCACTAACATGATAATTTAGTACAAGTTAAAATAGTGTAAGTGTTGAAAACAGCTTTGGAGAGAATTTGACTAATGAGTACAAAATTGTTATACGAGCTGACAGAACACCATACAGACATAGGCAATTAAAATTTTATTAAAATATGTATTAAAAGACAAATATTTGCGTGCGAAGCCGCGGGCAACAGCTAGTAGTACACACACGACACTAATAGCTCTGTAAATCGCGGGGTCAAGTCCGGTTAGGGTTAGTACCAACGAACCCGTTAACAGAAACGATCAACTGAACACGTGGCTTTGTGAACTATGAAAAATAGCCTAGTGTAAAGTTTTTTGTGCTCTCTGTTATAACTGTTACACGCAATGAAACATACTAATTACGCAGTTAATACCATTTTGCTTGCCAATACTATAATTTGTACTCTTATATCCGGGCTATTCCGTCACAGTAAGAAGTCAATTGTGTATTATTTTTACAAATCTATGTGGGTTTTGACAGAAAGGACGTCGTGGTTTGTATCTCCGAAATACATTTCTTTAAAAATAAATGTCGTGAAGTATGTGTAGATCAGATTACTACTGTCAAATACGATTCAGCAACAAAGTGGGGCAAACAAAACAAAAAGTAGAAATGTTCTGTGCCTTTTAGTTTTATTTAACCTGTCAGAGTCATTGTCAACGATCTGTGCGACAGACTAAAACGTTTTGTTGTAACAGAGAACACACGCTTTGTTGTAAAAGAGATCACTTCTACTTTGATTCATGTTAAGCATTTCTGTATTTACAAATGTGACTGTGTGAGAGGTATAGAGGAAGAGAAGGAAGAGAGAGAGAGACACGACTTAAATAAAATAGTAAACTGTCTTGTAATATTCAATTTACATGCTTCTCATGCAAACGAAATTTTTACTTCATTTCTCCAATATTGATAATTTCTAAAATCTGGTCTGAAAATATTTAGTTATATTTTTCACAAGTATTCAGAATACATCCCTACTTTTATCTATAAATTTGTTTTCTGTGACACTTAGTACATGCTATATAGAAAATCTTAGTATAAAAACTATAACTTTAAAAACAAATTTCAATAAATAGGGCTTAAACATTTATTTTGTTACTTAATGTAGCATTAAAAACAAAGACATTAAGATTGAAATAATATACGTAATTTTATATGTTAAAAAACACGCATAATGTTATTTTAATAAACCTGAAGTTAAACAAATATGAGCAATTTTTCTTTCAATAATCAAAATAATAAGTAAAAATAAAATTACTGTCTATTTTGTGACAACTAGTTTTTACAAACGTTTACATGAATTAATAACGTTATTTGGCCAAAAAACATATTAGCTTTGGTTTTTATGTTTGTTATTACAAGAGATAAGAAACCCATAATCATTCCTTATCTTAACTTCCAACAGCGTATGATTCAGAGCCATACAAAACCACTCTCACACACAAAAGTCTTTCAACAAATTTTAATGTTTTGTCAATTCTTTAAATGAAATCATTGTCTTTCACTTGAAGTGAACATCTTTGCGTGTCGCAGTAATTATTGCCCAATTACAAAGAAAAGAAGGATGATAACTTTTTCAATCTTTCCTTTTGTGTTTTTACAATACATCTTAATTTTAATGAAAGAATCGTCAAAGTGCTTGTTTTCATAAACCAAGGCTTACTGCATAGCTCAAATTAAAAAACTACTACAGTCTTTGTTACTCGATGGATAAATAAACATATTGCATACAATCAACTGTTTTTAATTTTGTCTAATTCTACATATCTTATAATAATTTTTAAGTAAAGACAAATCTTTTGGTGTTTGTGTCGTTTAAATCGATTCAGCTGCTGTCATTTTATTAACCATCGATTCGTATGTAGGCTATAACCACAATGTAAGGTTAATACAAATTGTTTTAAACTTTGACATTTGTGAAACAACTTAAACAATTTTAATGAAATACATGTTGCTTCATTAATAATGTTTAATGAAGAAAGTTGTGTTAGTGGTTTTCAGTGATCATTCTGCTTGTAATAATGTTTACCGCAATATTGTGTGTTTTCCGTATTTAAGGTTTTATAGTAACTATCATTTGTGTGTATTTATACTATTTAACTATATATACTACAAAAAATCTATATACGTACACATATTTGTAGTTAAATATATTCATATTGTAATTAGACGGGATTATGCTTTCTCTTTGTATGTAATTGAGTGTTTCTTGTTGTTCAGGAAATATGTTTTCTTTTTAAAATAAAGAACGGTTTAATTTTATTTTTCAGGTGTTGATAGCCAAATTGTTTCAAATACACAATTAAAAAAATTATTATATAGTATTTTTCTTCCTTTCCTTGTTTATTTGAACTTACCTTGTTAGTTTATTCAAATTCAAGTCTAGTGCCAAAATATAGGGCTTGCCAATCTTTCTTCTCTGGTTCAAGAAAAAACTAACTTTCGTTATATAATAAAATTGTTAATTATTAAAAATAATAAAAATCCATACAAAATAGATTAATCAATACTCTTTTAGTTGCTTTAAATTCCTTCTATTTTCCTTTATTCACATTAAATAATCTTTATTATAAATACATTTGTCCAGGCTAATAATATTTTTTCGCTCAGCGGTTGGTGTGACTTCTTAAATCAGGCTTTTATGTTTACATTAAAATGGGTTGTTATTTTTAATGTCGTGGATTCTTTTAGACAACAAACAATTAACGAAAATACCATTTATGAAGTACAAAACCTCACAAATACAAATCAATTATAATATTATACAACAGTAAATAATATATAGTGTTTAAAATGGTTAATAAGTTAACAGTGATAGTTTCTAGGTTAGTTAGGTTTCATAAAATGAATTTCCTCTAATAATTCTCAATTACAAATAAATAAGACTTCATAAATGAAATATTTATAAAATATGAGTGTCTTAGTGCAGTGATAGTGTATTCAATTTTGTTTGAGTATGTAGAAAGTATAATAGTGAATTGTAGGTAACTGTTATTTAATCGTTTTCTAATTTAATACCTATCCACAATACTTTCCTTTTAAATTGGTTTTATACACTTTTTAATCACTTTAAATGTTTCTTCTCTGTTAAACTGCTTTCATATAATCATCTATCTTCAATCATTATTCATTATTTCAATTAATCTTCATTATGTCTTCCTTCATATACTTTATCTTAGGTTTTATTTCAGTTCAATTTCTTCCTTAAGAGGATTAAAATTTTTATTTAAGTGTACACTATGAAATAGACTAAATAATTTTTGTTTAAATATTAGGTTGTCAAGAGACAAAAGCGTAAAATTTCCATTGGTTATTTCAAAACATTGTTACTGATGACATCATTTTCAAAGATTAAAATTTACACAATTATTTATAACTGATCTAACTTTCTTGTACTAAGTACTAGCTTGCAGTTATTAGTACCGTTAAACAGATTTTTTCTTACTGATTATTTAGATATCTTACACGATCAGTATTTATTCATTAATTACAAAGTTACATTTTATAAAATTTTGACTACTTCAATAAATTAGGTTTACAGTAATCTTTTTGTACCTAATTTATTACTGTAGTTGTATAAATAAATTCTTGTTAACATTTATACATTTAGTTATTCATGATTCATAATAATATTATTAATTTCTACAAAATCTTGTGATTAAACTGTAGGCCTTATAATGCCTAATGTTACTCAAGTTAGAATTCATTTATATTATAAATTTTCTTATTTCTATTATAATTTTACATTTATTAATTCAATCTAATTAATTACACTATCTATTCGTATATATTTTATAGCTCTAAAGACTTTCATTATACTACAATAATACTTTCCACATTCCTATGTAGATGTAAGTTTTTTCTTGTCTATAGCAAATACATTCTTATTTACATTATCAAATGATCAATTATAAACACTTATAATTGATTCTAACATACTCAACATAAAATATAATATTTATTATAATATAAAACAAGGTTTAACACAAATGTTTTTACAATAATTGTCTTATTTTACCTACTAATCAGGCATAAAATAAGGTTCTATTAATTAAGCTTATAGTCTTTTATGGTTTTGTATTTCAATCTATAGATTAATTTTATGTGAAGGGAATTTTCACATCACAATATATATATATATATAAACACATATATATATAAAACACACACACACACACACACACACACACACACACACACACACACACACACACATATATTGAGATGTACAAAGGTCGCATAGAATAAGTAGTCTTATAGAATAAGGTTATATTAAATACTAGAATGTTACGGATTTATAAATGATTTTTTCAATTTGCACTAATAATTTAATATTGTTTGATAAAAAATAAAATGGACAAAAGATGGAAAGAATAGAAAGATGGATGAAGTGAAAGGATTCATAAGATGGAAAGGGTATATGGTTATAACTAAAGATATTTACAGTAAAAAGTGCATATCTAAAAATGTGAAAATAAGGCATTACAGTACAGTAGCGAAGCCAGAATGCCTATATGCAAGTGAATGTCTAGCATTGAATTATAATTTAGACAAACTAGAAATATTGGAAAGACGAATTATTAGGAAAATATTAGGCCCACGAAAAACTTCAGAAGGTTGGAAATTAAGAAGTAATGTTGAAATATATCAAAGTATAGAGAATATAACAGAAACAATGAGAAAAAAGACTATTATTTTTTGACATTTATATAGAATGGACGACAACAGGTTGACAAAGCAAATCTTCAAATATCTGTGGGGGAAGAAGTCAACATCAAGTTAGATTAAAGAAGTCCAAAAGGATTTAGAAAAAAAATAATATACATGCAGAAGAAGTAACTGAAGGAGAAATTTTTCGGTCAAAAGTGTTAAAAATGGAGGAAGTCCAGGGTAGGAGAGAGAAAAACGCAGGTTCACGGTGGACTGAAGACAGGAAGAAGAGACACAGTGAGAAGATGAAAGTATATTGGAAAAAAAGGAAAGAACAAAGAGTAAAGAATTGAAATTGGCATGTGGTCCTTAGATGGCCGATACCAAAAAACCAAAAACAACATAACTGTCTCTGTTGACCTTTTTATTACTAACTTAACAATAATGTTCTCTTATATTCTATTTACATAAAGATTTAATTTAAATGAGTTCTTTTTTGTCTTTAAGTTTATGAGTGTTTTTTTAATAAAGTCTAGAACAATAATTTCACTTCGCTTTACGATGGATGATGTGATGTTGATGACCTTGGCTACCGTTGGTCCTTCTGGATAGGCGGCGATCTCCTCCTGTTGTCCGGTGTTCAGGGTCGTTCACGGTTTGGGTAGTTCTACAATTTGTAGTGAATTAATTTTTAATAGGGATTTATTCTGTGTATTAAAACTAAATGATACTCCAGCAAACTTTACATCTTCTTATAAATGCCTATGCGGACAATCTAGCACTATACCGTACTAGCACTCGATATTTAATGTACTCGCAAACTTTCTGACTTGTGCTCGTGCACTTTTGTAGACCAATCGTCTAGACGGGCGGCAACGACCACACGTTATTGAGTTCAGAGCAAGACTGAGTTATATGCTATGAAGAACAAATTCAAAATTTAGCAAACCCTCAAGCGTTTATTGGGTGAAAAATTCCCTTTCTCTACACTTTCAGTGAAGATAACGTTGTTCCTGCAAAAGACTGTCTACGGACAACGTTAAAATTGCAAATAAAACCAGTCTAATTTTATGACTTTTCTTTAGGGTTATAAGACAATCTTTATAAAAAACTCATATATTTACTTCTTTAATTTATGAACAAATATTACCACTCCATAGATCTTTTATTTATGCGTATTTTGGTGTAACTCTCATGTCAGAATTTTTATTCTCACAAAAGTTATTTAATTTAATAATTTTAGTTTATTAACATGCCGTAACATAGTTATACACACCCGCACTCGCCATATGCCTACGCATATTTTCCCACTACTTCCCAATAGGCCTAACTAATGATTTTTATTACTGTCAAAAATTAACTGAAACTAACAAATTTAATATGTATCTTGAAACCTACAATCTTTACTTACAATCTTGTGTGAACTTGCAATCTTTACTTACACAAACTTTCATTGGAACCTGCTAGCATACGTTAAGAGTTAAATTACCACCTTATATGCAGATTCCACCTATTGAAATATATGCACGCGCGCGTAATGGTTATTTTACACACATACACACGTGTGTGTGTGTGTGTATATAATTATATATACATTTCTGTGTAATGCTGCTATATTATAACTTTTATGTTAACCCGTGAATAATATGACAAAGTGCATTCTCATTACGAAGAAACGTTGAAGAAAACAGGTACTTTGTAGGGCTATAAGTTGGTATTGTTTGATTGGCTCCACTATGAACTCAGTATTGCACACTGATGACCAACAAAAATATTCATAGTGTTTGTCTTGTATAGTTCATTAAAATAATAGTTTAAAAACAAAATTACATAAACGTCATGATAAATTGTTTAACATAATTTTATTTTCTGGCAATATAACAAACCAAAAAATTTTTAGAAATCTTAAGAGTAATGGAAAATTTGTGCTTAAATTTGAACAATGTACGTTTAAACAATTACAATTATTGATTTAATTTTTCAGATAGCAAAGTTATGGTTATATTACGAAGCCATAGATGTCTTGTGACTAATATAAAGATAAAAATATACAAATAACAAACAGTAATATAGGCCTACCACTTTAATGGTATTGAGTCATATGTGGACGTTAGATATTAAAAAGTACATATATATATTAGCAAATTTACTTGCCTTGAAGAATCGGATATCAAGTGAATTGGCGGAGTACACTCAACAAAAGGCAAAAACACTCCCACACATTATCCACAATACGCAGAAAAGAAATCTGAGCATTGCAACATGATTCCAAAATGATTCTTGCCTAAATACATCAAAACCTTGACAACTGTATCTTGCCCATTGCTTCGATGTGAATTGAGGGAAATGCTTTAAAGGCAGCTATCTACTTCTAGTATAGCTAAAAACGCTGTTTCTTAAAAATTAAGTCAGTGAAGTTGAATGTAAATTCTTCAAATTTAAACAAAAGCAAAATTTATTTAAACATCATCGTTCAAGCAATAATTAATGTGTTAAAAATAATAGTTTTAATAGAGGTAGTTGAAAAGCAAGATAACATTAAAATATTTGTTATTACAAAACTATTGAATTTAGCGTATTTTTATTTTATTTTAACTACAAACATTTTAAAACAAAAAATATTAATTCTTTACAAATCAAAAATTAAGATTATATTTAATTATAGTTAATTAAGATCCCATATTTAACACACCTTATTTATTTGTTATATTATTTATCATGTCTCTGACTTACACAAGCTGTTCGCCATCGAATCAAGAAAAAGTTTATAATCTTGAACACGGATCATATTAGGATCTAAACCAATTTCTAGTTCCTTGAGATTTACTTTTCTCCGAACCGCTCAAAAAACCGTTCTTTCTTTCTTCGTAGTTAACAGCATGCTTCCTCTCTCATGTTTGTGATAAGATCAAATATAAATATCACGGTGATGACTAAGGAAAGGATAGCCAGTACCAGAATCACCGTGGCACCTGATCCACCTAAGTTGCGACTAAAGTAGTTGACCAACAAGAATACGCCGGCCAGTGCAAACAAAATTGTGCCAGGTATGCCGAATACTTTGTACTGTAAACAAAGCAGAAACAACATTTTTATTTACATACTTATCGGTGATTAGCATTAATATTACATTAGTGTTAGATTAGTAATATTGCAATTGCATTATTTACAAATACAAAATAATTTTGACAATCGCATTATGATAACATTTGAGATTATTAAAATACGGTGACTTAAAAAGGTTAAAATTCATGTAGTAGTGGCTGCTCCACATACTGTTGTAAAGCAACGGAATTGGGCTACTGTCTAATCGGGACAGATCAGGAGTTCAACGTACCATTTGCTAAGAAAAGAACACGTACGAAAAGACCAAATAGTAACAATCAACCGCCGAGGAGGACCGGTAGCGCTAATACCTTTTAAAAGGGGGGGGGGCGTTGACTCAAGTGAGTGATCTACTTAAGCGGTGGTTATCCGTTGTTCCTCTTTGTGCTCTATCATTGGGAACTGCATGAGTTTCAATGTAAGTATACTGAGACACTGCTATATTTGTTTGGATATGTCATGTTATTTACATTTTGTTTGATATTATTGTAATACAATTTGTTTTTGGTTATAACTTATAGCGAACCCGTTCATGTTTTATGTTTTTGACCTTGCCGGTTTAATTCTTTTAGCTACCTAAAGAGAAACCCCCCTCTATAAGAGTCGAAACCTCCAGTTATATTAAATTATTTTTAAAAGAAAGAAATGTACGAATACAATCAAGCTATTTACTTTATATAGTTAGATCAGTTTTAGGATTATTAAATTTATTATTATTATGAGAGATTTTTCCGTGTATGATTAATTGGGTTTCATTATTACGCAATATGTTAATAAGATTAATAACAATTATTATAGGTCTAATATTTTTTAAGAAAAGATTTAATTATATTAAGCTATTATCCTATAGCCTACTATTAACCGAGCAATAATTGTTTGTCTGTAAATTTTTTTTTCCGAAACCGCTCGAGGAATTTTCTTCTAAATCGCCATTTCGGGGTTTTTCTATACGAAGAATTCATTGGTCAAGTTCTTATTTTTGGAAAAGTTCATTTTCCCGCTTTTCAGAGCAATAATTTTCCGTCCGTCTGTAAATTTTTTTCCCGTAACGGCTCGAGGAATTTTCTCGAAATTTTTACATTACCGAAATTTCATTACATTATTATTCAAAAACGTTGTGTCTGTTTGTATATTCGAAGGTGTATTTGAAAATTATAGGTGAGCTATTTCAGAAATTAATCGATTTGTGTGATCATTTTCTTTGTCTTTTACAGTGATTTTATTCCAATCAGTTATTTAGTGTTAGATCTGCTCAGTAAAATAAAAAATAATTGCAATTTGTCTCTGCTCAGTGATCTATTTACAATAAAAAACCATTACAGTGTTTGTGCAAGTGCAAAGCGACGCAAATTATTGCTCGGTTGGTAATTTATATAGTTTTTTAAGAAGGTAAGTGTCATCACCTTAGGTTACATATTACTATTCTGTGCACACCCACCAAGCATTGGACACTGTGCAACATTATTTATACTTCCAGTCTTATGTTCAAGTACTTTTAAATATTTTTGGCAGAAAAAATCAATTTGAAAATGTTATTTTTTAGATGCCTCGCGGACGACCTCCTAAATGGCGAATTTTTAATAATTTAAGGCCACCGGAACAAAGAGAGCAAGACAATGAGTTACCACAGCCTCTTCAGGAAATAACGAATGTCAGAGACGAACTTTCTGAAAATAATCCTATCAATGCTATTTATGAAAATCAGGCATCCACTTCAAGACCGCTTCCCCTTCCCGAAGTAACAAATGCCCGAAAACAAGTTCCTCAAAATAATACTAACAACGTCATTCATGAAAATCAGGCATCAACTTCTAGACCTGTGCGAAGTGCCAAGAATGATTGTACGAATAGACTAAATGAAGTATTAAGGGAGTTTAACGATTACCAGTCGCAAGAATTACGTGAGAAAATAAGGGAGATAAATAATAAACACAGAAGATTGGCAGAATCAACAGAAGAGCGTGAACGACGGCAAGAAAACGATCGATTGCGAGCAAGTAAAAGGAGAGCTGAAGAGTCACCAGAGCAAAGAGCTCAACGGCTTCTAATCATTCGATTACGAGCAAGTCAAAGAAGAGCTGAAGAAAATGAAGAAAGACGTCAGCAGCGATTAGAGGAGCAACGTCGCCGGAATGAAAGACGTCAAAGAGCTCTGCTATTGAACCCTTTACGAACATACAAATTCGCTGTCACTTCTGATGTATCCAATCACACATTAGGAAATTTTAATGTTGCTTGCTTGCATTGTTGCATTGTGAAGCACCCATGTTACCTAAGTATGGAATGCATAATATGGACCAATTGCTTCGCGCTCTGGGCAATCCACATTTACCATTTGGAGGAAAAATTGTTGTTTTCTGAGGAGATTTTCGACAGTGCTTGTCTGTTCAACAATGTGCCAACAAAAGTAAACTGATAGATCTATGCATAAAAAAAGTAACCTTTGGCAACATTTCCATCTCTTTTCTTTGACTGAAAATATGCGTGTAGATCCAGAGCAAAGAGATTTTGCTGAATATTTGTTGAAGGTTGGGAACGGAGAGTTGCCTGTAAATAATGTAAACGAAATTGTGCTACCAGTGGTATTAGTATTCTTTCTAATGGAAATCTAATTGTTGAACTCTTTGGAAACTGTATTACTAATAATAGATTTCAAGATATGAAAGACAGAGCTATAATCGCTCCTTTGAACAGAAACGTAACAAAAATTAACGCTGAGATCATTCAAAAACTACCTGGAGATATCAAAATTTATCACAGCTCTGTAAAAGCTCAACCAGAAGGAGTTCTTCAATTCACTTCAGATTTCCTTAATTCTGTTGACATAGCCGATTTACCGCCACATGAACTTAAGTTGTAAAAGATACTATAATAAAGCTTTTACGAAACTTAGACATTACAGAAGGGATTTGCAATGGAACTAGATTAAATATTACAGAGTTGTGCAATAACATTATCAAAGCTAAGATAATTACTGGAGAAAAATCGGGTCGAGAGGTACATATCCCAAGAATTACATTGGATTCTAACAAAGGTCAACTTGGCTGTTTCATGCAAAGACATGAATTTCCCGTAAGACCGGCATTTTCTATGACAGCTCACAAGGTCCAGGGTTAAACATTTGAGTACGTTGGTGTTGACTTACGAACGCCAGTTTTTATGCATGGAATGTTATACGTCGCTTTTTCCCGAGTTAAAAGGAAAGGCAGTTTAAAAGTTCTTCTACCAAAAGAAAATCCTCGACACACTCGTAATATAGTGTGGAAAGAAACATTGAATGATATTGATTCTAATAATAATGTACAGAATAATCTATAAATGGATACTGATGATGAACATCTTTTTTTTGACATTCCAGACAAGTTGGATGATTTCAACATGACTTTTTTATAAAATATTGTACAAAATTAAATTTCTAAATATATTGCTATATATATATATAACATTTTAAATATATTAAGTTTGTTAACCTACATGATGAGTTATAAGATTACTATTTTAGTTTCTCAATTTCATAAAATTAATTTCCAATTTCTAAATTAATATTGTAAAATGCATGTCTGTTTTTGTTTTGTTATGTAAACAAAAAAATGTAAAATCTTATTAAAAAAATTATTTTTTATTTGAAACCGAGCTAAGCTCGGTCCCCCGGTACTATATTATATATATGGACTAAATATTATGTACGTTTATGTATAATTATATAATATATTTATGTACGTAAAAGTATTTCATATGGACTTATTATTCCCACAATTAGGATCTCATTCTTGATAACTATATTTTGTAAATTGACGGTTGTATTAGTGCGAAGAGATTGTTTGATTAAATGGGGATAATGCCATGAATTGGGTAAGCCTTCAGAAACTTTAATCGTTTGTCTTTCATGGCGGACGCGATGAAAATGCTCGATAAGAAAGCACACACACACACACACACACACACACGCCCACATATACACATCTTGGACGTAATTGTATCCGACTACGGAATAAGGCTAGAAGGAAGATAAAACTGTCACAAAGAAATTAGGAATAGAAATTAGTGTGTCTGAAGGCTAGAGTCAGGTAATATACCAATAAAATTGACACACAAAGCCGGTGTTCGGCCTACGGTGTTTTACGTGAACGCGTAGTTTTAAATGCATTCGAGCAGTGGCACTGCAATGACCTATGGCGCCGGACTTATCACTAGTGGAATAGGGCCACTGAGAGCTCTGAGCTGGGGAAAACAAATTGTTGAAAATAGACTCAAGTCACAATATACAATGCATGGACCTTCTATTAGGTTTTGTGGGACTCTGCTTACGGTGTTTATAGTGAAGGACCAGGTAAAAGAGATACAAAATAAATTGGCTACAGGTAGCCGAACCTTGTTCAACGTATGGCCGTTATGAATTTCCGCAAGTTCTAACGGAAAACTAAGCTTCAGTTTTACGAAACGCTGTCCTCTTGGCAGCGTACAAAACGCAGCGTGCAGCGATATCCTATTTGGTACAACAGCCGAATCTTTTGGATCTCCGTTGCTCCTGCACAGACTACTCGTAATCTTTTATTTATTTACTGTTTTCTGCTTTTCTCCGTGTAAACGTATTAATTTAGTACTTACGGTCACCGTGTTAGGTTGTTCTCCCAACAGCGATATGATCACGAAACCAATAAATACCACAGTGTAGGCTAGAATGGAATTGTACAGGAACAGCTTTGTACAGAACACTGTCGACGACAGGACGAACCCGTCTGATGCTAGCCAGAATATCAGCGCGATCAGATTTATAACCTGGATCAGAATTCTGCATTCATCAGTACATTTCTAACTTTACGCTTAATATTATACTAATGAAGTTTTAATGAGACTTTGTAATTATTTTTAAGTAATTAAAATTAAGAAGTTATTAATTCATTCACAAGGTTATTAATTCAAAGTTCAATTCATTTATTCTTATCATTACTTTTGGCGTAAACGTAGGTGTAGTTTTCCAAGGAGAGATGAAATGCTTACGCACCATCAGGAGACGGCGAGTCTTGCACGCCGTACCTCATTTTGTTTGTATCTGCTATCTAAGGACCACATGCCAATTTCAATTCTTTATTTTGTATTCTTTCCTTTTTCTCCAATATTCTTTCATCTTTTCACTGTGTCTCTTCTTCCTGTCTTCAGTCCACTTTGTACCTGCGTGTTTCTCTCTTCTACCATGGACTCCTTCCATTTTTAACACTTTTGGCCGATAAACTTCCCTTACAATTGCTTCTTCTGAGTATATATTATTTTCTCTAAATCCGTTTGAACTTTTTTAATCCAACTTGATGTTGACTTCTTCCCTCACAGATATTTGAATATCTGCTTTGTTAACCTATTGTTATCCATTCTCTATAAATGTCCAAAAAATAATAGTCTTTTATTCTCATTGTTTCTGTTATATTTTCTATACTTTGATGTATTTCATCATTACTCCTTAATTTCCAACCTTCTGAAGTTTTTACCTACCTCCTTATTCTTAGCAAAATACACATAGTTTCTACAATGCTTCGTTATGTTACTACTTCCTTTCCTAATTAGGCTGGTTTCACGTTTTATAATATCGTTAATACTGAAGCGCTGGGGAGGTCTCAATTTGTTTATTCTTTCGTACGGCCTTCTCAATATGAAACACCACATCAATCCAGTTTTCCTTACTTATCTTCTTTTCAAGGTGTTGTCTGAAACAATTGGTGTCACTATGTCTTCTAGGTGATGTCCGTTTATTGCATACAAAGTAGTGTATAGTATGCGTCTTCTCCTTCATGTTCACAGTGTGGATAATTTGGGGTAGCAGCCATAACCACATTGTGAAGGTAAGACTAAAATTGTTCGTCTCTTCTAAGAAACTGTATTAGATAGTATTCAACCTCCCCATGTTTACTATTTATAAATGCGTGCGTTCATAGTGACTTTCATTGTGCGTCTGCCTTTAGTTTCCTGTGACCATCGTTCTTGCAATTCCTGCATTATTATCATTCTTATTGTTCTTTTTATGTTGGTTTTGTCTGTGTAGTAGTAGTAGTAGTAGTAGTAGTAGTAGTAGTAGTAGTAGTAGTAGTAGTAGTAGTAGTAGTAGTAGTAGTAGTAGTAGTAGTAGTAGTAGTTCTTGTTGTAGTAGTAATAGCATTTGTTTTGACTATAATAATAGGGGTTTTGAGATTATCCATTCTTAGAATCTCAGAAACACTAAAAAAAAACCATAAATTATGATTTTGATACTTGCATTATTTCTGAATATTTACATCACTTTGACCATCTGTGAAATAAATAATGGATTTTGACACTTATTAAATATCTATAATATATACTGTTAATGCGTAAATTGGCAGTAATAAAGGTTTTAACTAATTTAATTCTCTTAGTTAATTTCGTTTTAAAGTAAGATCAGAAACATCGTGAAATTTGTTTGTAACAATAGTAATTACTAAGATCTAAACATGTTACTTTTTTGTTCACTGGCCTTGACAAAACCCTAAATATATTATATTCTAATTTGAATTGAAGAGTATAATTACGGTTAACACAAGTAAACATAAGTTGTATGAAATTTAAAAAATTAAGATTAATGCCTGTAAAACAAAGGATTGACAATTTCCTACTCACCATCATAACAAACCATAACTGAAAATGTATGTTTTTTACAAGATGTGAAAATTCGCCCATTTTTAACGCCTTTCTGTTTCAAGTGTATATAAAATAGAAACACCCTTCACAAATTTCAATAACCTGTAAATATAAAGATAAATAATTTGCCTAAGTCACATGTGTTCGCATTGTTATCAAATGCGTTTCACGCGCTATACACAGAAATATCTAACATTTGGAAGATACATGTGTTCGATCCTGACTTCAAGTTTTATTTTAACTAAACGTGTAAAAATATTTAATACTATTAAATATTATTAGGTTATTTTGCTATAAACATTTATAATAAAGTCATTTTGAAAATTAATATACAGTTTACGTTAGTGTACAGTTATTTTCATAAAGTGTAAAAGTTTGCACAGGTCAAATACGTTCTTGTAGAAATAATTGTTTGCTGACTTCCTGAGTTTTAGAAATGTACCTAAATATATAAATATTTAAATAGGCATAAAACAGCAAATTTTTAATAAAGTAAGTTTAAATTTAATTCATCAATTGTTAATGAATTAATTATACATTATTAGAAAGAGCTGCACAATTAGTTGCGCCTAATAAATCTAAATTCTCACTTTTTGTTCACATTTTCTTTATTCAGAAATAAAATAATTTTTCAGCAAAAATAGCTAAAATACAAACTTTACCGTGTCTTATACACATATTATACATATAGTTTTATACTCTATTTTCTGTTTTAAAGGACGGGTAAAAAATGCACAACTAATCACACTAACAATATGCCTAACCTTTTAGTTTTTCTGTATAGGCTATCTTTCTTGGATAATTGTACAATTACTAAAATTTACTAATTACTACTTCTAAAATTTACTAATAATTACTAATTTTTTCTTACTAGTAACAAAATTAGTATATTTAGTTTTGTGTATATGAAATTTGGTTTTTCTATACTGTAATAGAATTTTGCCGTAATCCTATATAGTAACATTTAAAAATGCAATCATTTTGGCAACGTATAAATTACAAAGAAGAATATTTTGCAACCGCAACCTGTTTAAGCTGGTAGTATGTAGGCGTACATGAAATAATAAAAAAATTGGTTTTATAATTCTATATCTAGCAGGAACTAAGTTTTGAAGGGCAAATACCATTATAAATAAGTCTATTTATTTATTTACAAAACTATGTTTGTGTTCACGTAGTTATTGTTACGACCTAAGATTATATCTGTGTTTTATGGAAAACAGGCTTCAATGTACTATCATTTATTACAATTTTTGTGTAGTCGCTTTTTATAAAAAACAATTCCTAGGAAACGAAATAAAATTCCACGCAAAACGCTACACCAGAAATGTATAAGCTGTCTTTTTTCGAAATATTAGTTTTTCAGATTCAAGTTATTTTGTAAATCTTCCCCCAAATCAGAGCAATCGACCAAAACAATCATAACTGACGTTTTTCTTTTTCATGTCAGCGTAAGTAAACGTCTTTTACTAGGGTTTAAGTAATACGTTTTTAATAATTGACTCAGTGATTAGCCTGAATAATCATTCCTTACATTTCTACTTTTTTAATACTTTTATTTAAATAATTTCAGTTCAAAATGTGTACTATAAATTACCATGGGTTAATAAAAATTACCACTAGCTAATTTAGAATTAGTATTAGTTACATTGAAATTAGCATTAGTTTGATATAATTTATATTGAAGTAGAAAATTGTAATATATCTTCTGAGGTAAAGTTTATGTTTTTTAATTGTATATTCATATATTTCAACATGCACTTTTACGACGTACCTTTTATGCAGGACGGAAAAAGTAGATAAATGCAAATAAAGCTGAATGCTTAAATTTCGTGATTGCTGAAGACCACGATTTTCTGAAAACTATTACGATGGTTATGGGTAAATTGACGGAAGACGAATTACAACACATATCATGTGTATCATATCTTGTGTGTTATCAGAAAGATCGGGACACAAGTTACAGAGCATTTAATGCATTTTTTATAAAAAGTGTCTAATGGAACGAACGTTCACTGTACTTGATGCTTGAAGTGAAATGGAAAAAAACTGTTTCGGTTAAAAAGCAAAGAGAGTTTTGTAAATTGTTGTCAGAGATAATATTGGTGTGTATTTCGCATAAATCGTAACGTAGTCTAGGAGAATATGTTACTAGATATAAGAGAAATAGGTTCCTAAAATTCTATTACTTTACCGCTAAAAATAATCACGCTTTTATTACAATAGTTTTTCTATACACACTGTACAATTCAATTCGTACGTACAGTTATATTCATATTCATTCAGTACACACACGTAATAATTAATACACGGTTACCGAGCTGCGCTCGTTTCTATTGTATTGTAAGTTATAAATTTTTTTCAAAAAATAAATGTAAACTAAATATAAAATTTAATGCAACTAAGGTAAAACTACATAATTTCAAAGACATTTTCATAGTTTGAGTAATACTATATTTAACAATTTATCTGTGAAAGTTGTGAATTTAACTATGAAACTGTGAACACCTGTCATTATGGAAGTAGGTAAGTTTTGGGTTTAAGTAAATTATGTAGGGCACCTAATTGGTGATAAACGTAAAGATAAACGTAAAAGTAAAAACACTTGACGTGAGTAGTAAACATTAAATTTATTCATCAAACAACATGGCAGATAAAGAACTAGGCCTATTACAAAATCAAAGTATAATAAATACACACGCGCACGCGTGTAAAATACACCCGAACCATAAAGAGACCGCGCGCGCGCGCACGCACAGTAGTGTTTCGTATTGCAGCACAATTTAGAAATTTCCTAAACAAGAAAGTATAGTTCTCTTGTTCTACCAATTTTAGTAAGCTTCATTTAAATTATTTCTTGAATGTTTATGACTCTTTTATAAGTAAAGGTTTTTTATATCTATAGCTAATTACATCTCTGGGAATCCGGGAAATATCGTACTTTTTCCAAAGTATACAAACACTAGAATATAAATTGACACATTTTGCATGTAGTCTGCTTTTACAATCAGAGTGGATATTAAAATTACAATATAAACACAAGAAAAATATATTTCCTTTGAAAACGATTGTGTTTCCAGAATCTTTTGTAAGACACAATTTATACTTTAAAACTAAGTAAAATCAAAGTAAATAGAAGCAGGCGGGCACCTACGAAATCCTACATGCGTATAAACGTACCATAATCAAGCAGCAGAAGATTAGAGCCAAGCCCCATCATAGGAAATCTCAAGGGACTGTGTGGCCACTCTCAATCAATTATAGCACTACAGCGGTTCCAGTAAGTGGAAGTACCTTGACAGGTGGTTCCAACCGCTAAGTGAATGTCAACCGCAAGGTTAAATCTCGAGGGGAACAGCTGTTAATATCTACTAATCAAACTATTCACTAGTACCGTCGGCGCTGAAACACATATTAAAAATTTGCAAAATCTCGCTGTGTACAAATGACAATAATGTAGGCTACTTGGTGTAGTAGGTTCTAAACGGCGTAAAAGTAACTCTGTGTGTACGCGTGCGCGCGCGTGTGTGTCTGTGTGTAAATATAGGTTTATAAATGTTCATAGTTATATGTTATGTGTAGATAAATATACGTATATATAACAGGAAGGTTATAGATAAGTGTCCGTTTAAAGTAGACTGATATCTAGGCCTATATTTATAGCAAAAGTCGTGCTGTAAGGAATGAGTTAAGGGTACGATTACATGGGTTTTTTTCGTACGTGCACGGACGGAAGTGTAGTCACACAGGCGGTTTACAATCGGACGGCAGCGTTGGGGCGTCTGGGACGCGCATCCCCTCACCTCTGGCTGTATAGGTTAAATGTGTATATAAAGGTTAAAACGCAACTGCTCAGAAACGTCCGTGTTTAGATTAAAGAAAACATTGGTTATCAGTAGTAAATAAATCTTTATTAAGAAAATTTTTTACATTACATATTTGTTTTTTATAAAGGTGTCGACAACACCATATAGACCATAATTAATTACAACAGTAACAAGTAAATAAACAAATGCTATTTTAGCGGCATCTTTGAAGAGTCCATGTGACCACTCTCGTACTCTTGAAAACGCACGAAAAAAAGCAGCAGGTTGCGTTTCGATGCGGGAGACCTTGAAAACGCAGCAGAGTTGACGACGCTTGCGTTTTTTCCACTTCCGTGTGACCAATTTTATTACCGCCTGTGTTTTAAATGTAATGCGTTTCCCAACCGCACGCAAACGGCCGGGAAAAAGCGGTAGTGTAACCGTACCCTGAGGGTAGGAAGTATACTGGAGAATATTAGAATTTATAGGAAACGCTGGAGGAAACATAATGTGAGAATGATTCAAAATGATTTACTACACGAGTATAAAGTAATGTAGACGTAACTGATTTTAAAGTAGTCATAATTAGATAAATGTATAGTTTTACATGTTAGCTGTAAGTAGTATAGGGAGACACACCGAGACGCATGTGTACAAAAAAAAATGCCTAATCCTTCCTGTGAAGAAGAAGAAGAAGAAGAAGAAGAAGAAGAAGAAGAAGAAGAAGAAGAAGAAGAAGAAGAAGAAGAAGAAGAAGAAGAAGAAGAAGATTTTTAGTGATTTGGACTGCACTTCTTAGCTGTAAGATTGTGAGATACACAAATAAGATAATGTGGTTAACAAAATACCTAAACTGTCAATAACTGAACGTTTGACAATGCCAATTATCTGTGAGAGTTTAGTAGTCTTAGAACTATGCCAGTTGTCATGCATAACGGAACATAATATTAAAGTCTAAAATGTTTTTGGAAAACGTGGACAGATAAGTAGATAAAATACTGGAAGGAAGGCGTTACAGGCCAAGAAGTTGGCAACATGCCTGCTGGCTATGTTTGCGAGCGGCCACGGTTTCGCCACCTACATTGCTTCCTTTTGGCGACAAAAAAAAAAAAAGAAGAAAACTTGTGTCTAAACGAATCGTCTGCGAAATAGCATCTTATCGTTATCCCTGGTCCCTGCTAATATGCTTTTTCCTTTTTTCTTACAACTTTCCTCACGTATCACACACTTTTTCCGTCTTCCTTGAATTTATGGCCAGAAAATACCAGTAAATTAAAATTAGTGATCTTAATTCTACAATGTTTCACATGGTATGGAAAACATTATTTCTATTATACACGGTACGTTTATGATTAATTAAATACTCCTAGTTTAAGTAGTAATGAAATACTATTTAGTTTAAGTTAAATGAAAATTATAAACATTTTAGATGCACCAGAAAGTGTCTCTTAGTCTCTGAAGCAGACTTTAAAAATTTGTCTATAGTTTTAACGTAGGTTGCGATTTTCTTAACATTTTCTCTTAAAATTAAAGATACATTTTGTTATCTTATCGCAAGCCTTAGTGGTGTTCCTTCTTAAAAATTGGCACCATACTTTGGGTGAGAAACATGTTGCCTTTTAGTTACCAAAGCATTAAAGTGTCGTCCATTTTTCGATAAGCTGTCTTTAATGGAGAATCTGGAATTGTGTAGTTCAGAATGTGTTTACATTAAGAGGATCAGTTGAAAAGTTCGCGGAGCAACATCTATTGCTTAACAGTAGAACTAAAATTTTGCTTGTGTTGTAAGATTCATATTTCATGTAAACACCTGTTAATATCCACATCTCTCTGACAGGTTACTATTTACTGTTATAAAATTTAAAAATTAGCTGTAAAAAATTTACGTGATGCGCGGGTCTTGAAAAACGGAAAAAATAGAGAATCCTTTCTTTAAAAAGGTCTACCGCCAATGGAAATTCAAAACGAAATGATAGTTGTGTTATGAGGTGTTCATCTTCAAAAGCAGTGGTTTACACACACACACACACACACACACACACACACACACACACACACACACACACACACACACACACACACACACACACACACACACACATACACACGGTGATTTGAGCTTAAACGTAGTCCTTTAGTGTTACAACTTGCTATAGTCCTATACTTTCTTCGCTACTGTGTTCTCGGTTATTCTTAAAGAGTTTCCTCCCCCAAGTAAGCTGTTTTTTAATGCCTTCTAAAATAGGTTTAGTCTGAGACTCCTGTTTTCTCTGGTTTTATTTTCACGTTTTTCCCACTTACCTATTTAAGTGCTCAAGTATTTGTGTTTGTTTTTTCTTGTTTGGTAACACACAAGACTCATGCCATATGAACGTATTGATATTAAAACTGCCATCTTAGCTGCCTCTGACACGTGCCTTTCAAACATTTCAAAATTTCACAGTTGTTCAATTTTGTACTCTTATTCCGTTCAGTATTATGATTAGAGAACCTGTATTACCTACAAACTCCCTTACTAACGGCATATGGTCTGAAGCTGCGCTAAATACAAAACCTGGAATTCCCATAATCTTTTGACAAACATAAGTATTCACGGCCGTATAATCACATATAAAATCTTTGCTGCAAAGATTTGTTACGTCATGATTGACTTCTAAAAACACTGAAGACAAACGTTCCGGTTAGAGCCACGACAGCCATCATCAGTTGTGTGTTTGTCGAGGTCTTAGGGTTTCACCAGTACCTAGAACAAGGATCGATAACCCAGCTATAAGAACCGTTAAGCACTAATGTTGACGTAAGTTGTTATCCTTCGCTGCGTAAACTTAATGTCAGTGTGGTGGTACTTCCCGGTTCTGTTCAGCGAACTATGATGGTAAACAGCGGAGAGTAGGATCCCGCGTATGTAACTACATATAAAAGTTGTCGCAGAAAATATAAAAGAGTATTATAAAATATCGTAAGAAATACTGGATAAGATATTTTATAAGGACTATTATTCATTTAAAAGGAAAAGAAAAATAAGGCATAATTATCCGTTTACGAATTAAAAATATTCGTCTTCCATTGAGAAATAGGCAGTCGTTTGTTTCACCTCAAAGAATATCGACATCACCAACGCTTTCAAGGTTTGAATTGCCAAACGTCTTGAGCAACCTGTTATTCTGCATCCTACCTGATAACAATCCATCACGAATCGTTCTCCGCAATGCAGTTCTAAATATTAAAAAGTTTAACTTCTTTTGTTTGCAATTCAAAGTTAGAAAAACAAATAAAAGTTAACGTTTTTATATGGCAAGTTTTTAAGGAAATTTGCATAGCGATTGAATAACAAAAAGTGAATAAGAGAGGACATGGATAATCATCACTACAACTTAAACGTCTGCAAACGTCACCAATCGTCATATATTCTTATGATCAATAAGAGTGTTATTACTGAACCGGTCTTATGTCATAATTGCCAATACCAATACCGTTTACAGTGCCAAAAATGATGTAACAGTATTTCGTGTGAAATATGCAAAATACTGTATGTTACGTAGAGAACTCCAAAATTTAAGCCCTAATAAACATGATATTATACTTTAAATTAAAATACAGTAAAATTAAATATTTTAAATACATATAAAATGAAACTACTAGAGGGGTAAAATATTTCAAAAATACAATTTTCAATTAAAATAAATGAAAGTTATCATTTACAAAATATATATTTGTAAACTAACTTGTTTTAATTGTGAATAAATACTTTTTATGTTTATTTGAATACCCCATTTTAAACTTACGCAAAGAAATTGTAAGTGACGCGGTAAAAAACATGTATTAAGGACCAATGTTTACAGAGACATTGTTAAATCAAAAGAGTGTTAAAGCTACATGGGGAAAACAGGGCACTGTTGTGAATCCACTAAGAACTAATGGGAAAGACCGCTGTGTAATTGAAATCCAAATAATGTGCTGTGTAATGGCCGCTGTGAATACTAATTACTGAATCCCAATGGATAAGAGGTTAATAATTGCAAAGGAGTGACAGTCCGATGTTTGTACAGTAAAAATACTACTAATTTCTAAAGGAAAAACTCAATGCATTAAATGAAAAGAGTTAACCAATAATTTGTTTATCATACTTTAGAGAAATAACAGTAGTTAACAAAAAAATAATCAGAAACTGTAGTGCAGTTAGAGAATGTTATGTTCAAATTAATTTTTGTTACGACCAAAAATGAAGACTTCTAGTGGCAAAGCAAACGCTTTGTCGTAGTAAGGCAATAGGTCACTAGCGTGCCTCCAGTGCTTAAAATTCCGCGTACATTACAGTGAAAGTAGGTAGTGCACCAACAAAAACATCACAAATACAGAAAACCACAGCGTATAGAAATCGGCGATAAGCTGATAAGCTGACATTGTTACACTACGCGTCTGTCTGCCCTAATTACAATTTTGGAGTAATTCTATGTTGCTTTTGCGTACTGCTTGAGCGTATGTACTGGTAATACGTGTCTTTAATGGATCAGTTTATTAAAGAGAAGGCTATAACAAAGAGTCGGAGGAAAAGTTAGAATGAAGGAGATAGAAATACAGAGAGTAAACAGAGAAAGAAACGGAGAGCGGAAGAGTGAGTGAAACAGAAGAGGGAGAGTTATAGTAGCAGAGAATTTGAAAGAATAATATATTGAGTAAAAGAAGAAAATAAAAGAGTAGTAGCAGAAGAAGAGACGAAAGCAAGGGTAACGAAAAACTAAGGAAAACGTCACAGATTGAGAGGGGGACAGAGAATAAATGACTTAGAATCCGTACTAGATATTTATTATTGAACATAACCCTTAAATTGTCATCTAATAAATCACATTGAAATGTAACAGGTTTGAAGCTTGCACTTGCAGAAAAAAATTTTAGTCTGGTGATTTAATACATTTATTGGTTATTTCTTTTTTTATATAAAAGTTATGCAGGTTATGTGAAAATTGTGAATTAAAATATATAAATATATAAATAAATATATGTTTGAAGTATTTAATATTTTAAGGTTTCTTTAATTGTCTTGTAGTTTATAAAAAGTTTTATAATTTTCCTTTCCTCAATTTGCTGGGTTGAGTTGGATCGGTCCAGACGATCTCACGGGCCTGCTTCTGCTTCCACATCAGCTTTTGTCCTCCTAAATTGTCGATCTCAGGGCTGCCACGTATGCGTTGTGTTCGTCCAAGTCTTCCGGATTCAGCCCTCATTGACAGCCATCGGTCGTTATAGGTCTCGAACGGCGTGCCTGACTTTGTGGTCTAATTCAGCCGCTCCGACTCCGAAAGACTCCTTATTAGATCATTATTTCATCATACAACGTTCTAGACTTTACTTAAAAATTGATCAAGTGTTAGTGGACAAAAATTTCCGGTTTCTAGATCTTTTTTCCAAACCACTTGTTTCAACTGCTTGTGCTAACGTAGCTATTTATTTTGTAAGTTGAATAAATGCTTTAAAAATTTTTTGAGTATTAAAATAATTAGACATTAATAGTTAATCCAATTTGCACACCAATATGAGTGACTTATAGTGTGTCTGTAAATTGGCTTACTGTTAATTATCGTCACATAATTCGTTACGCGTACATTCACTTTCACACTGCACTGGAGTGCTGTTTTTTGTAGTTTATTATTGTCTTAAACTACGTTAGCATGCAGTACTTAACATAATAACAATATTGTCTGAAAACATTTACTTCTTTTTGCACAGGACACTAAGACTTATTGTAAATATATCCCCATGTATTCACACTCAGTGTGAATTTTTGTCTTATTGCAATACATATAATATGATATTATAACTTATAATATAAATGATCCTATAATATTAATATTATAAAACTTCTTCACTGAATTCTACATTAGAAAGGCAGTTGTAAGGAGACTCACAGCACCATCATCACCATCTGAAGTAGCTGCACTAGTAGTTACCAATCGACAATGAATACCTCATCGTAGTCTAGATGAAACGTATGGGACTGATTTTGCTTTTGTGAAACACTTACCTAAATATGTGTTTTAATTTTATAAATCCAAAATATTAGTATACTGTATATATTGTATAGTATATATAGCTTTTAAAGTTTATTCACTATACTTTGGATCAAGGTCCTGAGAATGTCGAAACAGATGTTACTTACCTGAAACCATGTATATAGTTTACTTGTTTCATAAAAGTTTTAAGGACAATTTGTATTCTAAAATAATCGTAACTGAAATGAAAACCTGAAAATTAATTTATATATTGCGGAATTTATATTAATGAATCTTTTTGATATTTTACTTTTCATTCACTGTCATAAATATTTTAGAAAAGATATGTTTTTTTGTCGTCTCAATTGCAGAAAGTTTTCTTCTCAGCAAAAATTGTAAGACGTTCCGTACAATAAAATTAAGATGATTAGAGTTACGTAATACAGTAAAGCGGCACAATTCCTAGCAAAAAACTAGTATTTCAGTTTTTAAAATGAATAATTAGTCTAGAACTAATTATATTTGCTTTATTATTAACATACTGATCATATTGTTACAATTACAAATAATACTTTACTTGATCCTAAAATTATATTATATTTTGTGTAATAAAAAATAATTTTTTACAAACAGCAAAACTTTTTCTTGTCTAATTTTACTGGACTAAACATAAAACTTTTATATAGTATCCAGATACAAAATTTTTTCCACAATTACAGTGGCCACAGTAAACACAACAGCAGTGGAGAATTCAATAGCCTACTAAAGACCAGAAATTCTTGTCACTTTACAGTATTTAAAAGCGCCCGTGTACTACTCTCCCATTACACGCAATCTCGTTGTAGACTCACATTCTTCAAACAAATGACATTCATGGAAGCTCTGTTATTGCAAGTGGGTGTGTTAAATTTTCGTTAGTCGATGTTAAACTTGGTGACACAAATATCATACAAGGCCATGTGTATGTGTGGTAAATACGTTTTTATCTTTTTTCTTTGTTAGTGTTAGCTGTTCAAAGTTTTTAATTGTGTTAAAATCGGCCAAAGATGACATCAAAAGTATCAGACAAAACTTTGCACAGTCAAGCTACTGAGATTGTTTCAAATGCTGATGAATATGAGACAAGAAGCAGAAGCTGGTGAAGTTTTAATATATTTAAAAAAAGTTCAATAGCGTGTCGCACAAGCTACAGGTATTTCAAAGCAAAAAGTAATTTGAGTAAACAATTAGTTTAAAGCTATAAATAGTGGTAAAAACAAGTTATTCAATTCACCCGGTAAAAATTATTGTGTTTCCCCGCGTTTCAGAAACGTTGATGAGTTCGATAAGCTGCATAATACAAAGAACTGTTTATGATTTCTTATAGGAAATAAAAAACTGTCTTCACTGTCAGTAAACGTCTTTCTATTATGCGATATCCTGTTAATTTTTAAAAGAAGCAAGTCAAGCCTCAATAAAGTTTATAAAAGGGCTAGGATTTAAGGGGCTAAAGACAAGAAATAACCGGAAAATTCTAATAGAAAATCATCAAATACCGTCAATGCGGATTCAGTATTTAATGGATATAAAAAGATACCGTAAAGGAAATAGGTCCGTTATATATTCAAATAAGACACAGTAGCCACAGTGCATCAAAAACCTTTCAGGATGAAAGTACGTCATCTGGTTATTTAGCGCCGATTTCCAAATGACAGAGGCTATATTGTTCGCGCTTGGGGAATGAATGGGTTTGTGCCTAATGCACTCTTAATTTTCAAATAAAATTACAACTGATAACACGCCTGTGTTTGCACAGCTTCGCAACCCGGAAATGTATTACAGGAAACGGGGTGTGTGTGCGTACATAAAGCAACACAGTCGCGCAGTACATACAAATTACCCTCTGATAAGGGGCAAAAACTTTATTACCCTACCCCGAGTTTAATTACAATTCTCATACGATGCAATAATTTTGGGTGAAATTCTCGTTTTTGTTTGCGTTGTGCACCTTTGCCTATATCATTGTATTTTATTAAATGAGGCAGACATAGTGAGAGAACAGATACAGCGGCTCGAAGATAAGGGTATAATATTATAACGTTAACTATTAAGTAATATAACTATAAGCTTAATTTTCTTAGTCACCTGTGTGTAAAAAATCTTCCGTACAATTTGTCACTATGTACATTTTAATGTCTTGTGTTCTTCAAAATACTTTATATTATTTTACATTATTATTAGAAAAAAGTATCTTCTAAAGAATGGTAGACGCGATTTAAAAAAAATTATTCTTTCGTGTAGCCATTTTAAGAAATCGTAAGAGACTTGATTTCAACACTCTAAGCACTGGCCATTAATTTGTGAATACCGTTGAATTACGTAAATATTCTTTTTACTGAAAAATACAGCAATCAAGAAGATTCGTTAAGAGAATAAAGAATATGATATGCATTTTGGCTCTGATACATCCAATTCAGTACTTAATATCTTTATAATGTGTTCCTTTTCTTTACTTAGTGTAATCCAAAGTATATACAGTTTCAGCACTTTTTTAATATATTGTTTTATATTACTAGTTCTTCTGCTTCATTGACAGTACACATTAAATCTCTTTACATAATGTTAATATTTAAAACTCGCTGTCATATTCGGTCTTGATTTTTCATATCACTCACCTTATCGTAGTCACAAAAAGTTTGTAATCAACGTAATGGCGGGTGCTAACTTGTTCTAAATAATATAATATGAAAACAAAATTAGTTAATAATATAGGCTTAATAAAAATTGTCAAATTAAACGAGTTTAATGTTGTGGTAAATTACTTATATTTAACTACAGTTTTTACCTATGCTAACTACAAGCACAAGAAGTACGTAATTCTAAGTGTGTGGGTTTTGAATCCAATGGCGTCTGATTATTGTTTGGGTGCAAGCGAGTACTGTGAGGCCGTAATTTCCTGTATGGAGTCGACAGCGTGGTTCTGTGCTGTGGCCAACCGTTACTGGCATTGATCTCCAATCTATCTTACCCATTGATCGCCAACACAATATATATCGTTATGACCTAACTTCTTTACAATCTACTCTTGTATCGATGGTTATTTGAAAATAACTGAATTTAAATTTGAGATTTATGTGATTTATTTTAGAGTTATATAAAAAAGAACTCATATACGTAAATATATTCCTTACTTTCGTATTTATACTTAAAACATCTCTAACTTGTAAGTCTACACTATTCAAACGGCCGTAGAGTCCTCAATAAGCTCAGTACAACACTCTTTCAGTACTAGCAAATTGCCTGTCGTAATTACTAAGCAAACTATACGTATATGGAGACCTAAACATTCTGTTGCTGTTGCCGAATAAATCCATTGGTACGCTGAAAAATGTCACAGTATCATTTTACACACGAACTAGCATGTGTCAGGCCTTATCAACGCCAGCAATATAATAGTATCTCGAATTCTTTGAAGATCGTCAATATTCTGCCTAGACACTTTTAGGAAAATTAGTCTTCATGACCACTTCATCAGAAAAATACTTCTTACTCTTTAATGTTAGAGTAGATTGTAACTTTACAATATAGAATATAAATAAACAGAGAAATTTGGAGAATTTATTTAAGTGAAATATTTATTGCCCCCCCACAGACACACAACTTAGTTGAAATAGTGTTTTCAATTAATAAATCTTTTCTTAGATGACACGTGCAGAAGGGTACCACGCAGAAATATAATTCAACTTACAATTACTTTCACTAAAAAGTACTTCATATCTTTGAAACGGGTCCGAAAACTTATGAGCCTTTTCCATGAAACGTCTGGTATCAAAGTAATTAGATTTCCTTTACCCCCTCTGCAGTAACAGTCCCAAGTTTACTACCTGTTTCCCTAACATGTGCTTTCCCCGCTTATTGTACCCAGCCTGTACCCAAGACAAAATATATTTAACGTACGGACGTAATACTTAGAGTGGTAAAAACACTCAACATTCTCGTTGAAGATTAATTTGTTGACGTTGTCTTGACTACTTCAAGTATAAAGAAATGGTTTAAAGTTCTGCACTAATATTTACAAATTATGCTTCTAAATATATTTGAAAAGTATTTCAAGTGCGTACGAAGATTTTACAAATCAAGAAGATGTTTGGTAAGATTCAATGCAATAGTTTTCAATCTTAAAATGACGGCAGCTCCCTTCCTCTCAAGAACTTCAAGCGACAATAGAAATGTAAAAAATGTATTTCTTATTTAAATATATGTGTGTGTAAATATACATATGTGATCGGGTTTATTAACTAGACTGAATTTATAAAACTTAATTTATATAATTTCAATTACTTAAGACTTTTATATAAAATAAACTGAAATTGTGACGGTTTTACTAAATATTTACCACTTTAGGTTAATCAAAATTAAGCCGGTTTAACCAGTTATTGAAATTTTGTGTTGATCCCGTTGCCCAAGTCTACTCGTATGTCGTCGCCTGCTCGAAACTATTTCGTGTATTATATGAAATTTTTAAATCGTATATTTTTGTAACCCATGGACCAATTTCAAGACTTTTGAGGAACTACGATTTTGGAACCACTAAATTAATGTGAACAATTGTATAAACAGGTCTGTTAAATAAAGAAAAACATCTACAGTAGAAAACAATCCTAAGAAAAGATGAACTGATGATGTTTTGAAAGACTTCAGAATAGAAAAAGGAGCGACTGGAGGCATAAGTTGCCTAACAGTGCGTATGTAATTTGTTGTAAGCAAGCTAATACTATATTAATAGGCACTTTATATTTTCTATTCGCCGTATTAAATCTAGCAGCGTTATGAAAATTTAACCTGTAGCTGTGTTAAAAAAAAAATATATTTTTTAAATAAAATTCTTATAAGAATTTGTTCGGGTTACTTCTAGAAATATAATCGATAACTTTTAATATAAAATAAAAACGAAGGCAAAATAGCATACGTATGAATGAGCGTATACAACACTATAAAAAGATTCCCAAATTTAAAAGTTTTTTTTTTACTTGACAAGATTTCGTTAAAGATATTTCGCTATCTATCAACGAACCTTTCCAATTCAGTAATTTTAAAGAAAAAAGTATAATGAACGTCACCACGCGACGTTGAAAGTGAAGCTTTAAGCACATCGTGTCATTATTCTTACTGTAATGCGTGCTGTTCTGACAGCAATGTTGCCAACATAACCTACCTACCTACAGGTTGCCTACAGACAAAAAATTATTACCTAATATGTGAATATACTTTGAAAGTAAAGTGATAATGTGTTAAAATGTCTTGTGAATAATAAAGCTACAAAAACAGCCTCATTAATTTATGCCAATCCGACGATAAATCTGGTTTCTAAAGAAGTGCTATGCAGATGTTATTACTGTAAAACAGTTTTTGACAACTTGCAACAAAATTCTACGCAATATACAAATTCTACTGATTATATAGGTAAGCTTTGCCTAAAATTAAATAATTATAGCCACTTAAGACGTGCTAATGTTAATATAGGTAATGTACGACTATACCTCGGAAAGAATCATACTTTCAGAAATAAATGTAACTTCAATTTAAGCTGGACTAAACTTTACCATTTATTTAAACAACCTACATTTATCTATAGCCTATTTATCTTTATCTATATTTTATCAACAACCTATATTTAAAAACTTTATCTTTACTTCTACTTTTATAGTACGCAATACTATAGTAGTTCTGTACGATGTGTATAAAAACTACGTTGTTAAATACCAATTATATACAGGAAGCTGTGGTATTATATTGTAATAAATCTTCTTCTTCTTCTTCACTACAAGGATTACGTTTTGTATAAACCTATTCCGGTACCCATCTCATCCTCGGACGACCCACATCTGCCACCAATGGTTTTGTATTTCAAAGCCGATTTTGGCAATAGACCCTCCGACATTCTTTGCAATTGACACCTTTGTAAGTAATTAAATTTATAACTTTTGCTTCTAATATTGCTCTCATATCCTGTTTATTCTTTTATCTTGAAATACATGGCTTAAAGTATTTCGAAGAGACTGCATTCCAGCACTCTGAATCTCTCCGTATTCCCTTTCCGTCACGACCCACGTCGCTCCCATATGTCAATGTGTGAATTGCAATTGCTTTATACGTAGTGTAATAAATTAACAAATACCCACGATTGGGCAGATATGAAAATATAAAGATTTAGATTTTGTTGCTCTGTGACGATATGTGCAGCTATACAAATAGATTTTAAATGCAAAGCCAGAAGCGAAACAAAAGGATTCATAAAAAATATCTCGCTCGTATACCATTCACGGTTTTCGTTATTAATAACACTATTTTTTGATGCAACACATGTTGATTGCAACATGTGTTGATTGCAACTCTTGAAATCAAATGTTTTGCCAGTACTACGATGAGGGATCGTCAGTGGCTTGACTTAAACAGACCACTAATTATACAGTTAGAAATATGTAAGCACAATATTTTTTTTCGGACACAGATGTTATTATTTATTTCTTTGTAGCGATCCTGTTACCTTACTCAAGACAGGCTTCCAAACTCTCTGTAACTTCTAACTACTGTCTCTGTTCTTTTAACATTGAAAATGTTTATAAAGACATGTCGCACATTTGCGGCCGATCGCTGGTGCGTGATCGAAAATGGGAACGGTGAGTTTCCATAGAAACTACTTTTTTGTTAATAACTAAATTTACCTTATTTTGTCCGCCTTGTCAATACTTCTTTGTTGTCAATAACGTAGTACACATATTGTAACGTACTAAATAATGATCTCTATCGTATGGTTTACTAGCCACGCGTTGGTTGAGTCAATTTGTAACATACACATTAAGAGAATGTAGTTTTTTACTATAAAATTTCAGTAATTTTAAGGATTATTATGTTGTCAGGGTAATGTTTGTTGAGCGCCAATTTGCAATCGTATGTTGCAAATAAAATGTATTGGTTAATCTGTAATTAATATTGCATATATCATAAGGGTTTCTCTTTCCTTCTAATTTTTGATTTTTGTTTCTTTTATTTAATATACTACTATGAATACTAATTCTCAGTAAGGCAGATTCAAATCTTTTGCCATACTGTTCTTGTCGGGAGTGTTACCAACCTATGCCAGTTGATGAAAAAATTTACATTCGATTATATTGCTACGACAGCACAGAACAATCTACGCGTTTATCGAATGTGCCAGAAACATCTCGATGTAAGCGTGTGGTGTACGTGCTACTAGACGCATTTTGCGAGAATCTTCTCGACTGTGAGGGGCTTCGCTCGGACTGTGTCTAGGCCGTAGTAATTACGTAGTTCACGAGAGATAAGACGCAGTTTGGAAGCTTCTGGTGTGTGAGCGTGACTATAAATACATCGGGTAGCGGCCTTAGTTTTCAGTTCCATGCGAGATATTGGTTAGTGCGGTTCAAGAGTGTTAGTGCGATATATTTCCAGAGCGGTTCGAGTTATTACTGTGTACGTTCAAGTAGTTATTATTGAAGTGTTGCGTTTTATAATCAGACGGTTTAATTGTAATACAATTGAGTTTTAATATTTGTGGACATTTTATTACGTGTGTACAATTTTCATTTGATTTGTTGTAGAGACTGTGTTGTTAATTACGAACTATTTTTACTGTAACAATTAAAAGGTGTGATTAGTGACTTAATTGGTGTCTTGTACTTATTTTGTTTCCACTGTACCTACGACGATCGAGTAGACCGTCGTAACAGTGGTGTCAGAAGTGGGATAGAACGTTTAACAGTGGAAACAGTAGATACTTTGTACAAGACGAGTGTAGTTCGTAATTAATTTAAAAAATGGATACCAGTCAGATGATAGAAGCATTCCGAGCAATGCTACAGCAAAGTCAGAAACAAGAAAAAGAAGAACGAAGACAGGAAAGAGAAGAAGCAGAAAAACGACAAGACGAAAAACGTAATCGTGAAAATGAAATACCAGAGGGTCATTAGCCGTCAAGCAGACGACGTTAAAACGTTCGTACAAGAGGATACCACTGCAAAATTTGTCCTGTTACAAGGTGAGCTGAACAAACAAGTTGACAGAATATCTGAAATAGCACAATCTGTGTCAACTATGAAAACAAGTATGTCAAGCTTAGAAGATTCAAAATATCAGAGAAATCGAAGAACGCTATTAACTGAAGTAGGGTCAGTTTTTACAAAGGCCCCGTCGTTTAATGGAAGCACCCACTGGGCAACTTATCATCGCCAATTTGAAGCTGCCGCTCTCTTAAATAACTTGACGGAAGAAGAGAAAGGCCTCTCACTCATTCTTGCGTTAAAAGGACCTGCCGCAGAGGTAATACACAAAGTGCCATCTAACAGTCAGAACGTCTATGCCGAATTAACAAAAGCTCTGGAATTACGGTACGGTGACCAGCATTTGTGCGAAGTGTACCGTGAACAACTTAAAGCGAGGCGACAGCGTTCAGGGGAGAGCCTTCAAGAGTTTGAAGCGAATATCGACCGACTAACGAGATTGGCTTATCCCGAAGAATCGGAGGACTTCCGGAAGTGGATTTCTCTCATTATGTTTATTGACGGTATCAGAGATCGTCAGTTACAACAAGTGTTAAGAATGGCTCGGCATGATAATAAATCAGACGCTCTTGTTCATGCTCTCCGTTTTGAAGCTGCCAAGTCGGCGACCTACATTAATCAAAACATGCCATCACGTTGTAGCCAAACGAATCCAATACCACAGTATCGTCATAGCGGACGGCATAAAGAGACGATTCAGAAACAACAGTTTAAGAAGTCAGCAGCACCACAACGATCTTTCGAACCAAAGGACAAAAACAGAAGTCCGAAGTGTTACAACTGTGGGAAACGTGGTTATCTACAGGTAGACTGTTGGGAGAAGAAAATACCGAGAGAAGGGAGTGATCGCACCAATTGGAGAAGTAAAGCCTCAGAACAGCACACAGTTTCCACGCTACATAAGATTAGTGGAAATCTGATCGTTAATGGATTTGCGGAAGGTAAACGAAGATCATTTACAGTTGACACGGGCGCTATAGTGTCCATTGTGCGCCCTGACTTAGTCAGCAACCGCCAGCCTCTAATTAGCTCTTGTACAATACAGACTGTGACTGGAAGCCCCGTCAAGGTGCTAGGAAAGGTAGACGTACGTGTACGCCTGGGTCTCTCAAGTTTAACCACCAAATGCTCGTTGCAGACATTGTCGATGAAGTGATTCTTGGCACGGACATTATGAATGCCTACGGATTCGTTGTGGACTTAAGAGAGAATGTCCTGAAGGTTGGCCAAAAGAAGATAAAGCTTTGCATGGCTAAAATGACAGGGTCTACCAACCATTCGATTAAGCGAGTGGCATTAGTCGAAGAAAAAGTCAACAGGTCTGGTCAAGAGGAACCCTCCCTATTGCAAGCGGAAATGGAGTAAGAACTAGCAGAGGAAATACAAATAAGTGTAACGACAAAAGAAGTGATTGGAAAGCCAACTATGGGTGTCGAGACAAAACTCTTGCTTGTTCCTGAGCTGATAGAAGCGCCCGAGGGTAAAGTGGCTGAAGATGAGGTTACGGAAGAGGTTGTTGACGAGAACCAAGCAAACTTGGATCAGCCAGTGGTGTTTAGATCATCAGTATACGACACAACCGGCATGACTCCAGCAAATTTGGTGTTTGGGCGGGAGATTCCCATTTGGTGTTTGGTCTTCCTGGGCACTTAATGTTCGGATCACCTGAGACTCAGTCCCAAGAGCCGCAGAACTATTCCTCGCAATTAGAAAACCAACTGCGAGAAATGAATCGCTTGGTAAGAGGACGGCTGAAGATTGCCAGTGATAAAATGAAATCTCGGTATGACATTCGCAGCAATAGTGAGGGTTTCCAAGAAGGAGATCAGGTCTGGTTGTTCAATCCAAAGCGCCGTCGTGGTCGCTCACCTAAGCTTCAGTCTAATTGGGAAGGACCCTACACTGTGAAAAAAAGAATTACCGATGTTGTTTATCGGATTCAACAGGAAGGACAGCGAAAGTTCAAGGTCGTCCATCTAGATCGCCTAGCTAAGTACAAATTTAGAGACGCTTTGCCAGTTCGGGACGAACAGGCTTAAGGAGGAGGCAGTGCTACGACAGCACAGAACAATCTACGCGTTTGTCGAATGTGCCAGAAAGATCTCGATGTAAGCGTGTGGTGTACGTGCTACTAGACGCATTTTGCGAGAATCTTCTCGGCTGTGAGGGGCTTCGCTCGGACTGTGTCTAGGCCGTAGTAATTACGTAGTTCACGAGAGATAAGACGCAGTTTGGAAGCTTCTGGTGTGTGAGCGTGACTATAAATACATCGGGTAGCGGCCTTAGTTTTCAGTTCCATGCGAGATATTGGTTAGTGCGATTCGAGAGTGTTAGTGCGATATATTTCCAGAGCGGTTCGAGTTATTACTGTGTACGTTCAAGTAGTTATTATTGAAGTGTTGCGTTTTATAATCAGACGGTTTAATTGTAATACAATTGAGTTTTAATATTTGTGGACATTTTATTACGTGTGTACAATTTTCATTTGATTTGTTGTAGAGACTGTGTTGTTAATTACGAACTATTTTTACTGTAACAATTAAAAGGTGTGATTAGTGACTTAATTGGTGTTTGTACTTATTTGTTTTCCACTGTACCTACGACGATCGAGTAGACCGTCGTAACAGTATGTTACACATAATATCATATACATAAAACTATCAACTAAGGAAAGAAAAGAAAACCTTTTATATGGTGTTATTTAAATTATTTAAAAACCCTTTATTCTCCTTATTAAATGTTGGTAAAAGAAAGATATAATTATTAACAAAGTCTTGCCGGCTGTTCTTTAAATTTGCTCAGAATGGCAGCAGTTACTCCTACCTCCCAGGGTATACAATATTTGCGTTTTAATAATTGTAAATAAGATACACTTAAAACTGTTTTACGTTAGGTCCTTTTGGCTACGATATAAACTACAATAATCTTCGGAAAAGTACCAAAATACGTGGTCTTAGAATTAAATACAGAGTGTCTTAACAAGAGTTTATTACTAGCTTTACAATGTTCAGTGTCTTTAGGTTATGTTGAACTACGTATTTTCAATGTTTAATACACTTTAAATGGTCATATTACCATATATTAATAGTTTTTACCATGAAAATAAGACTGTTTATTAAATATTTTTTAAGTGAAAGTTAAAATATAATTTTAATCAAAAAGTGTAAACAGTTTCTTTGTCAAGTGTAAACTTGGGGCACTAAGGTAACTTCTTCAGTTTAGTTATTAGCAAAAATACTTCCCTTCCTGGATACGTTGAATTTATTTCTTCATGTTAATCGGCTTCCTTCTTTCGAATAATAATTTACTTCTTTCTTCTAAACATTCGATCTTTTAAAATGATTTAACTTTAACTACATTAACTGTTATTACACTCGAAATATTTTAGATTGGTCTCTCGTTTTTTTTATATCATCCTTTCTCGTTCAGTTCCAATAATGGAATTTTCAATTATTTTTATAACATGTCTGTTGCTAAGGCCTATAACTTAGCTTTCATTGGTTTAAACCGTCTCATCTTGAGTTACTATGGTTCTCTCTGAGCCTCAAAATAAACAAACTTCTAACATCTTACATACAATTTTCTTAAAATTTATATAACTTTTTTATATGATCTTTGATCTTTAAGATATTAGTATCTTTGAACTTCTGATGGAACACTGATTGTTTTGATATCACTATTGATTAGTTTCCATTCCATATTTTTAGAGTTACTAGTTTACACTTTTAACTATTTGTACAAAATTATTTATAATTAGTTCTTTTTTATACCCTTCACTTTACTAAAACTATTAGATACAATCAATAATAACATAGTTCAACCTGGCATTAATTATTCTAGTTTTACTATAAACTTTTTTCCAAATTCCTTATCTATATAGGCCTAACATACCTAGTTTCACAAATATCTCTGTTATTATAATTTTTGCACACTTCCATTAACATTATCATTTTTTTAAATAATATTTATCAACCTCAAACAATTAATTACTAACAACTATTATGAAACGTATTGCAATTCTTATTAAACTTTTGGATCCATTGTAGTTTTTTCAAACATAATAAAATTGGTATTCACATGGTAAGTAGTCCCCAAAACATTGTCCTCCTTATTTACTAAATTTAATGTCTCAAAACATAGTTATTCTAACATTCTTTACTATTAACTACTTCCATTATAAACATATCACAACTCTTATTGAACTTATGAGTCAATCTCAACTTTCACACACATAGTGGGATAAGTATTAACATGGTAAGTATTAACAAAACATTGTCGTTCTAGTCTTACTAACTTTAATAATTCAAAATATAATTATTAAAACATTATTTATTATTAATCATTATTATAAAACCTATAATTAGTAGTCATTTTAGCAGGCTACTTTATGTTTTCTGGTACTTTCCTAGGGTTTGTAAATATCTTTACTTAGGCAATCATACAACAAGATGATAGGATAAATATCATCTAACAATATAAAACTTCGCTTATGAACGCGACTACATTTAACTTATAATCTGTACATTGGTAAATGAAGAATGAAATCATTGATTGGTGAATGAATATATATATTTTTTATATTTATTGAAGCATCTTCAATGCCCTTCTCTGTGCATTGCATTTGTGGAATGCCTGTAAATTTTTTTGTAAATTTCTATTGGTTCTCTTACTACTCGCGGGAAATAATTATCCATCTTTGCTTGTTACGGTTTGTCCTTTACTATGACTTTTTTTTAGATGTCCATGGTGTTCTAAACCTTGGATACTAGCGTATACAACATGTACTATCTTGGGGATTGGAGACGTGGGAACGGGAAACGTTTCGTTATTTAAACGTGGCAAACATATTCAACTAAACATTTTGAATCTCCAGGGGATTTTATTAATTCAATGACTGTGTACATCTCAACACGATAATTAATTATATGAAAAATATATTGTACTAACCGTCTGTGACTTCTCGTATATGATGTCCTTTCCTATTGCGACATGTTTCGGGGCACTTGTCCCATTTTCAAAGCATAAAATTTGTAGCACATATCATTAACTGATATACTTGTCAAACGTTAAAATCCATGCGTTATGATGACCACAAATAGCACATTTTAACATAACGAACTATATTATTTGTAACATGAATATGCACATCGGGGAAACAGTGTACACTGCGCAGCGACCCACCGCGCATTGACCACAATTGATACTTGTTATCTTAGTATCGCAACGCGGTGTCGTACAATATATTAGATTTTAATAATAACTGGTCGATCAAAATGTGTGGCTTGGTACTAGTGTCGCTGAACGCTTTGTACACCTCAAATTCCTCGAGTGCGTTCATATAACGTCCCCTACTGCAAAAGTGGAGGGGTTTTAAATTGGTTCCAAAATCGGTGTAATTATGATTTTCATTAATAAGATGTTTGGCGAATTTTGATTTGATGGTATCATAGTTAGGTTTATTCCTACTAAATATGATAATTAATTTATTGTTTGGTAAAAGCAGTGTGTTGTAAGTAGTGTGAACCTAACCATATATTATTTTCAACAACTGGAAATTATATTGTTAATAGTTATACAATTTCCGGTACTATTTTTATTGAACACTTACCTTTTTTTACTTACGGGCTTAACTCACGAAATCAGGTACCATATATGCTTGATCATGTTTATTCTTCAAGCCGTGTTATCCGAATTCCGTTTTCAAAAATATTTAGTAATCGGAAATTATTTTTGTTTTAGCTAATTTAGTACAAAAAAATTACATAACACAGTTATTCTATTTTTAAAAAATTAACTATTGTGAGTCAGCGTATGGAAGTTGACCACAGCTTAACAGACAGGATTGAGCCGAGCGTAGGCTGTATTATGGGATTACTAATTCTTTCTATCAAGTCAGTTTATTTTCAACACATTTTTAGACAAATAGAGTACTTTTATATGTGCTTTACAAAATTGTGTATCACCTACAAAATTTAACAACTCTGTTAGTTCACTTCATTGTTTTTAAATCGTCTGTACTTATAAGATTTTAACATTAAAAATAAAATAAAACCAATTTAATCTTGTTGTTGTAGGAAGTAATACTATTAATCACTGAAACAGACTGAATTGTTTGTTTGCGTTTTTGAACCCCCTAGAGGCACGAACTGGATCGCGTATGTAGAAACGTTTGCAGTGGTTTTGGACTATCAACTTGGTTCATTTTATAAATTAATTTCATTTATATTATTTTATTCATAACGTTGTCCTGATATGCAAAGTAAAAGTGTGGAATACAAATGTTTACAATTCGTTCAGTGTATCAGACTCTTTCACTTGCGCTAGTTTTCCTGTTTTGTATATCTTTAAATTAATGCAATACCTTGTCTTGATTTAATAAATAATTACTATTATTTTAACCTACTGTTAAATGTATCAATTTTCAAGTATTATACTGTATGCTCATTGTCACCAATTAATGTAACTCCTTAAGTTGATTTATTAGATATCATACGATCAAGTGCATAAGCTTTTGAGCAGCACACTATACGCCCATCGTCAGTCGAACTGGTGTTTTTGCGATTATTTGTGTGGTGTTATTAGTTTGTAATAATTGGATAGTGTTAGTAGTTATGATGTAAGTTGGCTTTGTGAATTGTTCTGGTTTCTTCAGAGATTTATTTTAAAACACACATTTTAAAACTATTAATCGATTATAAACCAAGACCAACTCTTAATCATCTATGAAAGAGCTGATGGTCCTACTAGGATTTTGATTTACTTGTTTTGTAAGATACCTCTAAATGTAATCTGAGTAGTGTATTAAACATCTGATTCCCGTTTCTTTCTTAACTCTAAGATGATAATGTTTGATAATGATAATAAGGTGCGAAATTGCCACTTAATCTTTTCAGTCTTCGTCCTGTAAACTATTTCTAGTTATTCAACTTTTCATTTCTCTACTGGTTTTTTTTTTACAAGAACTTATTGGGTATAGTTTTTGTAAAATTTGTCTGTCATGAAGTTGTAGCTTCACAAGCCACACTTGTCTGATTCATATTCGCTTCGCTGTTATTTTGTATACTTTCCGTGATTAGCTTTTACTCCGCCATTCTCCAGTAATATATTTCTGTTTGTTTTGGCAATTTCTAAATTGTCTGTTTGACGCGATAACTTAGGTAGTGCGATAATCATAGTCCGTTTATTTGATAATACGTTATTTTCTGAGTATTATTTCAATATTAAACAACAGGAAATCTTTAATACTTTAAGATGTTTATAATAACTGATAAAAGTAACTAATACACGTCTGGCCATGTGTTCATTATAAGGAAAAATGAGAAGAACAATAAAAAATTTTGAAGGTAAACAAAAGAAGAAGCATGAATTTTATTATACGCTAATATAACGTAAACTCCCAAAGTTATGTTGAATTCTCAATGAACCTTGTATCAGGAGTTCTTTGATAATCAAACTTACTCTAATAATAGGTAATACTACTAGTAGTTCTTTTCCTGCTGTACAACACTTACGAAATGCGTGGACATGGACAAGTGCCAACGACTAAAGGTACATCAAATTGTACAAATGTGTGTATGTGTGAGCAAGAAGAAAGTCGTAGAGGAAAATTTCTTTTCCAGCGCCAGTTGAAACAGTGCCAACGTTTCAAGCAGTAGATTTCCCGTAAGTTCTGGGCGCAAACGTAGGTAGTGAATACTTAATACCTGTTGATGATAAGAAATGTTGGCCTACACCACACACACACACACACACACACACACACACACACACACACACACACACACACACACACACGCACGCACGCACACACACAATCGTGCGGTGTCCTTATTTAGAACAATGTACACTGTTGTGTGTAACGTGGATTAACTGTTCCGCTTGTTCCCAGACTGTGGGTGACTGTAATCTTCCACTGGAACTTTCTCTACGCTATTTTCTTTCTAAAATATCTTTTCATTAATTTTTATTAATATTTAAAAGTTATAAATTAATTAATTAATTATATTGAACATAATGGGGTGGGGGTTTGAAGTGCGACTGAATAAAAATGGAAAAATTGAGATGAGAGTGCAGTAAGAAAAGGCTTAAAAATCATATCTTTGATAGAATGCCGACATGATGAATATTTTAAAACCATAAAAGTATGTAAAGTAAGTGGCAACTAAAAACAAATATAATAGTACCAACTATGCTATAATGTTTTTGATTAAATTTAACGTTCTTCATCTTCTGCACTTCAATAATAAAGCAGATAACTTGTAAGTTACCTCCGACACTTAAAAATTATCATAAAGTGATAAATCATATAATAACGTAAGTTATTGCGTTATTGTGTAAGCGAAGCGTATGGTACCTATTTTTATTGGTACGTTGCTGAAATTAAAAATTTTATCTCTATAATGAGCTATTATAATAGTGTAATTATGGGATGATTTCAATTTTTAAAAAGAAGTTTCTGAAGTGGTTTATTATAATCCTACGTCATTCTTTAACACTCATATATCCTACGTCCCTCCTTTCATATAGGAATACGGATGATGTGTCGCGTAATCAGTAGATTGACACAATGTGTTCCTCATATTACAACATTCTTGTAACACAACATGATAATGAAGTGTGTAGGTGTATGTAAGAGCTCAATTCAAGATACAGTGTTAAAACGGTGTTGCGCAGAGGTAGCCCGACTTATGTAGAACATTCCGGTATTTTCGAGTCAATATTACATCACACTGGTAATCATTCCTCCCTATAAATAAAAGTGTTGTGACAATAACCAACGAATCGGGTTCTGCGAATTACAGGAGAGTTTCATAAAAGGGTTGTTTCAACTGAAATGACAGTGTTATTAAAAAATCGGTACTAGTGAATGTGACAAGTTTTGTGAGTTTATTATTTCATTCGTGTTGCGAATGTTTGTGATTATTAATTTACTTAATAAAATTATAGTTATTCATGGATAATTATTTGTTTAGGTAATTTAATTATTGATGCGTACTGAATAAATGTATCCAGTACTAGGGGAATGTTAAGCGAGTGTTTTTGTTTACAGAACTGTACATAACATTGTTAACATTATTTTTTTTACGTTTATTTATGCAATCTGTTAATACATAACAATAAGCATAATTGTTGACACAATACATGGCATGAAGAGAACTAGTCCATTGACTAGTTCTCTGTATGAGTATTTGAAAGTAACGTATTATGTAGACCTACAATATATTTAGGGTATTGTTTTATCTGGCGTCCAATAATTTATTTTAATTTAATTGCATCAAGATCATACGATCCTTGTTACAAAACTATTCCCTTGGGAGTAAATATTACATGTTCTCTTTGGTTGTTATTGACATAATGCAGTAATATATTTGCAAGATGTCTCTACTTATAAGAGTTTGTAGTTGGGAACTATGTCTGTGGACATATTAAAAAAAATTTGATACTGTTCACCTCCGTGAACAGCAGACATCGCTCATTATTTATGAATGAATTACATTATTTATTATTAGATATTTTTCAATTATCAAAAGAATTACAACTCTTATTATTCTTCAATTTTCTTTCAGTAAAATGACAGTTATGAAACAGGAGATTACACGATAAACAAAGAAAATTTCAACTACTGCATTGGTTGTCGTAATATAATTTATAACCATAATGTCTAGTTCACATTATGGTTATAAATATGTATAAATAATAAATTATGTATGTATTTTTTATAGATGTATATAGAACAATTTATAATAACTTTTTCACAAATACACATAGCTTACAGCTCTCTGAAGAGAATGGAAAATTGTAAACGAGTGGTGAGACGTATTAACACTGTCAAATCATTAAAGATAAAGAGTTTGTATTTTGGTAAAATTATTTCTAACCCCTTCTTCTACATGTACTTTTACAACTGTCTTAAAATTTAGAGTTTAATTTTAATCTTTTGTCCCATAAGTCATCATGTACAAACGTTTCCATTGTATACGCTACACTATGATTTGGGTTACAATACCGTATAGCGTGATATTCGCCTGGGCCTGGATTAAAAAACAATTTAATCCCTTTTTGTAGAGTATATTTATGTTTGGGTTAACGTTCTCTTCAACTTAGTACCATATATGGATTTCTGTAATTTTTACAATTTTGACCTTCACATTTTTGCCTTCTGTCATCCTATTTTTAGGGGGCTCAATCTCAAAAGGAATAGAGTTCTGTGTGGTGAAAGTATATACACACATGTAAAGTAGGCCTATTACTAAAATCGTTGATGCATTCTAAAAATATCGTGAGACATTCCCCCAAGAGAAAGACACAGCTATTGAGAGAGAGAGAGAGAGAGAGAGAGAGAGAGAGAGAGAGAGAGAGAGAGAGAGAGAGAGAGAGAGAGAGAGAGAGAGAGAGAGACAGACAGACAGACAGACAGACAGACAGACAGACAGATACCAAACGGTTGAGTTCAAACTAAGAAATTGTTTTGTTTGTTCCACGTTCAATAGTCTATAAAGACGCAAATACAAACAACAAATAATACCTGAAATATTAATATTCGTTTGGAATATCCGGTATTTCTGCTGCCGCAAGTAGGGCGGTAAGCCTTCCAAGCTGGCAAAATTTAAAAATGGAATTTTCTACACAGTCTCTTTATTATTATTTATGTACGAAGGTAAATATACCCTAATACAATATGGTAAATCAGTCTTGACGATAACTCCATCTCGCTTTAAAAGGGCATCTCATTCGGAACCCCTACCTCGAGAGATACAAATCGGTTACTATTACAATGGTTACTCATTTACGTAGATTGTAGCTGATACAAGGGTAAAAAAATGTAAAAATTATTACAAAGGTATCGTAAAATATACAAAAACACTTGGTAAGTTTCACAGATTTTATTTAACTCTGACAGCTGTTTCGGCTACCTAAGCCATTGTCAAAGAGAGAATGAATGAAAACCTAAACACAGGATGTGAGTGGTGGTGACCATCTGTTTAGGGCGATCTGGAACATCTGTGAGGGTGATTGAGATTGGGAGGGGGGTGCAAGAGACAAGGGAAGGTCAGGTGTCTTTAAAAACTAAATACAATCATGAATGCAAAATATAAACTTTTGCCGAATCGTTTGTTTACTCGCTCGCAATTGGTTGTTATTAATTATTGTTACTCAGGGTGATAAGGAATGGTATTATTTAAAAGCGGTGTATATTGCTTACACCATCCGGCTATTCTTGAAGTGTTCCGCGTTAATAAGGATTTATCACGGTAGATAAATCTCCCTAAGCGGAAAATCTTCCAATAACACGTAATAGCACTTGAATATTTTATAACTGGTAGTTCACCCGCTTGGGTCTAATCGACAAACTCGAAAAGAGTCCCAAAACTTAGAGTTGCTCTAGATTAAACCAGTTCGAACAAGAAAATCTCTTGACTAAGAGCACAGGTTTACTAGGCAACGGCTTCCGATGAACTGCCCCGAAGTATACCTGACAACTGACGGATCTGACTGAATTTAGGGGCTTCTGATTGGTCAATCGACTGTCTATGTTGTAGACTGGACAAAAGATAGACGCCTTGCAGGCGAATCTTTGTGTAAATCTGCGAGTGCCTGCTTAGATTTTATCTACAATTTTTATTACTCTTCAATTTATAAGAGTCAAAAGTTGAGTCTTTAATTAATAAAAAAACACATCTAAAAAATAGCTAAGAACAACAGATTGTATAGAAAATGTAGCTATTTTCATAAATAATTCACTGTCCAAGTCTCATGCCGATCGGATAACAAACGCGGAAGATACAAAGGTTCACCACATGCGAACGCGCGCACATATTCAATAACAAAGTACATGACATTATAGAGCAAACATTTACAAAGAATCTGGTATAACACAAGTCCTTATTCATCACTAAATACAAAACGTATAGCTAGTCGACACAAATTGCATAAATCAATCTAAAACATGCTAATGTCCGTCATTCAAGCTCTGATATTCTTATTATAGATCATCATCCTGTGTTTCGTTGCAATATGTATATATATATATATATATTATGTGTGTGTGTGTGCGCGCGCGCGCGTATGTGTATTCAATCTATTTTGCTATAGTCTATTTCTTTATGCATATATGATTTGTTTAATATTTATAATTTCTGTACATGAAGATCTTTTCCTTTATTTGGAACAGTTTTCATGTGCCTGAAACATGTTCTAAATAAGGGAAAAATGTCTTGAGGTAAAAATATTATAAACATTATATAAATTTTGTGTATATTATTATATTCCGAGATGTGCTCCCTTTTATTGTTACACTTTATGTGGTTTTGTTACTAATGCGTTTCGTTGTATGTATGTAGTGTCGCCATCTGTTGGATTTCTTTAATATTACTATATAGTCTGTTACTAATGCGTTCCGTGGTTTTAGACAAACAGTGTATATACGGAATATTCTAGCGTTTTTCTTGAATGAAAGATACTGATGTGCTGTGTTGTTTATAATATATATTTCATAAATTTAATAAATCATAAAACATATTTCATTAATCTAAGATTCATTTTTCATGTATATTTTTTTTATCAATATCGGCAAGTGAAAATATTTTTTGTATTTTTATATTTGCGTTTGAGGTTAAGTTACATTGTTAAAAGAGATTTTTTGTGTGAAAGGTAAGTTTTTTACTTTTTCTATCAAAAAATATATATACGTAATTATTTAAAATATTATTATTTGATAAATAAAATAAAATAATAATCGATACAATAATTTAATTCCCTATATTAATTTATATTAGGGTAGTGAATACTTTTGTTTTGTATTTTTCGTGATTCGTTAATGTTATAATTTTATTTAATAATTAAACAAAATATTAAAGAAATTGAATTAAATAATAATTGAAAAAATAATTTAATTCTCTATATTAATTTATATTAGTGTAGTATTTTTTCTTCATTATTAATGTTATAACTTTATTTACCATTATAATATATTATAGATTTATTAGTTGTTAAATTATTAAAAGATTACATTTTTTATTATTATTATTAATTAATTAATTTAATAATTTGTATTATTACAGTAAAATGCCACGAAATCGTACGCTGACTGGCCGTAAAAACGTGCACGTAATCGTTCATTAATGCGTGATGCAAGAGAGCGACAACGAGAAGATCGACACAGTGAACAATGTTTCCATCGTGATGATGCCCGTTTTTACGAGTATGCAGTGAATTTTGAAACTGCTCAAAAAAATTTGGATTTCAAATAGTGTAAGCTATGTCATCGTCGTTGGTTTGATTTACATATTGAAGAGGATGGATCTTGTACTATTTGTCATAAATTTAATGTCAAAAATAAAATAAAGATTTCTTCCGCTGACAATAATATGGATCCTGGTCCACAACCTGATGTATTGAAGAAATTAACGTTTGTTGAAGAACAATTAATCGCTCAAGTTCATCCAGTAATCACATCTATCGACTTAAAGGTGGTCTATTTGGATACAGTGGACAAGAAATTAATTTTCATCAAGACATTACAAATTTTACTACTTCTTTACCTCATTCTGTCGATACTATTTCACAATATATTTTTGTTAGAAGACATGAGGGTGAACGGTATACAGATTTTCTTGTAAATCGCAATAATGTCAAGGCTGCTTTGGCATATCTTAAAAACACTAATCTTTTGTATCGTGATATTATAATTGACTAAAATAATTTAGAAAGATTACCTGATAATGAAAGTGTTTTTCGACAAATAATATGTAGTCAAGAACAACAAAATATTTCATTTAATTTGGATAATGTTAATTTGGATATGAAGATGATGACCAAAATCCATTGTTAAATAATATTTATGAATCTGGAGCTCCAACGGTCAATTTTAAATGTAATCGACAGGCAGTAAATAATGTATTGGGAATTCAGGAAGATAATGATGGATCTCGTGTTTTACCTTAGCCTACAATAAATTCTGCACCTATTAATGAATTTACGTGCGACGGATATATTTGTAGAGCTTTTCCAAATTTATTTCCTACTGAAAAAGGTGATCTTAATGATGCGAGGTTTCGTACAATTTCCAATAGTGAGTATTTTAAATTTCTCATGATATATGAAGATGTCAGATTTTCTCAACATCCAAGATTTCGAGTTTTTGCTTTTAACAGCCTGATGCGTTGGAGAGCTTTGCAGAATGGGAATATTTGTGTTAAAAAAAATTCACGTTTACATGGTATTGAAACAATCGAACAACTTTAAGAAATATTACAAAGCGAACCAAGATTGTATAAATCAATTTTATCTTACAATGCTAATCTAAGGTCATCAAGCTCTTATTGGTACATGAGGTCTCGAGAATTATTGGATATGGTTGAAGAATTAGGAACTCCTACTGTTTTTTTAAGTGCAGCTGATTTATATTGGCCAGAGATTTATCGTATTCTTGATCCTGATTATGATTATGCCAATCTCAATAAAAATACTAAATTCATTCGTATATCAAAATTATTGATCCTTTAATTGTTGCCTATTTTTTCATAAAAGGTTAGAATTTTTTATGGAACCTATTGAAAAAAAATATATCAAAGTCAAAGATTTCTGGTTTCATATTGAATTTCAACATAGAGGTAGTCCTCATATGCATGGTATTTTCTGGCTTGAAAATGCTCCTGATCTCAATAATCTTAATCCAGATCATATTATAAGAATACAAGAAATTAGTAAGTATTTCGATGAATTTATATCTTCTTGGCATCCAGATCCTTCTCAAACTTATAATATACATCCATCAAAAATGCATTTTACTGACGTACCTGATCAAGATGTTGATTACAATCATTTAATACGTGCAGTACAAATGCATAAATGTTCTAAAGCTTTTTTTAAAAAAAGAAAAAAAATTCTTCTGAAACTACTCGTCGTTTTAATTTTCCAAAAGAATGTGTCAACGAAAGTAAGATTCAATTTATTCATGGTGAATTAGAATATATTTCAAAATGAAATAATTCATATTTATATAGCCATAGTCCACAAATTTTGAAAATTTGGCGAGCAAATATTGATTCACAACCCATCGTTTCTATTTATGCTTTTCTTAAGTATATTGCTAAGTATGCTAGCAAAGCTGAACCAAGATCGGAAGGTATGAAACATTTCATTAGACAAACAGTGGAAGCGTCACATAGTAATGTTAATGTTCAACAAATAGTTCAAAAGATTTTGATAAAAATGTGTGCTGAACGTGATTATTCTGCTCAAGAAATTGTTTGGATTTTAATGAGTTGGTCTTTGTTTCGATCATTTCGTCAATTTGTTTTAATTAATTTATCACATAATATATGGGAACAACTAGATATGAATAGAGAGGATGGAAGCATTTCTATTTCAAATTCTTTGGAGAAATATCAACAGCGATCAGCGGAATTTGAAAATATATCTTTAAAAGATTTTTTTACAAAAATTTATAAAAGAGGTACAATTTATAGTACTAAAAAAGTACATTTTATTCTTAGAGTCATACCAAAAATTATATATGATCCTGGTGTTGAAAACATTGAACATTTTTACAAGCAATAAGTTTTAGTACATATTCCCTGGCGACAACAGAATCATCTAAATCCACATAATAATACTTGGAAGATTATATATGAGCAGCATTTTGGGAATGACGATATTCTGAATTATGATTTGGATTATATGCTACAAAATTTGGAAGACGAAGAAGATTTTGAAGAAATAGACCAATTAGAAGTAGATCAACCATATGATTGGATGGACGTAGCTGCTGGACCAAATACTATTCAGGAAGAAGTAGATTTAGGTAGAAGAGAAATTTATATCAGATATAATTGGCATTATATTTTAAATCAACAAGTGTTGAATACATTAGAAAATTTTATTGAAAATAAGAAAGAAATAGAAAATCAAATAAAATTTAATTGTTAATGTTCAATATAATCTGCCGAATATTGTTTTCTCTATTGAACAACAAGAACTGACAAATATTTTTGAAAAACAACTTAGTTATCTACAAAGTAACGAAGAACTTCCGATTAAAAGAATTGTTATTCAAGGAAAAGCCGGTTGTGGAAAGAGTACTTTAATTAATTATTTCATTTGTCGATTGAATCAAACATTGGGATCTTCTTCTTATCAATTGCTTGCACCAACTGGTGCTGCTGCTGTTAATATTAATGGATCGGCAATAAACTCCAAACTTTTATTAGGAGTACATAAAGTATTTAGAGAACTCAGTTCACACTCACTTGCTCAATTTCAACAGGAAATTCGTGGTTGTAAATTTCTGTTTATAGATGAAATGAGTATGATTGGATGTAGTCTTTTGAGAAAAATTGATTTAAGAGTACGCAGAGCTATTCCATCAAGACAAGATGAACCGTTTGGTGGATAATTTGTATATTTTTTTGGGATATTAATCAGTTACCTCCTGTTAATGACAGACCACTTTACAGTGATGAAACTGAAGGAAGCGAATTCCTTTTAGAAGGAAAATTATTATTTATATCAAGTATACAAAAGTATTTTTTTTATCGTCATCATTTGGACAAAACGAATTTCAACAAATATTTCGAGATATACTTGATCGTGTTAGCAATGGTGAATGTAAAGTTCAAGACTATGAAATATTAGTGACACGTAGTATACAAACGTTTTCACAAAATAAACGTTATTTTTTCAACGATGGAATTAGGCTATCTGCAAATAAAAATGTAAAAGAATTTAATCATCAAATGTTAAAAGAAATACGTCAACCAGTTGCTTATATTCCAGCTATTCATAATTGATCTAAAGCAAAATCAGCAAGTGCAGAATTATGAGGTGGACTAGAACCATTTATAATTTTATCAATTGGATCTAAAGTTATGTTACGTTCTAATTTGTGGGTTGTAAAAGTATTAGTGAAAGGAGCTTTAGATTACTTTGAAGATATTATCTATGAATAAAATCATGGTCCACCTGATCAAATGCCACGAGTGATAATGGTTCGTTTTGAAAATTATTATCATTCAACTTATGAAAATAGTGGCTGTGTTCCAATTCCACCTATAACTAAATTTTGGAAAAGTGGAAATATTAATTCTTCAAGGAAACAAATTTCGTTACAATTAGCCTTTGCAATTACAATTCATAAGTCTCAAGGTTTAACCTTAGATAGAGCTGTAGATATTGGAGAAAAGGAAACTTCTATTGGTTTAACATATGTTGCGTTGTCGAGAGTAAAACTTTAGAAGGTTTAGCATTAAACAGAAAATTTTCTTACGATAGATTTTATAATATTAAAAATTCACATATGTCAAAGTGTAGAAAACAAGAAGAAACTCGAATGAGAAATTTTGTATCTGATTAAAAATCTATCTAATTACTGATTTAATTATTAATTAACTATGTTAATCTTTTTTTCTAATTATTTAGCTTTTAATTTTTTATTTTTTTAAATAATTTTCTATTGTAATTTTTTATATTTAAAAAAATAAATATAAAAAATCAAAATATTGTTTTTTAGCCATAAAATTAATTCGAAAAATTAAAATTACTTTTTTTAACTAGCTAAAAGCATGGGTTGATGGTGATTCGTGAAGCTCAAATATAAATATTGTGATTATTTATTTGTACGTAATATTTTTTGTATTTAAGCTTCGCGAGTCACCACAAAGCCATGCTTTTATCTAGTTTATTTTTATAATGTGTCTTATTTGTTTAATCTGTCACTAGTGGTAAGAGTATAATTATTCTCAATTCGAGTTTTTATTTTTATAATGTAGCCTATCTTATTTGTTTAATCTGTCACTAGTGGTAAGAGTATAATTATGCTGAATTCGAGTAGTATTGAAACACTTCTCCCATAACCATCGTCACTTGATGTTGTTGTACTAAATAATTCTGTTGTGGTTCTAACCAATTAGGTTGCTGATAAAACTAAGTACTTACTTCTGTGGTTTATCCTCCACTGGTTACCACCTTATTAATTTAGTTATAGTCCTTGAAGATTCATGAGATGTTTTTAAATTTAAAATTCTTCAATTCGGCGGGTCATGGGTGTCACCAACTGACCCAGATGTAAACATCACCTAAGCTCCAACACCACTAATAACTCGTTAACCGAATGAAATAAATTCGTGCTTCATTAATTGGGTTCAAATGTTATTTATTCATTATAAGATGTAGTATTAAATCCTTTTTTAATAACAATAAAACAGTTTATTTTTTACTGAAAAACAATCTGTTATTTAGTTTGAAACTTATATCTCAGGGTTGGTCACAATGTTATATAAATCGTCTTTGTTGACAAAATTGTCTAAGTATTTACCGTAGAGTTCTTTGAACTGCAACATACATAACTAAAATGCTGGCTGCTATTATTAAAACATCGTAAAAGGAGAGTGATTACAATATAAGTTGAATGAATACTTAACCTAATACAATAAATTTCAGCTACACATGAATGTCACAATTTGAGTTTATCGTGATACTAGAAAGTTAACCATGTTAGTACAATTTGCACTTAAATTACGTTTAACAAGTTGAACAGTGCTTAGAATAATAATGTTTTGTTTGTGGTGTAGTGTTACAAAATATTTACAGGTGTTTAATAATGTCGAATGGCATTATCGTATAATGTTCTAAATTCATTAAATAATTTTATAAATTTCACTATACTTCCTTAATTCCCTTTTACATTTGTTATATTCACGATTAATACTTTAATAAGCATTCATTGCTGTATTAATAAATCACTGCACTACAATGTATTCGAATTCGTTTCACTTTCCATATTGAAGGTTACGTTGCCCGTGTTTACCGTCGACACCGCACTGCATTATGGGTTAACCGCGAATTACTTTAGCGCGGAGCCTGCCATCTCCACGGTTTTGCAACTGGTGAAGAAATGTACAAAATTTGCGCGTCGTTTCTCGCTGTTCCCATCTACGCCCACCGCGGAAATCTCGATATAGGTGATTTGATTGGTCAGAATTTATGACATTCCTTTGTTGACACAGCACCCCCGCGTTACCAAACTTATTTAATTCTGTTCGTGGGTCTTTGGGTTTGAGAGTCTAAAAGTGACGCCAAACTTTTTATCTAAAACTATTAAAATACTTTACATTTGATAACAATTCTTTATGCTGCTTGTGAGCTCCAACCTGGCTTTACCATCATCTGGCATTTGTCCTGCTGAGCATTTAGACATCCTACAAGGCATAATTCTTTTCATGATTAATAAAGATAACAATTTTAACTTATATTCTGTTACAAACTTTACATGTACACACAATTCTTTTATAAACTTATGAACTATACTTATTTAATTAACAATTGATTATTACTGATATTGGATATAATGCATTCCAAGTCCTTTTCTATAACTATTTGCCATTATTACCACTCAATTGTGAATAAAACACCAAGTCTGGTTCTAAGCTTTATAAGGCCTTTAGCACTATGAGTTAGATTTACTTCTTACAGTTTAATGGTTGAACCTTAAAAGTTTAAAAACATTTCACACTTACTTCTAAATAATCATATCAACATAGTTTGATAACTATAGTTTGATAGTTTGGTTAACATAGTTTTGATTAAGAGATGCCTTTTATATTGTATTTTATCATTAAAGTCACGTGGTTTTTTGGTACAACTAGGCATCTTACTATTTATCCTTATTTTTATACATTATATCTGTTATTATGTTAATAGCTTCTTCATAATTAACCACCTTAGTTACTACTAAGATTTACAATATGTTTTGTCATCTTGACATTCTTATTTTTGTTGTTCTTTTAACTAATGATCCTTGCATCTTGTTGCAATAGGTCATGTGCATTATATGAATATTATGAATGGTTAATTCAGTGACAATTATTAATTATTTACATATCAATAGTTAGTTTACATATCACTGGTTATATTGATAGTATTTACTCTCTCCTTTTATTAGTATTTCTATGGGTTTTTAGTATAAAATTCGAGTCTTTAATACTCTGTCATTTTTATTCTGTTAATTTACATTAATCTCAATAATTATAACATCTTAGGGATCTAATCTTCGTCTTATAATTGTCTTTATATCATCTAGTTTCATCTAAGTATAATCTCTCATAGTTTACCTCATTTTTGATACCTATTTTTGTATTTACCGTGCAATTTTACAACTGTCTAGGTTAGGGCGATCCCCTTTCCCTTTCATTGACTACATTTATTTTACCTGCTTGGTTTTCATTAGTTGTATTGCTCACTTATTGTTATTTATGAATAGTATTCTCTATTACTTATTGTTCTGATCGCCATTGTTTAGTTTATCTTATATTCTATGTTATTTTTACTTATTAATCAGTTCTTTCTGATATACATTTGGTTATATTAATCATCTTTTAAAGATAAGATACAATCTTATTGTTTTCTATTATACATTATCATATATTTCATAATCACATGGTTATTACCTCACTCTCCTAATCCTGTTGGGTATCTTTTTATTTTAAGCCTCAGTTATTGTTATGTCATGTAGTAGGTTTTGTCTGTTATTTTAAATAATTATTTTTCTTCAATTTGGAGTTCTATTTTCCTATCCTCTTTATCTTATAGATACTCTCTTCTTTATTTATAGTGGTTGAGACATGTTATTTCTCCCTTTGCAAGGTATTTTTGGATTGTTCTTATTTTGTTCTCTACATAGTTTCCTAATTAGTCTACTCACAATCCTAATCTACTGGGTAATTGTATAGTCACATTTGGTCTAGTCTTTAAGTCAGCTTGTCTTTATTATTATAACCTTTATGCTCAGTGACAATTAAATTATATTTTATTCCTTTTAATCATCTTAATAATAAATTTTGTCTACTTCAAAGGATTATACCTTATTGTTTCTTATGGTAATTGACTATTTTATAGAGTTCATCTGTGTTTTGTGATATTGTGATGTTTTGTAACGTTACAATATTCATTCTTGGAAATTATTAATATTCTAACGTTAGTGACACTGGTGACCAATTGAAGAGAACAGTTACACAATTAGCAGCGTTTTGCTGTTCAAACCGCGTGAAGACATTGTAATTACCCACACTTAGCAGGTGACACACCTCTCCATAGTACAGGTGCTAAATGCAACCACAACCGTATTGATTGTCCGACCGTTAACACCCATGATGTAATCAACGTCTGATAATAACTTCTCATGTTATTACCAAAATGAAGGTAAAGTTGTTCAGAAAGTTATCTGTTTTTGTAATGTAAAAAGTAGCTGAATTGTATAACTGCAAAAGTGGAAGGTATTACAGTAAAGACACATATTGTAGCGTGACAGAAAATCCACTACTTATTAATTCAATTAAGATAATAAACCATATTTACATCACATATACTAATATAATATCGAATAAAATTTAATGAATGCAAAGGAAAAACCCACAATAAAATAAAAATCCTCATTACATTATAAAAAATTACCACAATTAAAAGTTAAAGAAATAATTAAGACTAACTCATATTATAAAATCAGGAATTTACCCAGGAAGTTAGGAGCAGTAAACAAACTAAATACCACAAAATCAAGAAGAAAGAATCAGTTTAGGAGTGGTGAAACACCAAAATACCCCAAACGCAAGAAGAAGGAAGAATAAAATTTATGATCAGGAAGTAAACAATACCCTGAAACCTTTAGCGAAGAGCAAAGTCAGTGTCAGAAAATAAATTAGATACTCCAAACCAAACATCAGTCAAGATAACACGAAGTACCTTGGTTTACCCAAGAAGGAAGACAAGAGTGAAGACAAGAAGAAGGAAGACCAGAAGAAAGACAAGAATGAAGACAAGAAGAAGGACAAGAATGAAGACAAGAAAGAAGACAAGAAGAGAGGAAGAAATAGTATGGAAGAAACACCATTATAAAACCTATTATTAACTACCATCAACCCCAAACCCATAGAGACATTCAAAGAAAGTATAACATCCCAAACCCTACCTATAAAATTGTAATTATTGATAAACCAAAAGTGTTGTATAGTATTATAAGAAGTGAGCCAACTAAAGCTATTGTGTGATAAAAAAATAAACAAGTCTTAACAGTCCATGACGACTAAAGGTCTGGTCTGAGATAATAAGACTCAATATATCAGAACCACCAGTGAAAGTGAGCTAGTGCAAGTGTTTTTAGAAATACAATAAGCTTAAAGTTGTAGTGATACTATGACTTACCAATATGCTATATAACAACTTTTATATTCAATAATACACATCATCATAAAATAATAAAATGGAAGATTTCCAATATTTTATTATTTTAATGTCACTTTGTTATTACAAGACATTTGTAGAAATGATAATAACTAGAGTATGGGTGGACATGTTTACTGATGAAGGGGATAATAAATAATAATAGTTGTACCAGAAAGGACTGGAATTAATTTAAGTGTTCATAGGTTTCAAATGTTTAAAATGGCTATTTGTTCCCAGCCATAAACTCCATATGTTTTAAAGAGCTTTTAGTCAATAAGATGTATATGTGTTTAGAATAAATTATGTTTGTTAAATAACAGCATAAATACCATTTAAAATGTTTCAGTAGGTATGCTGTGTTAATTAAAAAAAGAGTTAAATGTATGTTTTCAAACAATGTCAGCAATATGTTCAATTGTACAGAATGCTAAGTAATGTTCATTATTATTTTTATGTAACAGTAGTATTAATCAGATACTACACATCACATATTTTTATGTCATAATAACTGTTTAAAGTCAGAGAAGGAGTAGGATTAAATATATTTGAGAAAGTCAGAAATGTATAATTCTAAACTCTAGGCCATTTAATGAATTCACAAAACTCAATAAAAACCAGTTATTTCACTTATAAATCCTGTAAACTGGCAAGATTTAGGTAAGGTAAATCAGTTAACAACTACTGTGAATGAACCTATGAGTTAAAATGATAATATGGAAATATACCTTAAATTATTGTAAATTTTCAAAATATATAAATTAATTATTTTTAAAGAGCAATATCAAATTCAGAGTTTATCACTAAAAACTAGTTCAAAGGTTTAATTTATATGTATTTAAGGAAAGGAAGAGAAATATGACTATCTGAAATTTATTATAATGGTAACAATTAAAATTGCAGAAAAATTATATGAAGGCGGAAACCAGTTTTTGAGCCTAGATTTCCAAAAAGAAAGAAATTTGGTAATTTCCACAAAAATGTCAACAGATATGGACTATAATATATCAATTTAAAAAGAATGAGATAATTAAACCAATGATAAGGTTCATAATTCATGAAAGTGATGAATAAACTAAATAAATTCCATATATAATGTATTTTTGTATCATGTATATGGGAAGTCGAAATTATTTTAACAATACTTTTCAAAGATTAACTGGGCCAGATTTTGACTAACGTGAAGGAAGTTAGTTAGTTCTTTGTTAATGATCAAGCTGAGCAGTTTATGTGATATTACGTTCCTGGAAACCGAGAAAAATGGTGTACTGAGGTTACCCAATAAAATCATACGAAACGAGAGTTACGTAAATTAAACACTTTTCTAACTAAAACCACTGAAAACTTTAACCACAATAGTGAAAACAACATCTACACTACATAATACCAGTGCATAGAAACAATAAAACGACATATTTGTGACAATTTACTCTTCAACAGTATAACCGTTTTTTGCGTAGTGAATAAAGAGAAGTGAACACCAAAAACATATAACATAATTAACACCAGTGATCACTAAACACCATTCCAGAATACACCAAACAAAATATTAGACAAGTTACACCAGTTCGGGGACATTTAAAATATATATGAAGGTAATTTTGCTGAGATTTTAACCCGACGACATCGCAGATAACCTCATCATATTTTCGAGCGGCCATCTTAGAAATTCCGAGCAGTGCCAACTACATTGAGTGACTTCAGCGCTTGCAGTATTGGTCTGACAAATCAACAATATTACTTATTTTATAAAATTTATTCACTTTTTGTTAGATAATAGTTATTGAAAACACTTTATTTGTAAATGTTATACTTTCTCGTTTACCCTTCTCTGACTATTAATAATATAATCGCTCCAAGAACCTTTTATAATACTTGTAATAATTTTTCAACTGTATGAACAAATCGATTATTTCCTGAGACGGAGTCGACAATTGCTCACAATCGATTAAACATCGATCCTTTCTTAATTTTGTTAATAAATCCATTTATTTCAATTGTTTGTATCTATAACTTATTTCACATGCTAATTTAAGGTTATTTATTAATGCAACGAGACTTCCAGAAGAAGAAAATATTTTTTTAAAGTGAGATATTGGATCAGCCCGAAAAATCATAAATCGATTGCTGACCGGAGTTAATCTGATTAACTCCGGACTTTGTTAAGATCTTCAAGAAGTGCTAAATAATTAATAGATACCTTATTAATTATTAAAATTTTTATCAAAACATTAAAACAGAATTATTTCTCAATTACAGACATCAATTAAAACATAAACAAAATTTTTTTTGTTTGAAAATTTTATTATTTTTTTTAAATAAAATTTTTTTTTCTTTATTATATTTATTTGTAAAGACTACATACAGGGTCTGCTTACAATATAAATTGCATTATAATATCAATGTATACAATTTTGATACATAGGCCTATTATTTATATGTTATGGTATTTTCCAAGATTCATTCCTTACGATAATGATAACACCATAGATTTTTTGTAGATTGGTTTGTTAGTGTGATCTACCGTCTACGATATCCTAGTTTCAGATAGGAATTTAAGTGCCACCAAAGCATAAAGCCAATTGCAAAACTATTCTCGTATCGTACGGATAGAATGCGATACACATTTCTAGGGAAAAATTGGGAATAATGCTTGTCCAGAAACGTATGAAAGAAGAACACACCTAAATATATATTGTTTTACAAAAAACTTACTTTTACTTAATACACGTAATTTTCTAGAAACAAAAAACTGACTTTGGTACGGTTTACGATAGTAATAATAATAATGGCTTAACAGAACAATAATAAAACAATAAATCGATTTGATAGCAAACAAGTGACAAGACACTTTAATATGGTAACGTTTTCAAACTTGTGTAAAATGAACGAAAAGAGATTATGATTTCCATTGAGTGTGCGCGGGCGGAAGTGTTCCGGTATTTCTTTGGCTGACGCTGGATTTAAAGTGTGAGACTGATAGTCAGGGTCCCACTCGCCGAGTCGCTATGTTCGACTTATTAGAAGTAGAGATCAAGGTTAATATTTTATTCGCTTTATTATCGATTGTTGCTCAAAAAAAAAAAAAAAAAAAAAAAAAAAAAAAAAAAAAAAAAAAAAAAAAAAGTCAAACCCTTCCCCTTCCCGTTTTAGGCTATTAGCAGTTTGTACTCGTTTCTCATTGTGTCACATACAAATTTTACAACTTAGTTTGTAATTTTTTAGGCCACGTCATTACGTCTTTAACAAATAAAATAAGCAACACCCGACTACACTTACTAGTTCAGCTCTACAAAGAAAATTTACGAACGACCTATTAAGAAAACGTATTAGTGATAGTCTGGAGTCATTATTTTGTGTGTGTTGACTATTGACTTTCATTTACTAACTCTTTATTATTTGTTGTTATGTCTAATTAAATCTCTACAACTATTGTATTATGACGTATTTAGTTCATAAAGGTGTAGTTATTGTGTGTTATAATTTCTCTGGTGTTCTATATTGTATTCCACTAGTATAACAGCACAATCCATTTGATCGTATTGAGTTAATTCAAGTGTTGTAACAAATTTAGAGTATAGCACTTTTATCACGTACCATAAAAGCCAGAATATAAGGCCGTCAGTGACCAGAATCCTTTTTGCGAATATTAAGAACCTACTTTAAATTTAAGATGATGTAGCTATAATAAGTTAGTATCTGTGATAGGTTGTAATAAGAAAATTAATTTTATGAAAGACTTTCAGGTGGAAACCTCTGAAACCTTTGCAGAAACAATAGTCTGAACTTTTCCAGCTCCCGACGCTTCGTTTTATGTGTTGATTACTCATTCTAACAGTTTATAAGGATAGGCGTGTTTCAGTGCCTCGTGGTCCCTTTCAAGTCACCTTTACTCTTATTGAAAACGTACGACACTTTTTTAGACCAATCTACATTCTGTAATATTTCTTCTTTTTCTCAGCAAACTAATTTGAACTTCGGTATATGTAAAAATCATTCTACTAGAAACTTTGTTGAAAACAGTTAATTTCGTTTCACAGAGCTTATTAAAAATCTATTGTTTCTAGATCATTATTGATATGTAAGTAGAGTATCAGACAAGAAATGTTCAATTTTATGTTGGAAATTTAAATTGATTTGTAACGCTGTAATATTTTTATTGGCTTCTTAGTACAATACTAGACAAGTTTAATGTAAAGTCCAATAAAGAGTCTGCGCTAGCATATACCTAGTTTTAGTAGGTGACCTACAATATTTATGTTACAGATTTCAGTACATGTATAAATTATAGAAATACTTAGTTATTCACTAAAAAGTTATCCAAAGAAATTATTTGTACAAATATGTAATGCAGTTTAAAACAATGTTCTTGAAATCATATGTAAGGTACATGTATATATCTTAGAAGGAATCCTGAAAACATTAACTACGACACTGTTGGAGAAGCAAGTAAAATAATATGCCTGGAAAGGAAACCCAATGACCAATGACAAATACAAATAAACAGAAAACACCACACGATTTTCAAAATACTTAACATTTAAACTACCAGAAACCAATAGGAAGCCACATCAATAACCAGTCTAGACACAAGTACCCCACAAGACTATAAACTAAGACGGCTAAGGATGGCCAAACTATTTGAAACCTGAAACATGTTTTATAGAAGGAAAAAATATGTCTTGTTTGAAAACTAGTAAACATTAAATTATATGGACGTAAGTATTATGAACCTAATCATCACAGTCTCACCGTCAAACATGAGATTTAAAAACAAACGAAGGGAAAATATATCAGCCAGCCGTGATAAGTGAAGCAGACAGAACTCGCTACGTACCTGTGTTCTGTTGCTGCGTCTGGCACTGAAAATCGTAAATTGTATGGTCTACGATTTTCAGTAGCACGTTTGACAACTTGTTCACATACGCGTGCCAATCCTCATACTTTCCTTTCAATAGTGCTGGCAGCAATAACACAACGGACTGTCGTAACATGTATGACATATGGACTTCTATCTGTCGATTTTAAGATCAACATTACTACAGTCCAGCTGTAACATCTCTACTTATATTCCGACATTATTTATTGTCTGTCTCACTCTTTTCCTGTCTCTGACTCTCTTGACCTAATAATTATTAGAGACTGATACATATCGATATAGCATGAAGAGAGTCTTATTTAGTAGGTTGCAAAGAAAACGTGGAAATAGTATTGAAGGAAAGAAAAGCAAACTGGGAAAAGTAAGAAGTTGTATACAACACTGAACAGGAATGTTTTGAACTGTTTATGTACACAATATAATGCAAATAATAAACTTGTCAATGAACAGAATTTTGTAACTCCGAATATTGTTACTGTTTGAATTAAATTATGCATATAATTTATTCAGACACTTAATGTAATTCTAAAATTTATTTATTTATTTTGATACTTTTCAGGAATTCTAAAATTTGTAATGAACAAACTTATCTTCTTGAAGAAGAAAGATGTGTTTTTGAGTTAAAAATTATTAAATGATAATACAAATTATAATTTTTTAGAACTTCTATTATTAAAAAATTGTAAAACACAAAACTGGTTTTGTCTAGTAAACAAAATATGTAAAAATTAGGCAAAATTGCAATTTGGAATATAAATATGCTTGAGAAAAAACGGGTCACACGTCACCTAAAAATAGCATGTATGGGGTATACAATCAACGAAATAACTGGAATTTACTGGAATTAATTTACTGGAAGTTGTACTAGACCAAAAAAACTATTTTATATTAAATAATAACTATTATATCAAAAAAAGGGTCTAGCCATTGGGTCACCTTTGTCTGGCTTACTAGCTGATATATACCTAAATCACTATGAGAATACATATTTGCTCAATAACGTAAATAAACTCTCCGGCAGAATAATATGATATACACGATACGTTGATGATACATTCATAATTTTTAATGGTACAATACGACAAATAGAAAATATGAAAAAGTACATGAACGGTATCAATAAAAACATACTCTTGAAACGGAGATAAATAATAAACTTAACTTTCTCGAACTGACAATTACAAGACTAGATAAAAAATTTACAGGCATTGCACAGAGAAGGGCATTAAAAATGATTCAATAAGTCTGAAAAATATATATATATATATGTTCATTCACCAATCAATGAATTCTTTCTTTATTCACCAATAAATGAATTCATTCTTCATTTACCAATGTACAGATTATAAGTTAAATGTAGTCGCATTGATAAGCGAAGCTTTATATGTGTACTACGTTATTGACAACAAAGAAGTAGTTTCTATGGAAACTCACCGGTTTTCATTTTCGATCACGCACCAGCGGTCGTTTTCAAATGTGCGACACGTCCTTATAAACATTTTCAATGTTAAAATTTCAGTATCAGATATACCGGAAACCAACCACCACAGATCTCACAATAAATGTTGAGTCGCATCACCCCTTCTATCAAAAAATGGCAACATATATAGTTTAGTACATAGATTACTCTCCATACCATTAAAAGACAAAGATTTCCATGAAGAACTCAACACGATTAGGTACATAGCTAAGGCATAAAAATAGCTTAGGTACATAGCTAATGGTTATAAAAGTTCAATTGTAGACAGTTTTATCAAGAAACATAGGAAAAAGAAAAACAACAAAGAATTACAAAAAAATAATATAAATAAGATTAGATATATATCATCAGACTATGGTAACACCCTACCAAAAATTTTAAACAGCACATTCAGTGAGATAAATATAAAAATGGCTTTCCGCACTAACAATGTTAGTAAGATACTCCGACCTAAACCATCAAAATCAGCTGAAGACAAGACAGGCGTTTATAAAATTACATACAATGACTGTGATAGCTTCTACATTGGCCAGACTGGTAGAGCTTTTATAAAACGCTTTAAAGAACATTTATCGAAAAAAGACTTTAGTAAAACAATGTCAAATTACGCACGTCATTTTATGGACAGAAATCATAATTATACTGATTTCACGACTAACTTTCAACCCCTCCATATACGCAAAAAAGGAAGATATATGAGTGCTTGCGAGGAGTTTGAAATACATAAGGCTTTTAAAAATAGAAACACTAAAGAAGTCCTTGTAAACGAACAACTGAACTTTCAATCTAATTCGCTTTACGACACAGCGATAAGACTACAAAACGAGGTCCATAGTGCACGACTAATAACAATGTAAGCACAACAGTCGACTGTAGTATTCCGTGGTGCGCACCAACGACATCGCGTGTGTTCCCGTGTTTATATTTTATAATTTTTATTTAAATGTGACACGTGTAAATTTGTATGTAATTTGTTTTAATATTTTAATCATTTAACGAACTTCACCAAGGGATTGTATCTGATGATAGGACATATGTCCCGAAACGCGTTGTAATATATAAAAAGGAAAAGGCCACCAGACGGACAAAAAAGAGGTAAATTATTTTACTATTCATATTATTTTATAAATCCACTTAACTGAAGATTCCTCCTACATGACTTTTATAAAGTTATGTTACTCATCCATTATAATAAACAATAAAAATAAATAATAAGTTTAAGTTTGGAAAAAAGTCCCTGTAACCTATATTGAGACTCATGAAATTAACTTTAAAATAAATTGTGCTTTATTATAGTATCAGTACAAATGACAACATTATGAACAAAAACCTTTTTAAATTTTATTTTTTCGAAAATGTTTGTCAATATATCTGCTGTAATATGCTACTACGTAAAAATTAAACTTTTACTGTGTAGAAAATACTTTTGGATATCATTAGCCTAAAGTATATTATTTTTAGTATGCTCAATTTTTTAATGATTTTTTCAACTTCTTCGTTTTGATGCTATTAGACGTAAATTTAATGATTTCATCAAATAGAAAGATATTACTATTCCATTCTGAAATTTATATAAATTTAGTGGTTTCATAAAATAGAAAGGAATATTACTAAATGATCCCAAAATATTAAATTTCGCAAAATAAAGGTAGACATACAAAATAAAAACTATTTTATATTAAATATGCTTTACTTTTTGTTACATTCGGACTAAAAACTTTACAATATATTGTAACGTAAATCAAGAAGTTACGAATAGTTAATTAATAAATTGTAAATATCTGTAGTACGACACGATAAATTACTGAAGTTAATATAAGATTATAATATTAGTAGTAAGAAAGTATGAGAGATTTTGTACAGTGTACTAGTTATGTAAGCGCGGAGCTAAGGCGTGAACGCCGACACACTGTCGCCTGGCAGCTTAGAAATATATTATTGTACATCCAAACTTTCTATGTCATAAAAATATAAAATGCTTTGTTTACACAAACCAGCATAAAACGCGATATACCGTTGGAAAGAGGGTGTATCGGCCTTCAAAAATACAATAGCTAACATACTGAACGAGGTGTGTGTTTTAGAAAGCAGATTTCTCTTTTTACGAGTTAACGGCTGTGCGGGAAAATCTCAGCGCCGAAATCAGTAGTAAATAAGGAGAAGCGTCATTGCTGCGCGCGAGAATTTTGTAAGTGATGACTGGATATTTTCAAATTTACCGGCGACACTTTCAAAATGTGACCAATAGGGGTTATTGGAAGAGTGACAGCAGAAAAGGAAGTTTTGAAGAGGCTATAAATGTGACTCTCGCAGAAGAACAGTCAGTCAAACTTCAAAGTCGTTGAAGTCGTTGTAGTAAAGAGGCAGTCAAGAGTAGTTGTAGTAGAAAGGCAGTCATGGGTAGTAGTAAAAAGGCAGTCAAAAGTAGTAACAGAAGAGAGCAGTAAGGGTCAATAAGTGGCCAGTCAGTCAGTAAAAAGTGAGAAAACGTTTAAGTCAAGAAGAAGAAGTACGAAGTTCAGTAATGATAGCGGTCGGTCAATCATTGTATTTGTTAGTCAGAATTACGAATTATCGTAATGTTTACATAATTAGAAAGAACTAAAGCAAGCAAGTGAAATATGAGAACTTGGTGATGTAAAGGTGAAGAACTAGTGAGTATTATTGAATTGGTGCGCGGGCAGAGATGCGAAGAAGTATTTCTTTATAATGTGCGCGGAAGAATAAGTAAGTCTGAATCGCTAAGTGCGTGGCGTTAAGTAGTCATCGCGATCGTGTGAAAAGTAAAAGCAGAGTAATAGGAAGTGAAAGTGGTATGTGTGTATAAAGTGGAAGGAGACCAGCAGCGGAATGGATAACCATTTACAAGTAACTCTATCAAAGTATATTGTCTAAATCACATAATCTTGATGTAGTAATAACTGTCTACCGTAAACTCAACCCGTTTCATTCTCAAAGAACCCATGAGAACGTTCAGATCCTAAAGATGCATTTATATGTTATAACATAGAATGGGATAAGAATTAAATACATCTAATTTGTTAGACAATAAGTCGTGATGATATAGAATTCAATGACACTTAAATATATGTAATTTGTTAGATTTCAAGTCATGTCTTTGATCAAAGTAAAGTATGAATGGAGAAAGGGAGATTCAAGATATCAAAAAGTTAGCATAATGTTATAAATGATTTAAATGTGTTAAAGAATCTCTGATAAATTTTTAAATATGTTAAATAATCTCTATTGAGATTGAAGTGTGATAAGATTTTGTGTCTATTGATAAATCATTCAATTTGCACAATTAATAGTAATCATGATGTTATATGTTTTGATATTATCTAATGTTCATAAAGTTGATAAATATAACGTTGTGTCATTTAGCATCTGAACAAAGTGTTATTATTTAACAATAACCCCTGAGATTAATAATTATCTCTGGCGCCCAACAAAAATCCAGATAGCAGTTAAAATATAGATGACTATGTTCATTGCCTATTAATCAATATAATTAAAATTAACCAAAAGCGCATCTTCATGTTTGTGAACAATTTGTTAGAAATCGTACTGTAAATAGTAGAGAAGAAAATTTGTGGCTATGAATACTCGACAGTGGCAACAAAGTCTTGTTACTCCGTGAAATTAGACAAATAAAGATACTATATCAGACCTCCTCTCTTATTTCAATGTTTGTCATTTTATAAAAAAGGTCGTTCGGTCTCGTTGTGAGTTATCACACACTGATTCTGTTACGTATGTCAGTGTTATCAGTGTAAGAAGTTCTTCGTACAAATCGATTCTTCTACTTTCTGTGACTTATTTATGTTTCCAGTATCTATCAACTCGTGTCTGTTTGTCATCACTCCTTCATTAAATTCTTGCCAATACTTACCTTTAAATTCTTTTCTAGTCTGTTTGGTATTATTCTGACTTAAGAAACCTAACATATACTTTAGAGTTTATTACCGGCCATTCTTTGTACATGTTATATAAACTAACTACCCGTAACATCTCTTATTCGCTTGTTTGTTATCATTTATACTTTGGCTGTTCAGCTGTTTGTTCAGAAGTTTACTTTTTGGTGCTTTCATGCTATTTTTATATTACATTTTAAAGGCCTTTTCTTGGAATCAATGTACCCTTCGTTATCAACAATAGAGCTTATACTGCACGCAAATTATAATAAATGTGTCTTTGAAGTGACAGATTTGGAATGACGCTATTTATGAAATATAGCGTCATTTCATAGTGAATCAGGCTATTTATGAAACCTATGAACAAATCGTCTTTAATCGTCTAAGAGGTAGAAGAAGACTTATCGAACAAACACGAGAAAGCGGACAGCATATAACAGTAAAGTTAGGAACAGACTATTATGGATACGTCTGAACACGACTATTTCATGCAACAAAGATAGAAAAACATGTTGAATTTCCATTTAATTAGGCAAGAGTAATGGAAGAATATTAGGTTATAACTGATGTGGGTCAATCACCCCTACTTGGATAAGGAAGTGACAGGTATCCGTATGGCGACTGGCTCCTCCACCTCTACAGAAGACGGACACGCTATTGTCAATGTACACATCCTTCATCCTCACTTTTTACACTTTGATAGTTGGGATCTTATCTTCTTGCTGCTGCTACAACAGTAATTACTATCTAACAAATGATGGCCCACATCAATAGATGATGCGATAAGTGGACGTGTCAGGTGTTTTTTCCAGAACGTCAAGTAGTGTTTTTCACATCGCGCCTTAACTTAATAAGATAAGAACTGTAACAAGAGAGTTGCCGAGTACTATTGTAGGAGCTATGTTACATGAAGGAATGACAGCGTTTAAACATATTCATTTCTTTTTGGGAGACAAGAAACAGTAATCAGTATGAAAAGCAATTGATAGTTTTATCACATGACCCGTGGAAAAGAGTCATGTGTTTACTGATACTGAATGTGTGAGAAATCGACATCGTGCGCGCGCGTGTTTTTATTCAATTTATTACTGCGAGATTGGATTTAATGTGAAAAATTGTTCAATATCCCGCTAGCAAGGTCGCAATGTATACACCTTGTTACCGGTTGAAATTGGTGATATGCCACCTTATCCGCGCTGATTCACTTTGCGATCAGTTTTGTATAATGGTGTTTGCGCTTTGAGGCGAAAAGATTTCCGTCAACGTTACAAGAAGAGAAGACAATTTAGTTTTGCGCCCTCTTTGCTTTTTCTTCAAAACTGTGCTTGTTTTTATTTGCATTGTTGAGAGTTTCCAATATTTATTACTAGATTATATTAAAAATTGTCTTGAGTTTATAGTAAAAAAATTGAACAAGGTTTTCGTATTAGATACTGAGAGTACACAATTCTACAAATTTGTGAATTAGAGGAAACGTGATATTGTGATTGAAAAAAACGTTTGTGGTAATCGCTAATAATTTGAATATTGTTTTTCCATCAAATAAACAATTGTAAACAATAAACCATAAAAGTGAAATAAGAAATAAAGTAGGGAAGTTACAACGCGATGTTTAAACGACATATTCTGATTTATGGAAACCGGAGAAACCGAATGAGTAAGAAATCGCGATATCAGTTTTCAGATTTATTTACATACAGTTTGGAGACCTATATCATAAGAAAAAGGAAAAGCGAAGGTGTCGTGATTTTTGTACATCTATATTCTAGTATGTAAAATTTATGGTGAGATGACAAAGTAATAAATGCAAATATTCGATTATTTATTTAAATTATATTATTATATTATAATTGTTATGTTTTTAAAGGATATCAAAATGTATTTCCATTTAGGATATCTGATATAGCCTTTTCCATTTAATGTTGTATTCTGATATAAAAACTATAATTTGCAAACGGATTAGTTACAAGTTTTTATTGTTACAATAGTGTGATACAAAAATATGTAAATCAGCTTTCTGAAGGATGCTGCCTTAGTCAAAAAAGCCAGTAATTTTTGACATAATTATTAAGAAAATGGAATTATTCTAACTTTACTTAATGTACAATACGTCTAATGTGTCAAATAATATTGTAATTCTATTTTTTCTACTATATATTACGCGCAAAGTTATTATTTTTACTTTAGAAACTGCATGCAACGGTATTTGAAACATAATTTATATTACGTTCTTGTATTCATCATATATTAAAGAAAATATTCATTAACACGTGTATACAGAAAATATCAATAAAAATATATTTTATATATTTTAAATATAATAAAATATTTATTTTTATTTTATGGAGTTCTTTTAGTGTTTTCAGTGCAGATAAAACTAGAAATTTTTGCGGGCACCTCTGCAAAATATTACCGCATAACCATTATCCCATGGCATAATACTGTTGTAGAAGCTTTTACCATAATGCATGCCACTATTTTTAAACCATCAGAGCGAAAGTGTGTTAGTGTGGGTGCCCGTGCGTGCCAGAAAACTTGTACGCACGATCGTGTGATGTATGACCGCGCTTGTACGCGCGAGCGTGTCGTGTAATCCCTGCGTGCCATAATGTGTGTACGTGCGTGTGAAGCGTGTGTGTAGGTGTGTGAGCACGCGTGTGCACAGAGTGCGTATACACGCGCGCGTGTAGTGTGGACTGCCTGTGTCTCATTCGTGACACGCATGCATTACGGCACAAGTTTCCAACCAACCCAGTATTGTACGAACGGGAATATGAAGATATAGTATTACGTTTTAAAGATGCAATATTACGTCTGCATTCGACATTAATTGGAATTAAATTAAAACGGTTTACTGAATTTTTGTCGTGTCTTGGAAACGGACCTTCTATTATTGCCAGAAAAATTCTATTCATAATTGTTATTTAAATATATTCATGAATCTATATATTAATACGTGAAGAGAAAACTTTGTACCCCTGTTTAAGCATATTGTGCGCACGGAGGAGTGTGAGATTTGGCATAGTTAAAGTTTATATGGAAAAGGAGTGCAGGAAGCTAAAATGTATATATAATATGTGTTGCAAATACATTAAATTAAATAACATATAACATTCATTTGCACTTGAAAATTCATTTAAACTTTTTCAAACAATGGTAATTGTTAAAAATAAAATAATTTTGTTGCCAGGCAATAAAATTATAACTTTTTCATTTTAGTGTACGTTCATACTGCCAATGTCAAACACATAATAGTCTGTCGTTTGTTTACGTTCATACTGCCAATGTCAAACACATAATAGTCTGTGGTGAAACAGTCGCACAGAGTAGAGATTGTCGCCAAAGAATTTTAAAATGTTGCCAACAAATAATTACTGACAGATTAACTGAATGAGCTGTGAATTTTTTGTGATTTCAAATGTTCCTTTTTCAATAGTCTGTGGAGTGTATGTCAAGGCAAAAAAGCGTTTATTTTATATTTTGTATTTTAGATATCTGTGTTTTATATATTAATGTGCAGTTTAAAGTGAAATACAGCTTGCTTAATATACACCTGTTGCAAAAGGAAAATTTTGTTGCAGCAATTTGAATTGACTTACTCTCGCCTAATTTTTATTGGTGGTTTCAAAAAAGTGAGTACATTTTATTATTTTTAAATTAAACCCTGTCTAATCTTAGTTTCAGTAATTTCATTACATGTTTTTTTTTTTACATTCAGATATTCGCACCTACTTCCATTATGCCTCGACATAGAACACTTACGGGTCGGAGTGAGAGACAAAGAAGAAGGAATATATATTCGCGTGAAAGTCAAAATGATAATAGACCAAATGCAAATTTAAATAGTGTAAGTAGTATAACATTGACGGGTCGGAGTGAGAGACAAAGAAGAAGGAATATATATTCGCGTAAAAGTCAAAATAATAATAGACCAAATGCAAATTTAAATAGTGTAAATAGTATACAAAATGATGAAATTATTTTGAGGGATACATTTAAATGCGCACTGAATGTCATTCCAAGAAATTTTAATAGTTTTGATTGGGGATTAATGCATTTACAATGCAGGTTTTGCAATGCAAAACATTTCGAATCTGAGGTCACTTTAGGTGAAAGGACTGCATTCACTTCTCATAAGGGTAAAGCAATATTACCGGCCTTAAGTCAAAATGAATACTTTAAATCATTGTATGATGGACTTACTTCAAATGAACCTTCAACAAAAAGAAAGTCAAAAAATTATTTTGAAAACATTCGTAAATACAATTCATCATTTGCTATGGTTAGCTCAGAAGCTAAAATTTCGGATACAGTTACGCGTGGAGTGTATCATTTTAAAATACATGATGTTGTTTATCACAGATCAGGTCCAATGACTGCTGGATATGATCGCTCACCATGTTATGCGCAATTATAGATTACGTGAACACTATAATCAAACATGCAATAACAATATAATGCGCGAAATCTCTCTTGAATTGGAACGCATTAATCCTTTCGTTCGGTCATTCATTGCAATGAAAGATCATTGTCAGAGAGTTGAAAATCAAAATAAAGAAATTTGTATGCTCATGAAAGTAAATCGTGATTTAGATCTACGCCGTTATAATGATGCAGTTCAAACTGATGTAGCAGTAATATTTAGTACAGTTGATGGTGAGCCACCCTTTGAACGAAATATGGTTTCGTTTTCAAAAGTTAATGGTACCATTAAAAATATCTCTGTTTTGGATTCATCATTTAGCGTATCCATTACTTTTTCCAAATTGTGATACTGGGTGGCATATCAATATTTCTCATAATGTACCAACTACATCTAATTCAAGAGCGCCCAGAAATAAATTAACCATGCTTCAGTATGCAGCCTATCGACTTGCAATTAGAGAAGATTTTAGAATGTTGCACCATTCACAAAAATTATTTCTGCAGTGGATAGTTGATATGTATGTGAGAATAAAGGGCACAAGGTTACTTTTCATTCGACAAAATCGAACAAGTCTTAGGTCTGAAGTTTACAACAATTTAACAGATTATTTAGAATTGAACCCCAATGCCAATAATGTTGGCCGTAGAGTAATTTTACCATCTTCATTCAATGGATCTCCAAGAAAATGTGTATCAGAATTATTTAGATGCAATGTCAATTGTACAACATTTCGGAAAGCCTTCTTTATTTATTACAATGACTTGCAATCCAAGTTGGCCTGAAACAGTTAGCAATATTGGTGTAGGTGAGTCAGCTAATTTTCGAACTGAAAGCATTAATTGAGGGCCTTACACTAAAAAAAATCTTCGGTAAAGTTGAAGCACTCATTTATACAATTGAGTTTCAAAAGAGAGGATTGCCTCATGCTCACATTTTACTCTCTTTAAATGAGCAAGATAAAATTGTTAACGCTACCGATATTGATAAAGTTGTATCTGCGGAGATTCTTAACATTCAAACACATCCTACATTACATGAATATGTTGTAAAACACATGATGCACGGTCCATGCGGTGTACTTAATCCAAATTCTGTATATATGAGAGATGGAAAATGCACAAAACTTATCCAAAGTGATTTAAATTTACATGTGAATCATTAAATGGATATCCATTATACAGAAGGCGTGATAATGGTATTAATGCTGAAGTTCGCGGTAGTTGCCTCGACAATCGTTATGTTGTACCATACAATCCGTATTTACTTGCCAAATTTAATTTCCATATAAATTTTGAAGTATGCACTACAGTTAAAAGTGTTAAATACATTTATAAATACGTGTATAAAGGCTATGACAGTGCATCTGTTGAATTAGGTTAAGAGAGAAATGAACCAGGTCAAGAAATACAAATTGATGAAGTTAAAATTTTTTAAATGGCCGTTATGTCGGATCAACTGAAGCTGTATGGCGCATCTATGAATTACCAATGCATTTTCAATCACATGTCATCGTTAGACTTGACATTCATTTACCGCGTAGACAGAATGTTTATTTTCGAGAAGGGCAAGAACGTCAAGCAATTGAAAATGCAAGACAAACAAAATTATTAGCATTTTTTGAATTGAATCGATCAGATCCATCAGCGCATGAATATAAGTATATTGAAATTCCTTTGCATTATGTGTGGGAAGATTTCCGAAAAAAATGGAAGAAGAGAAGGCGTGGAGGTGATAAAATCATTACACGCATATATGTAGTATCACCAAAAGACATCGAACTTTTCCATTTACGATTGCTTTTATTACATGTCTGTGGTCCAAAATCATTTGAGGATGTTAGAACATACAATGGAATTATACACACTTCCTTTGTTGAAGCGTGCCATGCTCGCGGCATTGCTTCAAATGATAATGAATGGTGCAAAAGTTTAAATGAAGCAAAAGAATTACATTCACCAAACCAAATGCGAAATTTATTTGGTTACATCTGTGCATTAAATGTGCCAGCCAATGCATTGGCGTTATGGAATGAATTTAAAGTATATCTTAGTGAATATTTTTTGAGAGATTACAACGAAGAAGTATCCTTTAACACAGCTCTATTAGAAATTGAATATATTTTGAATGTTCATAATTTGTCATGTCAAGAACTTGGTTTACCAGTTCCCACGTATTCGCAGAGAACAGATGAAGCAAATGCTATTGATCCAATAGAACAAGAGTTTCTGTTTTGTGAGCATTATGAAACTGCAAATATTGAACAGCGTAATCTAATTGATCGTGTGATTCGTGAAGTATTGCACCATGATACTGGATCTAATGTTTTTTGTTTACCCGCTCATGCAGGTTGTGGAAAAACATTCACACAAAGAGCAATCATTCACAAATTAAATTCACTTAATCTTAGTTGCATTGCAACAGCGTTCAGTGGCATAGCTTAAACTCTATTACTTGGAGGTAGAACTTTACACAATGTGTTTAAATTGCCTATACCCATTTTGGAAAATTCTGTAGCGAATATTACCGCAAATAGTAGCTATGGACGTTACATAAATTCATCATCATTGATAATTATTGATGAAATTTCTATGTGCCCACTGCAAGTGTTGAAAATCATAGATAGATTATTGCAGGATCTATGCGATGGAAATGAGAAACATAAACCATTTGGAGTGAAAACGATACTTCTGTGCGGTGATTTTCGGCAAATCTTACCAGTTGTCCCACATGGATCACGTGCAACTTTAATTGAAAATTGTGTCACGAGTTGGCATAAATTTGTTTATTTTCATAAAGTAACGTTTACTCAAAATATGAGAGCCTTACCAAGTGAAATAGAATTTGTCGAATTCTTGAAAAATTTGGTAATGATGAAGCCCCACAGTTCCCTTAGTTTGGTGAAAATATTATTGAAATACCTCAGCAATTAATAGGAGATGAAAATAATATTATTAATGAGGTGTATGGAAATATTTCCGAAAACATACTTTCAGATAACATATTGAAGTCAGTTATTTTAGCACTTAGAATTATGATTGTACTTTTATTAATACTGATATACTTAATCGAATACCAGGTGAACAGAAAACATATCATAGCTACGATAAAATAATTTGTGATGATGACAATGAAATCAATAACTATCCAGTAGAGTTTTTGAATTCTTTGACTATTAGTGGTTTGCCACCACATAAGTTAGTATTGAAAGTTAATTGCATCATTTTACTGATCAGAAACTTAAATACAAAGGAAGCATTAGTCAATGGAACAAGAATGCGCATCAAGTGTATGCATCGTAATGCTATTGATTGCGAAGTTTTAACTGGAACCGCACGCAATAAGAGAATTTTGATTCCACGTATAAATTTAACATATTCCGGTACTGTTTTACCATTTAACTTTCAAAGAACTCAATTTCCAATTATACCTGCATTTGCGATGAAAATAAATAAGTCTCAAGGACAAACATTCGAAAAAATTGGAATTTTATTGAGGCAGCCAGTTTTTACACATGGTCAATTGTACGTCGCAGCAAGTAGAGTTCGATCATTCGATGGTTTGAGATTTTATATTTCCGAATATAATGGCCAAGGGCATTTAGCAAATGATGAAAGAGTTTTTACAAAAAACATCATTTACACAGAAGTTCTGAATCATTAAATTCACTTTCAAACTATTTTAAGTTCAATGGACAACATTTATTTTTTTAACCGCCCGGTTTTTTTGATTTAATGAAAAATATATGAAAAAATACGAGGCACGTATTTTTTATTTCATTTTTTATTTTGTATTAATTTTTTATTTAAATTTTATGTAATTCGAAAAAGATAGGCAAAATAACTGTGTAGCCTTGGCGAAACCTGGTCAGTATGGCAATAAAAAAAACCCAAGGAAATGTCAAAAAACGCGTTATTCCTTTTTAAATATGGCTTAGCCAAGCTAAACCTCATTTTCCCTATCTTTCATATTTTTCAAATAACTCGAAAATTAATGCATAGAAAAAAAATTAAAAAATTATATAAGCTTTGTAGCAGATAATCTTCAAACTGTTTTCGAATTTTGTACCTTACCAAAAATGAAATGTAATCCACTGGAATTGAAAACAATGTATCTTATACTTCTATGAATGTCAAGTCTCATTTTTATTAGCGTTTATTTGATTCAATAATAACATGAAAAAATTAAAACTGACAATGAATTATATCAAAAAATAAATACGAATACAAGCTGTAATTGTGTTTTTTTTCAACTGTTACTAACATTAAATTTTAAATTTCATAGGTATTGCAGGGAATTAAGGCAAACAACACACGCTAATGATGTATTTGTACACGCTCGCAGCTGACGTAATAGAACAAAATTCAAAAAAATTATATGCAATGATTATAGAGGTATACTCTTTGACAAACGAACCTCAATAACGTTCAAACTTAAAAATTTAATAAATTACGGTCGAATTTCGACCACTGGGCGACCACTAGTATATTTAATTTTTTTATTTAATTCGGTAATTTTAGTTCAATTATTGCTACATATAAAGCAATCAGTAAATTCTCTAAAGAAGATGGCATGAATAGGGAAATTATCCAACAATAATACTCTTGGTGAACCTGAGGGCTGATAAGACGGCTTTAATTTTTATGTCCTGCAAGTTGTAAAAGGACAAATGGGCAGTTTGTGTTCAGTCTCCCTGTTAAATTTTGCAAAGTGCTTACTTTTGCAAATGCTTTTTTATGTCTGACAGAGTGTAAGAATGCATACATTGATTACAAAGTGCCGAAAACCTATGTATTTGTTCGGAAGCAAAAGTAATATGTACGTTATTATGGAGCATAATGTAGGAGGCATTTCAAAGTGCGTTGGTTATTGATCTCAACATTTTAGAGGTAAATATTTAGACAGCTTTTGAGTTAGATGGTTTTAAAATAGATTTTATAGGCATACAGGTTTTGACTTACTCTTGTAAAAAATAATTTTGTTTTTTAATGATTTAGTTTTACGCTTCGTTGCTGACGTTTTACTCTGAGTTCGTCTGCTTTACTGTGCAAACATAGGTATTTTACTTTAGCCTGAACTTGAATTTCTATGCCGTTGATGCTAACCTTTGGATAAATTATGCGTTTAGCAGTAAAAATAAATTGAACTTATTTTGGTTCACTTACTTTCTTTATCATTTTGCTAAACCAAACTTAAGACCATACTTTTGCTAAACTATAAGATTAAGACTGTGTTGATTATAGTGTAGTTTAATTATTTAAAAATACTGTATATTTTAATTTACACAGTTTTGTAATAAATTTAAAATATGATAGAAAATTTACAACTGAAATATATGAATAATAAATATTACGTCAATCAAAGAGATAATTTATATTATTGTAGCACCCTTAAGAGAGTACAATTCTTGTTAAAACTGAGAACTCAGCATCAAATTTTTTATTAAAATTAATAATAAACTTTATACTTATAATACGTAATAAATGGGCGTATTGTGACACACGCCAGAAATGATAACTTCAGTGTCGAGCGGTGAGTGAACTGATTCGCTAGTGAAGTTTGTAGTATGTATTTAGAATATGAGAAATTTTGCTTAAAGAATTAAGACTGGCCTGGCCTTTGGTAAAGTCTAATTCTCACACCCATGAAGAAGTGTGGGAAGGGCTATCACATTGTATAATTTTAGGCGTGTTTCTTTAGTTGGTGACTTAAGGGTTCGCGTGATGGACCCGCACATAAGGTTGAAGTTATGCAACAAGAGTTCGCCTGGTGGTCCCTCATGTATGGCTGAAATTATGCAACTTATTTACAACGTCGTTGCTTGTATTATAAGACATACTGCATCCCACGTATTCAAAATTGCTCACTTGTTCCAGGCCAGTACCATTTATAACAGTTTTTGCCCGTTAGGGACCAGTTCCACGTAAAGGTATTACCTTGGTCTTAAGTGTGGATAGTTGTAATCCAGAGTCTGCAGATTAGATTTAACAAATGTATACCCATCTGCAACCTGTTTTCCGAGTCCAACAGAATAGCCTGACCGTCCACAAACCACAAAGTGTCAGTTGCAGAGTGGCAAATCATAAAATTCTCAGGAAGACACATCTACCAGTTTTTTATGCCATCGGCAATATGTAAATTGAAAAGAGAAGGTGATAACATCAGAACGGGGTAACATCACAGACGCCATATCACAAGCAGCATTCGATGCATTCGGACGAGACGTAAAAGGTAAGGAAACCGAGGCATACAGGTATGGGATGACGATATTAAACAAATATTAGACGCTAAAAGCAGACATACCTGAAACATCTAGCCTTAAACACTGAACAGACAAGGTGTGAATATAAGAGCTGCTGTGCCATTGCCAGAAGAGAAGTCAGGAAATCAGGAAGTACATGGAATAAATATGTAAGTTAAAAATGAAAATATTTTTATTAAGTTGATTGTGTAATCACCAAATCTTGTTTGGTGCTGCTCTCTGGTGGCAGACAAGCAGTACCGGTAATGTAACGTGTGTAACATTACATTTGGCACAGCTTGATATCGTACCAGATTTAATGAAGATCATGGATAAGAAACTGAACAAGAAGAAAAATATCTTTTAAAAATGATAGTGAAGATGAACAAATAACTACTTTAGACTGACTTGGACTATAACTGACCGTACCCAAATTAATGTTTAGGTAAAGTGATGCAAAATACCCCGATGATGACATGAATTTCAAATAATGACAAGAATAATACTTATAAAGACAGACAGCATTATGTACCATTACTATAAGTAAACAAATTGTTTTATTAAATGTATCAAAATATAAAAATAATCAAAATACAAATTGAGGGATAATAGGCCCAAATATACAATATAATGTAAAATAATATATTAGTAAATTATTTTTAACTGAATGATATAATGAAATAATACAACAAAACAATTATTATAGATACATGGAAACATGCAACCAACTGTAAGTAATAGTGGACATAATGTTATCAAATAAATAATGTATAATCACATAATAATTGTCAAATGTATAAGAAGAAACAGAAAAAGTACCTAGTAGGCTACAGCAATGGCTGAACTACCTAGGAAAAATGGAAAAAATAGAAAATCATTATTAAATGATTACTTTCCTTTTTATGTTCTTAAAACACGTTTAAAGTTGTGTTGATGTTATTTATAGTTTTATTAAGTAATAAGTGTATGATATGCCTTATGCAGGATGTATGCAACCAGACATATGCAAATTGTTTAATCACAAAATGTGAATTATGTTTTTTTATGATGTTACATAATAATTATTGTTATATTTTAATAATAATACTAATAGAGTTATAGGGAGTAGTTTTGATGGTAGTTGCATAATTAATAGGTGTCAAAATAACAGAAAATATAAATTTAACATGTCAAGAAATAGGCCTATAAAAACATTGGAATTTTGTAAATTTTAGGAAATACTGTTAGAATTTTATAAAACAAATGTTGTAATATGGATAGGTTTATAATTAATAGTATAAACAACAAATATGGAATTGAAATAATCAATTTTAAGTTATTTAAGAAAAATTCAGATAACAAAAATGTAACACCAGTATTTCTTAAGCAAAAATAGGCATGTTTGGTGTCTATATGTCACAAATGTTAAGACCAAAATAATTATGCTAGTAGTTTTAAATTCCCAATCAGTACAAAAAAATTATACTAATTTAAAAGTTTTTGACCAAATTCAGACATTGAAATAATGAATTTGTATGACAATGTATATCTGAATCAACCAACCAGATTTCAAGTTTTACCTTAGCAACCAAAAATTCAGATAAATAAAAGAGGACTTCTTTAACAACGGTCATTGAAGACAGACGCGTTAATAAAACGTCTCAGATAATTATATTTTAAATAGTGAAAACACATACCAGACTTTGTAAAACAAATTGGTATAGTCAATACAAAATATTATAATAAAAAAAAAGATCATCCAGAATTTAATTCCGAAGAATTGAGATCCGGGGAGAAGAAGCGAAGAAGACTTGGACCCTATCTTCGTCCTGGAAGAATAAAGAAGAGGATCTGGTGAATCTGAACAATTTATCATCTTATGTGACAACACCTACACTTGTCTACACAACTATCTAGGAATTAAACAAAATAAAACTACAGACACTATCCTACACCAACACTAAAGAACACTCGAAAATAACACCAATTGAGTTTTACATCTTTTTTGAACACCATAAAAACTTTAACGATAACTAATAAGCATCAAAACTGTTCATAACCTATAATAGTGAGTAAAACATACACGACTACCAGTTTGCACTATACACATCAAAACCTTGTAATATCCTTAGATTGTGAAGTTTGTATTTTGATTTTAAGAGTTGTATTATTTGTTTAACCATAATTCCCGAACCAGATACGCCCTCAGATTATTTATTTCATTGAAATAATAACAAAACTGCATCATTCTTTTGGCTTGGTCGACTATAGCACAATATGTTTAGCTACTACCAACTGATGAATAAAGACGCATAATTTTGTCATAATCTGTAATTACAGTAAAGAAAAACGAGAAGTAATTAACCACTAATTCATTTGAATAAAGATCGTTAAAAGGAATATATCTGTTTGGTGTTATCTTTGCATCATTATTACTGTTTCATTTAAGAATTACGATAACCTAGTACAGCGGACGGAGCAACTGTTGGCAACTCCGAGTGACGTCATTGGGACTGCATGCATAGTGGGAGCGAGCGGCAGAATACAACCGTAGCATAATAATTTATCGTTCAACTTAAATTTGTTACAAATTGACGAATCCAACGTGCGGCGAATTAAGTCGTCTCGTGAATATATTGTTACACGTGATACACTATGAAGGAAGAAATTACGGTAGTGATCGCTCTGGTGGCGGCGCTAAAAAACGCCAATTATTTTGTCATTTGATGTGATCAAACGACATAGAGGTTACACGATATTAATTGATGACTCGTTGGGCACTTGGTGAAACATATTAATACAAAGGTTTTGTAAAATATATAAAAACACTTGGTAAGTTTCACAAATTTTTTTTTTTTTTTAATTAACTCTGACAGCTGTTTCGACTAACTTAAGCCATTGTCAAAGAGCGAGTGAATGAAATTACTGAACACAGGATGTTAGAGTACAGCTGTCAGAGTTAATTAAAAAATTTGTGAAACTTTCCAAGTGTTTTTATATACTTTACAAAACCTTTGACATAGAGGTTAGTTAAGCAATAAAATTATTGTTAATATTTACGTTATACTTGTAACAGTATTTAAACATTAAGAATATGCTCACATTCTTTAAAATATTAAAATTTGCTTAAAACACACATTTCTATTGCAGTGGGGAAATTTTTGGTAGCTATGTAGGGAAAAGAGATTTGATTAGCCTGGAAACATGCTTTTTGTTTCAGCAATTTTGTGACGCGTTAAATCTGTTTACTGCCCTAGGAGCGCGAGGTGAACAGAAGTGAGCCGGGCACCATTGTACCGTATATAAAGTTGTCACTTCAATAAAATTAATTTTTTCGCAGTAATTTCTAGAATATTTATTTCTTTATTTTATTAATACGAGCACTTGTACTTTACATTTCTTGATAACAGTTCTTGAATTTTTACTCATTACCTGTTTATAATTTTATAAATTATTTTTTTTCATTTATCCATTTATCTCCCTATTCCTAATATGGATCAAAATCTTCCTAATTTTGATGTAATTTATTTAATTATGGTAATGATAATGATCTTTAAGATTAAGTATTATAAAAATAACTATTATTGTTTTTTTTATTACATTGCCTCCTCCTAGCTAGTAATGCTTATTCTATGTTAGAGAATCTACACACTCTAGCACAGTGTTTATGTTGGCATATGTAAACATGTTTGGAAATTTTGACAGTTTTATAGGACGACTGACATTTTAAAATATAGATGTTATACATTAGTTTAATTAAATTTAGATTCAGGCTTTTGTTTACAAGAACTATTGATGTGTGTGTTTTTTAATTTAATTATTTGGAAGACTAATTTATTGTATTTAGGTATACGCCCGACGCGGCGTAAAAATATAGAGGAAAGATTGGATGTCAGAGTTCTGAGAGTTCTCATGGACTCGATGCTGCTCTTTCCTGAGTACACTGAAAACGTTATCTTCAAGGTCAGAGGGAATCTTGACCATACTAAATGGAGTAGCGTTTCAAGAGTATGTCAAACTGTACAAATCGCTGGTAAGGAGTCACTTAGAATATGCTTCTTTTATGTGGAACTAGAACCGCAATTACTCTAATAAATCAGTTGAGGGAGTTCTGAGTTTTCTATCGTGAATGATCACACTAAGTTTGAAATATTGGATAGCGAAGTAGAGGAGTTTATGAAATCTTTTGGTCGTACTCCTTATTCAAACAGAAAAAGTGACACTCACGTACTCGTTGTCTATAGTATCTTTTACAAACTTAGCGAATGACCAATGAGTATTAGTTCTAAAGTACCTAGCTACACAACACGTGCGAAGCTTAGATTTATAAGTAGGTACGTAGGTAATGTGGTCCAATTGACAGGTGTCTTAACGTTGGCAACTTCTATATTGACAGCCTAGACTCCTTAGCTGACTCGAGGCAATTTCGCTGTGAAGTTCTTTGACTTGTCAATAGCCAAACAAAATTTGTTGTTTTGTCTTACTTGCCTTAGTCATATTGCGGAATAGATAACTTTTATAAATACAATTTCATGTCCAGATTTCCTTGTATTTTAACAATTTATTTTAAAATTCCTCAGAAACAATTTTTCTCAAAAAAACAATATATCCCACGATTGGACAGCAACTGTTGTATCACACTTGTTCCTCTTTGTTTCTACTGGGTGTTTTATATTACATTTTTTATTTATTGTTATAACATATTACATTTTTTATTACTTGTTATTTACATTTTTTATAACATACAAATTTATGTTATAATGAGATATAATATTTTATAATAAATATGTCGGATTTAATAATCAGGGTTTGTTAAAGTCAACGGAAATTTCTTCAATACAGCCTTCTTTACAGTCAGTTCAGAGGTTTTGAGGATAGTGTTCTAAGTTCTGTAGTCCGACAAGCGTTCGGAAATCAGCTGGAATCAGAAACGCAAACAAGTCCGCGATAATCGCAACAGAATAAGAAATATTTTGACAATAATAGGGTTACTTCAGAGTATAATAAAATTATTGTTAATTATTCTGATATCACAGTTACTAATGCATACTTAATCAGTAATGCCACTCAGTAAATACAGCAGTACAGTGAGTGTGTGTGTGTGTGCGCGCGCGAGCGCGCCCACGTGTGTTAAAATTAAAATTTGCTGTCACAAGTCCAGATCTTCTTCTTCTTCTTCTTCTTCTTCTTCTTCTTCTTCTTCTTCTTCGTGAATTTTCCTGTAATTTCTTCTTCGTGATTTTTTTCTAATTCCATAGAATTTTCCTGTAAAATTTCCGATGGGAAACGTTGATTTGACTTTTAAACTAACTAGGCGTTAAAATATTCCTTTTTTCAAAGAATAAAAATAAAAGTGAATAATATGGTTAGCGAATAAAGTGTTTTATGACACTGGAAATTTTACGTAAAAAGAAATTTGAAACCAAGGTTTAAATTAATACCGTCTTCTCAATTCCATGTGTCTAAAGACACTACATTAGGCAGTACAAGTACTCGTTTACATTGCAAATCGTATAGCGGTAATTGGTAGGCGCTGCTGTGTTGTTTGTTGTTAGTCATCTTGAAAGTACACTGAGTAAATGACGAGTGTATATTCCAAACCACTGATACGTTATAATGGTTATCCTATTATTTTTCTGTTAACAGTAATGTATACAAAAAATGAATGTTTTCAATTGCATGCACTTTTAATTTTTCTATATGTTTTTGCAACTAAACATATTGTACTGTAACGTAGGTTTCTTTAATAACGTATACTATGTAACACATAAGTGAAGTATTTTATATACCAGTTCATAGAAGTAGTATAAGTTATTACAAAAGTAAACTCACAAATGAAGCGCGATGGGAAGCAACACCAAGATAATGAAGCACGAGAAATTTGTATTCTCGCGCACAATTCGCGCTGAATTGGAAACATAAATATTTTCCAAAATTTGGCTTTGGTGTACGGTTAAGTAAATTAATATTTAATATATATAATTTACTCAACCTATTTAGAGTAATAGGTAGATGTTTGTGTAATTTATGTGTTTTGTGTTTAGAGTAATTTACATTTTTGTGTGTAAATTTTAATTCGTTAATAACCTACATAATAATTACTTTGCCGTTCAATTTCACGAGCACACTTTTATTAAGCGAAACATTTATATATATATTTTTTTTACCGTCAAGTTCAGTAGTCACTAATGTAGTAAGCATGTTTAAATAAGGTTCAGAGAGCAAATTAAAATTGGATTCAGCTTTATTGTCTTGTGTGTAGTTTCAGGAACTTTAATAGATAAAATGGACAATGATAGCAAATTATTTACCGGAAACAGGTTAGATAAAAATCTTTTTTCAACTTAGGCGGATAAAATCAGTTACAACCGATTCGAAAAGTGAATCAACTAACCAATTTGTCACAGAATACAAATTGCTGTCAGCGGTGATGTTAGCGGTCTCTACGTGTATAAAGGTGTATTTTGGGGGGATTAACCTTGCTTCTAGAGGCGCCCAAGGTTAATTTACCACTTTAAATCTAATTGCAGTCGAATAAGCCATACACACATGCATCGTCGCGGCTAATCGAAAAAATTAGCGGTATTTGATTTTGAAAGTCACCTTTTAACTTTAGACCTGTTAACCTCTAAACTTTTAACTTATGCTTGTAAGTTTTATCTTTTAACCGTAATTGTGTCACTATTACTTTTTACTGTATTGTTATGAATTCTTAATAAAAGTTATCTTAAATACAAGCAAAATTGAAAGAAAGGTAAACCTTGAATGATATCACAAAATTAATATCAATTTGGTACATTCCCACCCAACATTTTTTCGTGTATCTTTTTACCGAAGTTAGAAA